>VRYO01002734.1:42848468-42981398 GCA_009812075.1 Sialia sialis | reverse complement strand
TTTTCCTTCAGTTATTTTCTTGGACCTGACCCACACTGAATAGCTACAAGAAAATCATCAGGCACCACCCAAAAAACAGCAACAGCTCACACAGAAACAGCACTGTTGGCTCAGGTTCTGGAAGCAGGAAACTCTAAATTATACCATGTGTTCAACTGTGTCAGGCATTGCTGGGAAGATGGGAAAAAACAGTAGATACTTTCTTGGGAAAAGAGATTGGTCTTTGGTCCTTCTGAGTACTGGTGTAATACCTTTCTGTGCCTGTTACACATGCCATTTTCTTAACAGCTTTTGGCTGAAGACGAACAAAGCTTTAAAAATACAACTAGAGGGAAGCTTAGCTAAACATTAGTTAAAGTTTTTACTTTAGTTTAGGATCCAAAGCACTCTGGTTACAGGCTGTTTCTTCTTCTTTTAACCCCAAATGGCACTATCACAGAGCAATAAATAGGAATCAGCTCCAGCCTTCCTGCAGTCCTTTACTCCCTATCATCAGTGGTATCAGTGGTTTTCCAGCTGGAAGCAAGGGAGTGAAGCCACCCGGTGTCGGCAGGGAACATAGCAATTGGTCAAAGTCCAGTTAGAAAAGGCAGCCAACCTGCAGTGGGGCAAGAGGTGCTTACTGGCTAACCTGGAAATCGACCTGAGAGCCGGGAGAGCTGAAAAAGCTTGCTTCTATTCAAAGATAAGCACACACTACCAGTGCCTTTCTCCCTGCCTTTAAGGTCTGATCCTGCAAGGTGCTGAGCTCTCAGCATATTCAGTGGAGGGGTAGCTGTAAGTTCCTCATGCTTTACAGGAGCAGGCCTCAGCTGCCAGGTTGATAGTCCCAATAGACGCCAAGTATCTGACTATGGGGAGTTTATTAATGAAAGTTTTTGGAATTTCTTCATAACCGCTGATATAGATAATTTCCTGCCAGTTACGCCAAGAAAACCTTCAAGTGGTATGAATTGATGCTCTGCTCCTCCAAGCATCCTTCCAGTTGCACAGATCTGTATAGCAACAGCTTTAATGACCACAAGCTCATGCTTCCAAGCCTACAGTAAAGCCAAGCTGATACAATGGTATTTAATAACGCTGGCAGGGAGAGAGCTGCCCTGTAGGGTGTATAAAGGTGTCAGCCACAGATGTGCAGAGCTGGGCAAAAGGCCCATCACACATCTGTCCTCATCCTACCAGGGACACCTCCCACTCAACTGGTTTGCTCAAAGTCCCATCCAACCTGGTCTTGAACATTACCGAGGATGGAGCACCCACAAATTCTCTGGGCAACCTGTTCCAGAGCCTCACCACTCTTACCATTAAGAATTTCTTCCTGCTGCTTTACGTTCTGAACTCCGTAGTGCTTTAGACACCGGGCTGTAGGTCATGGCTGGCAGCCGGGAAGGTTAAGCCCTGTCAGATAACCCCAGAGCAGTCGGACTACCACAAATATTCCTTCTGCTGTGGGCAGCCTCGGCAGCAGGCTCTGGGTCAGGAAGCACAGGATAGCCAGGGCTGGAAGGGACCTCCCGAGATCATCTGCTCCAACCCTTCCTGCAAAGGTATGGTCACCTCAAGCAGGTGACACAGGAACGCGTCCAGGAGGGCTTGGAAGTCTCCAGAAAGGGAAACTCCACCACCTCCTCGGGCAGCCTGTTCAGTGCTCTGCCTCCCTCTAAATAAAAAAGCTACTCCTCATGCTGAAACTTCTTCCGTTTTAGTTTACGTCCATCGCTCCTTGTCTTGACACTGGGCACCAGGGTACAGAACCCGGCACCATCCCCCGCCTGATCCGTGCTGGGGCCTCCACCGTGGGAGGGCCGGACGGGTTGCAGCACCGCACCGCCGGCAGCCTCGGGGACACGCGGCTCCCCGGGGGCACCCGGGCTCCCTGCAGGAATGTGGGGCTCCCTCAGTCCCCCCGCGGCCCCTCCAGCCGCCCGCTCACGCACCTGCAGGCGCGCCAGGGCCCAGAGCACGGCCGAGGGGTTGCGCAGCAGCAGCCGCTCCCGCAGCAGGTTGCTGCCGTAAGCGAAGTACAGGAACCAACAGCTGCTCTCGCCGCCCTGCTCCATCAGACCAGCCCAGCCTGGCCCGACCCGGCCCGGCACAGCCCCGCCGCCGCTTTAACACCGCCCTCCCGCCCCGCCTTACCCGCTGCTTCCGCCGCCGCGCGGGCCGTGACGCAGAGCGGCGGCAGCGCCGCTGGAAGGCGCCGGGCGGGATCCCGGCATGGCAGGGCCGCGGACAGGACAGGACAGGACAGGACAGGACAGGACAGGCGAGGAGCGCTCCGTCCATCCGCCCTCACCCCTCCGTCCATCCAGCCGGGAGCGGGGAAGGAGCGGCGCTGGGCCCGGTTTCCCGCGGCGGACCCGGCTGAGGGGCTGAGGCGCACAAACCCAGCCCTGAGCTCGGGGGTCAGTCTGCTCCTTCATCTGGCTTAGCTTCATGGCATTGAAATCTCGGTTTGGACAGCGTGGAAAAGTACCCAAGTTTTAGGAGAAAACTCTCACCTTTTTCACAATCTACACGCTCTCTGAAAAATCATCGCAATTGTTAAAACTCTTGAGTGCTGAGGAAAAAAACACGGAGATTTGTTTGTTTGTTTTTTGTTAGGGTGGTTGTTTGTTTGCTTGTTTGGGGTTTTTTGTATGCAGAATGTCGAAAGTTCCAATAATTTAAAGTGTATCAGGAAAAGCTGGTTGGCTTTCTTTTAGAATGTCCCTGCTTTAGTTTTCTCAACATAGGCATTGGGAAAGAAAGATTCATCATGAAGCACATGAAGTGATAAAAGTGATTCTGATCCTTCCTGACTAGTACCTTTCTATTTTTAGGGATTACTTTTCTTCTGTAGGAACCAAGTATTGTAAAGTGAGAGGGATTACACGGGTCATAGGAATATACAGCAAAACTCCCTCACTCTTACTCCTTACCACAACCAATAGCTCAGCCTCTCTTTTGAAAACCTGCTTCTGGTATATGCTTTTAGTCACTTTTCCCTAAGGACATGCAAACTCCATGAGAAGTGTCTCTCTCCCTCATCTTCTATCAGCTTGTGGCCTGTTGCCTAATTTCAATCAGAAAACAAGGGGTTTCAAAGATATCTAAGTTTCTGCTGCTCTCAGGGAAAGAATCAAGAGGACGGCTGTGAGACAGCAGGGATCCCACGAGGGAAGCTTCCAGAGGGGCCTGTGAAGCCCAAGGGATTAAGCCTGCTGGTGAACAGCTTTCCCAGCCTCGGTGCTTGCTGTACTACACGTTTGGTCTTTATATAAGCTGTCCCTTGTGAGCTGAGATGAATATTTCTTTCTAAACAGAAAAAAAAAAAATTACATTTCAATTGTAGGAAGCCTGTAACAATTGTTACTCTTTAATCTTAAAATGACTCTTTAATCTTTAAAATGACTTTCTAAAAAAAACCTCAGTCTTTTGTAACACTTTTTAAGTTATTGAACTTATTTGACATTCTGCTTATAAAAAGCCATTCTTTTTATCAACACTCAGAGTTTCAACAACAATTGTGATGATTTTTGCATTCAAAAGCATGTAGTTTTTTAACAAGGTGAAGCTCTTCTCCTGAAGCTTTTGTTCTTTACTATGCTGTTCAAACCAAGACTTCAATGTTATGAGCTAAGTCAGAGGATTGAGAAATAAGGAGATAGAGCCCCTGATCTCTCATGACTGGATTTGTACACCGGAAAACCTCTGTTAGCAAAGGCAGCTAGAAAAATTACCAGCAAATTTATGGAAAAAGAATCAGTTTAAAACACTACCACTTGCAATTCCAAGTATTTCATCCTTCAAAAAGGCCTTTTCAAATTAAAATATTTTGAGGTTTCAATTTCATGCAGTCTGTACTGAATACCAAGCCTATTCTCTTATCAAGAAACAGTAGCCAATATTTCTAGGAGTGTGATTTTAGTATGCACGGTAGACGTAACATGATGCTAACTCAGTTGCTATTTGAAATACCTAGGTAAACCTTAGATCTATGGTGATTTTTTTTCTGAAACTGATTCAATCCATTTGCACTTCTGAAATTCATTTCTTTCCAGCTGGCCAGTCTGATGGCAAGGCAGCATGGGAGGGAAGTGAATTTGCTCTGGATTGAAAGCTTTGCAAGTCTTTCTGCTGATGTATGTCCAAATAATGACCAAATGGCTGTCCATGCATAGGGAAATACTTGGTCACTACAGGCAGACCTTGCTTGGAAACCAAGTTTACAACAGCAAGAACAGGGAGGAGGATTTTCCTTTAGAAATTTGAGTGGAAACCTGCCAGGCTTTGGTGGTGCTACCAGATTTCACACTTTTGCTGCTTCATGACCTTTTCAGATGAAAATTAACTCTCTGAGAGAGGAGTGCATTAAATGAAATCCTGGGAGGTTTTGTTTTGGTTTTGGTTTTGTTTTTTGAGGTAAGTCAGCTCTAGGTGATCTCCAGAGCAGCTGACACGAGACCTGTGCTAACCTGTTTGTAGCCCCAAACAATTTGGAAGCATTGTTTTCCTACAAATCCTGCGCAGAGTAAGCAGTCCGGAGTACGCCTCCCGTTCGGGACCTTCCCAAACATGGGTGAAAGCTCTGGATATCCACAGCTATTTGTGCATTGTCTGTGGAGGAGATCAACAGGGATATTTATGCAAAGAGAGCAGGAATTTGTTTCCATCAGGTTTTTCCTAGGTGCAATATATTCCTGAACATATCCTAGTTTTTTTAGGGGGGAGAAAAAGGAAATTAGGGGAAAATAAGTAATTAGGAAAAAAATGAGAGGTAGTGGGTATTTAAACCTCCTGAAATATCTACCAGTCACTCAACATGCCTCCCTATCACTGCCTGTACACCCCATGGTTGTCACTGCATGAGCCATAATTGATATTGCAGAAAGAAAAGAGAACCTGGAGGAATAATAAGGACAATGGATGCAAATGAGCTGCGTGTGCAGTGCTCCCCACAGCTTTTCACTCCTCCCTGAGGAGCCCTAGTAAGATGTGCTCTGCAATTAGTATTTCATAAAAATGATACCATTTTGCTGTGATGGTTACAGCTGGTGGTAACTTCTTAATAAAGTGTGCAAGGTCTGGGGATCTGCAGAGATTTCATGTTCATGCAAATGAATGCAAATGATTTTACAAGGTGTCATGATGTTGCTGTGCTTGTTCCTTCCCTACAATACAGGGGCCACGCTGTCCTGCAGAAACTCAGCTTCTTTCCCTGCCGTGTTTGACAGAATAGCCAATAACATATGCGTCTTGTGGCTTGGCCCCATTGACAACCAGGAGAAATACCCATCATTCATTTTGCAATTCCTTTCTCACACGTTTCCACAAGTAGTGCAGTTATTTAGGAGAGGAGCTATTAAAGTGGCTGGGTCTGTGCATGTGTTCACTGCCTTTTCTTTTTTTGGTTCTGCCCAATGCCAGTGTGAGTTTCAGGCCCATCCTGAGGCAGCCCTGGGCTCTCCCTGGCTGCTGCACAGTCAGTGTGCTTCTGAGATGTCACCATGTGTTCAGTGCTGTCTGAGGTCTTGCATGTGTGACTTCAGCAACTGGTTAATAAAACTTGCCAGATACATCTTGTTTCAAAGGAAAAATGCTGTGTTGTACTGCAGAGACTGTACCAGGCATGCAGTATTTTTATCTTGTGTATGAATGTACAGTGGGAACTTAATAGTGGGAACAACAAGAAAAATCCCTGTGTGTCAGAAAAAGAGGTTGACCCTGATCATCTTTGGAAGTATGTTCCAAATCTGTCTTTTTTTCCTTAGGACCTAGTTTTTAACTTTCCTCATTGTAAAGCTCTTCTGAATGATAGTAGCTCTCTACTGACATGACACAAATGGTTTCAGGAGATTTTCTCAATCCCTTCATAATGAAATCTCTTAGTTTGCTGTGTCAAGAGGATTTATCAGTGTGATGTTTCTGTGTCTTGCTGTCTCAGGGTGCATTATCTTCTCCCACCACAGAAGTGATTGCTCCTTCCAGAGGAGCAGTTCACATTGCCATCTGTCTCTGGCAGAGGCTTGTGTCTCACAAAATACCAAACAGGTTTCCTCTCAAGTCTGTCAAGTACTTGAGTATTTTTTTCCCATGAAAGTTATGACTATCAAACGCAGACCAGCAGATGAAAAAGGTGTATTCTGCTGTCTTTAGGCAGCTTTGCTATTTAGTGTTGTTTTTACAATGTGCTTCTGGTTTTGGTTTTTTTTAATTACCTGTGATACTTAGTATTATTTACAGGTTAATGTTAATTTGTTTTATTTCCATCCTTTTACCTGCTGTAGGTTGAGGACACTCTTGTTTATTTCTCCTTTTATTCTCTTCCAACACAGAAAAATTATCAAAGTCAGTTCCAGATGGTATTTTCCATCCTGTATTAACCCTATGGCTTTACAGTGAACCCTGCAGTGTATTTCACACAAAGTTGATACTTCTCCTTTTGTACTGCCATGTCTGTAACCATTTCTGTGCTGCAAACCTTCAGCCTGCAGAAGACATCACATGGCTCCAGCCACGATGCAGGAACGTGTCTCACAGCCGCATCCTTTCCAGAAACAACATCACTGAACTTCTTGAACTCTGAGGACAGCTATGAGATGTTGGGATGGAGAAAGGAGTGGTATTTCCGTTTGTAAGCGCAGTGCTAGAACAGTTGCAGGAGCATGTGACATGGATGTCAAAACAGGCTCTGGTGGTAATGTTCCTCCTAGTTCTGCACAGACCTCACAAATCACAGTACAGATCCCCACCGAGTGATTCTGGGCATAAATGTAACAATTACTGGTAAGTCCAATTCAGTCCTTCCACTGGGCTGGTGGCCTGTGTGGATGCTTTTGTTGTGGAATAAAGGCGACACTGTTTTTTCTCTTGTTTTAAACTCATTTTAACATGACATAAGCTAAACCAGAAAAATCCCCGTGTGTCAGAAAAAGAGGTCGACCCTGAGCATTGCATTCATGGGACAACAGCAGTTTGAGCTCACGCTGTGGCTTGCCATTGCTCTGCTCCTCTGTGTAAGCAGATCTTTGAACCAGTGACAAGACCTGGTCCAGCTCAGCTGCACAGAACTTGACTGAGGTTAGGTGGTGGGCTTTTTTTTCTTCCCTTCCTCACTTGTTGTAATAAGTCTAGAGAAGGACCACTAAGATGATGAGAGGAGCAGAGCACCTCTTGTATGAGAAAATGCTAAAAGAATTGGGATTGTTCAGCCTGGAGATGAGAATAGTCTGGGGTGACCTTACTGTGGTCTTCCAGTACCTGAAGAGTTGACAAGAAATATGAAGAGAAACTTTATTACGAGGGCATGTAGTGACAGGACAAGGGGAATTTGGGTTAGAGTTAGGTTTAGATTAGAAATCAGTAAGAAATTCTTTACTCTTAGAGTGGTGAAACACTGGAACAGGTTGCCCAGAGAAGTTGTGGGTGCCCCATCCCTGCGAGTGCTCAGTGCTAGGTTGGATGGGGCTTGGAGCAACCTGGTGTAGAGGAAGGTGTCCCTGCTCATGGCAGGGGATTGGAACTAGAGGATCTTTTAGGTCTTGTCCAACCCATACCATTCTATGATTCACTGATAATGATACAATGCAAAACCAAGAGGGGAAGAGAGCAGTAAGCTCTGTATCTCTGGAGACATTGGGGCAAGAATATTAACACTCCTCTGCCATCTACGGGCACATCTCAAGGAGAAACAAGAAATAGCAAATCCTTTGTCTCTCAAAGCTGTTTTTCTTTTCATCTTGCACTTCTACATTGTTGCCTTTTAATGACTGTATTCTTAGCACTTGTTCCCAGTGATGGAGCACTTTGCCCACCACCTCTCTCTAATTTTGCTCTTTCTTCCACAGCTTCTGACCTTGCATCAGGGATGCAATCCTCAGAGTAGAAAAGGAGGAAAAACTTGGTGGTGGGAAGGGTGCTGGCATTTTGTTGTTTTCTTCACTTGAAGAACCTTCTGGGATACATCCAAGAGACATCATGTACCATTTCTGTTACCTTGAGGGTCTTTCATGTTAAAAAAGCCATCCTCAGACTGTACCTGCAGATCCCACTCTTCATTAAAATGGATAGCAGGGTTCACATAAAGTAACCTTTTCTGCATTTGCTGCCTGTGCTGGAGCAGTGCCAGACAGGTGGACATGCATCTCTGAATGCAGTTATGGTGCTTGGGAAAGCTTTGCCATAGGAAAGCCAGCTGCTGTGCAATTGCCTCGTCTCTGCTGTTATAACTTCTTTGCAGAACCACAGCTATGAAGAGACAGATTTTGTTTCATGCAGCCCCAAGCCTTGTAGTCTGTTTTCCTAAGGAAGTGCAGCTCATGCTGTCACACTGTGTGCCCACACCAGTGTGTGCATCCTTCACTGCCCATCCTGGTGACTGCTGAACACATTGGGCAGCTCCTACCAAGCCTGCAGACAGGTACCCATCGCTGAGACTGTGTGTTCCTGTGAATTCTAGGAATGGTGCATCTGGGGGAAAAATGAGTCTCAAGCAGGGAAAGGCAGCAGTTTGAGTAAGCTGCTCTTAGACAGCAAAGATGCTGCCCAGGAGAGAGAGAGTGGGGCCCAGCTACATAAAACTTCCAACAGGAGTTGGTTTGTCAGAAGTAAAGAGACAGACAGTCCAGCAGAATCTGATTTCTAATGAAGCACTCACCCTTCAGTCATACAAAAATTACTCAGCCACAAGATCTGAATTCAATGGAAACAGGTTGTCTTAGGTTCACTGGCTTGTTTCTCTGTTCATTTCTCAGAAAGAGCCCTTCTGCACCAAAAATTGCCAGACAAGCTAACGATGTAAGGAGCAGCCTTGGCAGAAGTTCTGCCTCAGAGCACATCTATTATTCACAGGGTTTGCAGAGTGCAGGGATATACAGAAGTCATATCGTGTTGAGGCACAGAATGTCTCAATGACAGACAGAAGGAGAATAACAATATTTTCTTCCAAGGCACATGTGGCCCTGAGCATCTCTAGGGATGTACACTTGGTAGGTGATTTGAAATGGACTTCTTTTATTTCTGCCTGCATAGAAAGCCCTGATTTTTATTTTGAAAAGAAAAGAAAAGAAAAGAAAAGAAAAGAAAAGAAAAGAAAAGAAAAGAAAAGAAAAGAAAAACATACTGTCAGCAAGCTAGGACAGGTCTTCATTCCTTCCTTTCCACTCACAGGAGCATAATGAACGGGCAGGGAGGCTCATGCAGTGGGTATGCTGCAAAAATAGTTGTGAATTGGCACTACCTGAATGACAGGGGTCGTTGGAAAATAATGAGTTACGGGACTAATTGCAGCTGACACTGATCTACTTAATCACGACTGCTTTACACCAAGTGCTCCTACGTCATTTTCACTCTACTAAGCGTTCAAAAAAAAAGTGATAAAAAAGTCCGTCTGGCTAGTGCGAGGGCGATGTGACCACCAGATGCCACTCTCGCTCCACGGGGAATACGAGGAACCTCCAAGGCTGGACAGCTTTGGCAGAAAAAGCCAAATCGGGCAGCCATCGCTCATTGTGCCCATCTCTGGATTTCCCTCTGGATTTTAAGGCTGGGACAGCAGCTTCTCCCCATCCTCCAATAAGGAGGATGTTGAAAAACCGTGGGTATCATTCACACCGGTCTACATTTGTTTACCAGCAGCGTTTCTGCACATGGAGGCAGAGATGTACAGTAATTTCACGATTATAAGCTGCACCTTTTTCATTGAAGAATCCAGCCTACCCCAGTAGTGCGGCTAATCATCAGGTGCGGCTTATCTATGGACAAATCCCAGTGAAATGCCAACCTGGAAGTGAGAGCTGGCAGGGGAGGGTGCCTGGGGCTGCCTTTAAAGGCTTCTCTGGTCCATGAAAACTGTTGCAACTTGAACACCTGACACCAAACCCAGCTGGCAGCGATTCTGTTACTAATTTGTTACTTTGTTACACATGGATCCTGGCTTTTTTTTTTTTAAAAAAAAGTGCGGCTTATATTCAGGTGCGGCTTATATATGGACAAATCCCATGGTCTACCCAGCTACTGGGAGGTGCGGCTTATATTCAGGTGCAGCTTATAATTGTGAAATTACTGTAGACGGAAAGCTGAAAAGCTGCTGCTTGAGAAGGCTGCAGCCTCTTTCACCATCTCCTCATTGTGAAGCCACCATTCTGATGAATACCCTGTGGTGTTGTTTAGCACTGAACAAAGATTTTGCAGTTGCTCCAAGTGTGAGGGTTGCTCCTTCAGTTTTGGCCACGGAATTCAAGCCTGAGGTTTCCACCCCATAGCCTTCCTGGTTTTGCTCATCTTATGGGCACAGTTTTTGTGTGCTAGGTATTTCCTGGTCCTCATGCTCACTCCTTAATGAAATCAATCCCTCCTGGAGCCACAGCCATTGTCAGTCTCTTGGACCCCAAGTACACTGGTTTTCATGGAGACAAGCAGATTTTCCTACCTGCTTGCCACCATGAGGGCTGTCCCAAAGGCTAGCTGGTGTTGCCACTGGCTCCAGGGGAAAGCCTGTGATGGTGTGCCATAAACAACAATATTTTTCAAGATGAAGGGGGTGGGAAAACATAGTTTGCACTTCCACTCCTGATTCTTTATTTTTGTTTTGGTGATCTGGGCTGATGTTTTCAGTGCAGCAGTGTTTGAGAAGCAAAGGGCTTTCTAGAGCTCTTAGGGTCAGATGGGCACCAAGTGTACTTCAGATACAACCCCAATTCACTTCAATTAGTCTTGTTTTGCCTTCTGCTTGTCTTGCTTCCATATTTTGCAGATCTCCATTCTGTCCTGCCCTTAAATGACTCATTAGACTTGTTTTCTGAGGTAGCCTGTAACATGCCAATTCACTTCTCTAATCAGATCTCTTTCCATTTGAGTTCCCCATGGACTAAACAAGCCTGACATTGCCCTTCTTGTCTACTGGTTTATTCTTTATGTGTTTACCTTTTCTCTTCCTAGTTCATGAATAAAGATGTTAAGTACAAGGTCACAAGGGGCTGCTGATTTCCAAACCCAGGAGCTAGAGATATTTCAAGATCGGTTCCATTATGTGATTATGCTTCCCTTAATGAGTTTTCTCAGGGAAATCATTTGTAACAGAACAGCAGGCTCCAGCTTCCTGCAACCCTCTTAAATCATTGCATCATATTGCAGAAACCTTTTTTTAATATCTTCCATTGTAATTGTTTAATTGTTTACTTGAAGAAGCCTTCCTGATGTATTTAGTAGCAATCAAGTTTTTAAATAGATTACTATTTTTAAACAAAAGAGCTAGAAATGCCACTCCCCAGACAAATCCAGGTTTTCTGGAAAAGTGATGAATTGAAGAATCTGTCAAGAACTGTCAGTCTCATGTTGATGCTGGCAGCTCTTTGGGGTCCTTCATGTAGTGAGTGAGGTACCTCATTTAGGGCTAATAAGAGTTTGCAGTATTTTACAGGGTGAAAAATGAGGAATGCAATGGCCTTATTTGAATCTAGGGTGGTTATCCCCATGGGGACTTTTGCAAGCATATTTTCATGTTCTTGTTCAGATGTGCTCCCTGGAGAAAACTGGATCAGCTGATCTGCAGAAACCTTAAAAAAACATTTTAATCTGCTGTCTTATGTTTTATATGCATGTCCTGCAGAACCTATGCTTCTGTTAGGACAGGGTGATGTGTTTGTTGAGCTCAAAGTGGTATTTCCTAGGGGAAAAAAATAGTCTCAAGAAATCCAAGTCATTGGCTTGGGATCCTGCTTTGTATCTGATGTGATGGATTCATGTCAGGGTGGGAAAAAGGCAAGTATGCTGTGGCTTTTTCAACTATGTCCAACTGCAGCTGTTTGTGCAAGAAAAAGTTGCTGCTATTTCTAAAATACTGGTATTATTTTGGGCATGGAGGCCCCTGTTATCTGCATGTCTGTGGCAGTGATAAGGACTCTATCCTGGCTGTGGCAGTTTTTGGTTAGCTAGAAAATTTCATGCTGGAGTAAACACTTTTGGCTTAGTCTCTAGCATCAAAACCCTTCTACAGGCCAGCCTACTGGTGTGTTTCAGTGCAGAGAACAATCATCTATAGATTTGTCTGCACCTGCAGACAGACCTACCTGCTCTGCAGAACAAGTTCTTCCTGCAGCAATAAACATGCTAGGGAGTTTAAAATGCAAACCTATTGCTTGAATAATCACAATGGCTGATCAAAATTCACACTTTGTTTTTCCCTCTCACCTCTGTTCCCAAGAGAATTGTGCTTGTGCAAATGAGAAAGCAAATACTTCTGATTGTTTTCTGCATCTAGTCCAGCTTGCCTCTTTGCCCATTCCGAATCAGGAATCATCTATGGAATTAGCCCTGGATATCCTGCTCATTCAGAGTCCCCTGATCTCATCTTCCACCCCTGTTCCCTGCTTTAACAAGCTGGGTGAGCCCAGTATGTGCCATCAGAGTGTTGGTTTTTCACATGTGGTCCCTCAGTGTGGGGAAAGGCAGTAATGGAAAGAACTGCTCATGCCTCAGGGCTGGGGCAAGTGCAGTGTGCCAGCACTGGAAGGACACAGCCCGGATGTTCTTTCTAGTTCTTGTGTCATATGAAGGCAATACAGGGTTGTCAAAAGTATCTTTTTTTGTCCAGGCAAAAACCTAGCTGTGATCACATCATGAGGAAAAAACCCCAGTGACTGTAATTCTTGAAAGGACAAACAAGCACTGCCTGTAAAAAAAAAACAAACAAAAAACAAAACAAAAAAAAAAACCCAAAACAAAACAAAACAAAAACCTGGTGCATTTAAATGACCGGCTGTGTATCCAGTGATGCCTTGGTCTACAGGGTTGAATGCCTCTGCTAAAGCACAGCTTTCCATCATCTATTCTGAATTAACTGCAGCCATTGTTCTTTGTTCTCTTGAGGGCTGTACCTATTCCTAGAGCTAATTCAAATTAGCTGTCCCAATTAATTAAAGCATCTTAATTAATGGAAAAATACAGAATCTTTATCAGACAGTCCTTGGCTGGAACATAGCCTAAGATACCACAGCTGAGCCAAAGAGAGACATTTTCTTTTATGCTTTAAATAGCTTACCAATACGAAAATGTGGTTATAACCAAACCCTTATGAGAATGAAGTTGTTTTCTCACAGCTATAACCCAAATGTGGATTGTAACTCCATTTGCACTCAGACTCCCACTGAAGACAGGGTGGTGTTGCCCAAGGAAGAGCTGGTTTTGTGTGGGATGACTTGCAGAGGAAATACAAGCAAAGATATAAGCAGAGGAGAGTGTGAAAACATTCTTACTCATTTCCTTGTGAGTGGAGAGAGGGGGTGACACACTGGAAGTGGTTGGTATTCTCCCCCTCTGCCCTCCCAGCCCTGTGGTCATCGACTGGGCCAAAGATGGCAAGGAAGAGGGCAGGGAAGAGCCATGGTCCTCCTTGATCAGAGACCCTGTGCCAAGCACGGGGTGTGACAGCCAGTGGAGCCATCCAAACAATCCACATGAGCCCTGCAGCTGCATGGGACAGGCAGCAGAAGCCACAAGCTGATCTTCCACCAGGACACACACAGTTGCCTCCACATGGAGACAATATTCTTCTCTTGCTGTTTCAAGATTCACCAACTGAAAAGGAGAATTTGATTTGGTCACTAACTTCCTTCTGTGCAGGTTTCCTGGGAGTTCCTCCATTCCTGGCTGGTGCTTCTCTGCTGCCCAGGTCATCTGGATCCCAGCAGAAATGGGTCTGAGCAGCAAAGAATGCAGGTGTTGGAACCCCCAGGAGTTCCCTCTGAACAGCAGCAGCAAAAAAGAGAAGCATTTTATAAGTACTCACCAGTGTGACAAATGCAGCAGTACAAGTTTTAAAGGATGCATTAAAACAAGCAAGGTCGTTACTGTCCAGTTTAATTAGCTGAGAATTTAATCACCCTTGTAATTGAGAAAAAAGACCGGAGTCTGTCTGATTCTAAATTAGGCAGTACAAAATTTCTCAGTGCCTGTCCTGGAACATCAAGTAGGTAAATCCATGTACCTTTTATCTCTCAAGCATGTGACACAATCATCCCTTTTATTCCCCACTCCATCACTGATCCCAGTGATCCACTGGATCATTTAAAACAATTGGTAATAAACAAGTGTGATTGTGAAGGCCCCTAAGTTGCAGTTTGTGCAATACTTTTTCCAGCACTTATTTTTTCTTCTTCCACAGATAAAAATGTACTTGGCTGACCAGGACAGGAGGATCTCATTTTTATTTCTGCAATGTTTGCAGAATAATGTCCCATCCATTCTGGTGTAGAGAGGGAGAGGGATGAGAAGCATTCCCCTTGTGAACACTTTGCTGTGCAAAGGCCATGGGAGATGAATAGTTTTTGGCCTGTTTTATCCACAAAGCAGATAATTTCTTCCATTCTTCTTCAAGCTATGGTGAGCTTCTTTATGCTTGTCTCATATCCCTCTCTTCCGTTTCCCTTCATTTTTCTTTCCCCTCTTGGCTTTTGCTGAGACTGGGAAACTGTCTGATAGTCAGCTGGTGCCCCACTCAGGTGTATTAAGAAATGAGAGGGAGGATTTTTCCGAATAGTCAAAGATATTTTGTTTTGCTGTATTGGATACAAGGTCCTGGAAAGTAGGAACACAACTGCACTAAGGTGTTGTAGTTCCGACTACCCTTATGGATAGCTAGGCAAGAAGAGTGCATTGAATGAACCCCAAGGACATGAAAATAGAGCTAAGTTAGAATGCAGATCTGCAGAGTGTAACAGAAGTAACTGGAGCTACTCTGAATTAAGAAAAAACACCAGCTGATGAGGGTCATTAATGTAAGGATCATAAAGTTGTAAGTAGAAACAAAGAGGACTTTAGCAAAACATTAAGAAGAATAATGAAGAGTATAATGAAGGATGAAATAATCAAGTCAAAGATGATTCAATCCAAGAGAGCTGTGTGCAATACTCAGCTTGTCAGTATCTGCTTCTCGGTATTGGCCATCATTTAAGGTGTCTGCAGCTGTATTGTTAATATGTCATTATGTCCAGGCATTACAATGAAGATTTATGTGCCATGCATGGAAACAAGCACACCACTGTCCTAGGAGCCCTACCCCAAAAACACAGGTGAGAATACCCAACGAATACAGGAATATACGTATCTGTGAAGAATAGACATTATATATATTAAAAAAGAATAAAAAAAAAATATATATATATATAAATGTGTATGAACATGTGTGCATGTGTGCAGATATGTATGAGATATATATGAACTATTCTCTTATATTTCCAAGAGGTGTTGAGAGTTGTCTTGTCTCAAGACCAAGTCAAACAAGCACAGCCACCCAGAACTAGTCAGCCAATCAGTCAGGCAATCTTCTTTTCCCAGACTCTTCCCAGGAAGAGATAATCTTATTTTTTCTCAATGAATCATTAGAAGCTCCATTTACCATGCTAGATTATTTAAAACTTGCTCAATTTTGTAGTGGGTTCCCTGGGATTAATATTTTAAGTGCTCCCGTAGTATTAACAAAATTTGGGAGAGGTTATTGCTACCTTGTTGGATATTGATTTCTGTCTAATAAGGAAGCATTTTAACTGGGTTAGAAAGTGTTCTTCTCTAAGAAGCTTAAAATAGGACCAAGGAACCATTATGATATAAACTTATCTGCTGGATATCAAATTCAGAGATGATCCTGAAATTGCTTAGACATCCTTTGTTATCTTTTCCTGTGAAGCATATTGCTCAATTCTGTTACTATTGAACTGCTGTCAGAAGGAAATTTCAGTGAGCAGAAACAGTGCAGAAAATTTAAAATTTAGCTGCTTTTCTTTTTTCTTTTTCTACAGAAGCCTGGTCTTTTCGCTATTTTAACAGTAGGGGGTGTGTAATCAGAGAAATTGCAGCTTTTGTGTATTTTTGCTGCACCTCAATGTAACAAGGTTATTACTTATGGTTACTAAGCCAGTTGTGCATGAGAGAATAGATGTTTCAAATATGTCACAGTGCTACTCTCACAACTGTAAAAAAGACATCAAATTAAAGGATATCAGGAAGTTTCCTAGTCCCATAGAATTAGTCCATGCAAAAATAGGGAAAAACTGGGACCCTTCTTCCCCTTCTAAGTTCATTCCTATTTTCTTACTGCTTTTGAGAGCCTAGGATGAGAGGAACAATCCACAGCATATGCAATGTGAGCCTTAGCCAAAACCCATAGAAATCAATTGGAAAATAGCTTTCTTGGGAGGTGAACTAAGCTTGGTATTAATCACAAGCTGCCAAACCTTAAGTGCTAATTCAATGTTGTATTGCATCACAGGGCCCGTTCTGATTTAAATCTTCTCTATGCTCCTGGAAGGGGTAGGTTTTATATTCTAAAGTGCCACTGGCATGAAGTTAACAGAAGCTTCCAAAAGCTGTGGGAAAATGTTCTGGGATCCTTTTTGTATTTGAATATGGTCCCATGAGTTTCTCAGTATTTGTGCATCTGAGAGCAGGTTTCACCAGGTGCATTAGAGCCACCAGTAGTTCAATGCAAGACATGGCAGATCTTTCACCTGCTGGGAATATACAAAGGAATTTGTTTTTCAAACTGACCCAAACATCTCAGTTTAAATAGCATTCTAAAACCAGCAAGGAAACTAGCTGGAAAGAAGCAAAATCTTTGTGCTGCTTAGCTTGGCTCACCATCCCACCTGTGTTTGTTCTTCCCCCCTTGAATGCATTAACCTTTTTTCTCCCCCCATTTCCATCCCCAGCTTGGCAGGTCACAATGCCGCAGTGTTTTGGATAGCTTGGCTGTATTCTAAACAAGCTGGAGTTACCATTTTAAAACTCTTCTTCCAATTCATGAAGACTATGAAATAACTGGACCCCCAGGTGTTCACAGAGGCACAGATCTGTCCTGGCTGCATGCAGTCTCATACTGAAGGTCTAGATATAAAGCTAATGCATTCGTAAAGAGGCCCTGGGAAGAAATCCTTGTATTTTTTAGGAGACAAAATCTTGTTTGCTTTTTAAAAAATGTGTGTTTTTTCCTCCTTGCTTAGACCACATTATATTGCCTTTCAGGGTGGGATTAGCTGGCAAAACCAGTCTAACCCAAGAGCCTTGACCACAAACCCTGGGAAGGAAATGAGGTTTTGCCATAGCTATTTCCTTACTACCTGTATCCAGAGACAAGATGCTGTGGTGAAGCCTTTACTGTCCTTGCTCAGTTGGTGGTTAGCAGAGAAAATAGGTATCTCCCACATATTTATGTCCTGATGGAGAACACAGCCATCAGCTAATCTTTGTGGCACTCTAGATTGTGCATGGCAAACAGGCAACTCCTAAGAAATGACAGCCACAGAAAACAGAGAGGAAAATACAGAGGGGTAAATCTTAGTTCCTGTTTGTCTCTGGAAGAGCCTAACTTTATGTCACAGAGAACCACCTTGTTCCATTCAGGATGTCCTCCTTTCCTCCAAATGGGTATCAAGGTGTTTTTTCGGGGCTGGCAAAGGAAAATCACCCTTTGAAGCTAAGCAGATGGCAGATGTTTCATCCTTTTTGCCAAAAATAACGTCTGTTAAAAGCTCTCTTCCATGGCATGGGAGACCCAGATCCAGTTATTGTTTCCTTCAGTGAGGATTGACATAGACACTTTCCATGTCCCACAACAATGTTGGGACCAACAGGCAATTAAGTATTGTGATGGGAGGGCTGGGGAAGCACTTTCAGTCTTTCCTGTTGAACTCAGCCCATTCTTACATTTTCACTGTCTTTGGATTTATTTAATGTAGTTTTTGCTGAAAAGGATATTTGTTGGTTTGGAATGAAAATTTTGATCAAAAAGTGCCAATCCTATTGACAAATTTTCACCTCCTAGCAGCAGACTGATTTTAAAAACACGTTTAGGTGAAGAGGTGAAAAATCTCTGCAGAAAGCAGAGTCAGTAATGAAATTTTCATTTTATGAAGAGACCTTGATGTCATTTTTATTACGAGTGAAAAGAAAAATACATGAGACTCTTTTGACTGGAATGAGTCTCATTTCCAGCCTTAGCGAGAGAATGTATCCAGAAGCAGCTTTAACTATCAATAAAGAAGAAAAATTTACATGAATCTGTTGCATAAACTAATTAGTTCACACAGTTACTTTCTGTGTATGAAAAAAATCTGCAAAGAATGGGAAAATTTTGTCTGTGAAGTTTAGCTTTGTAAAATTTATGACTACAGAATTCAATAAAGTCAGTAGAGTTGAATCAATAGAGAATTTGTCTTCAAAAGAATGAATATCCCATAGTCTGAACAGACCGGTTTGTCAGTGGGCTGTCAGTTCCTAGAAATCAACTGCATTTTCTTAGGAAAACAGGGATAACGGTAAACAACTTTAACAGAAGCTTTAGAAAATACTAGATTCTTTCATGTTTGGGTTTTCTGTTTCATGTACCCAGATCTAAATGAGGCAAAATTGCTACTGATTTGGAAAATGTATTGGGATGTCTCCAGGTAAAAGGGATGAGACAGGTTGGGAAATGGAGTGAAAACAGCTGAAATAACTGAGAGCAACAAATTTTGCTGTGCATTTTCTGTCATTTTTGTCTTCTAGAAATATGAGGTGCTTAATGACAGCTGCTTCTCATAATACCATGTTTCCATGCCCTTGGCAGCAGTACAGAGTGGAGAGTTTCCTTGAATGATGGAACTTTCTTTCTCTGTTTTTTTTGGTTTTTTTTTTTTTTTATTTTTTTTATTTTTTTTTGTTACTAGGATGAGGTGGCACTAACAATCTAGTTCTCCTGCTAGATTTTTCTTATAACTGTATTCAGGAATGGATGCAGTTTCGTCATAAGATCAGGTTGTTCTAAAAGTCTGTGAAGAGTCATGCAAATTTATATAATTTAATGCAAAGGTGATTCTTATGTTTCTCAGAGTGTATAGGCTGAGACTTTAACTCTTGGTTGTTAAATTCTGACCCTGGGAGCCCCTAATTCACACGGTTTTCTCATGTATTTTATTGTCCAAAAGTCTCACAAAGTTATACCTTGTGTGAATTAATGTCTGCTAGAAACATGAGGGAGTGGTCAGAGGGACCTGCAGGAGCTGGCATGTGGGTCACAGATCCAGGCACAGGACAAGTGCTGACAGACTCCTAAAAAGATGTGAAATTTGAAATTCACATTTGGGTCATGTTACTGCCTAGGTATGGCTGTAAAAGTGCAAAAATTAAGCTGATTATGAGACAGTTTAGAACTGATGGAATCCAGCTTGTCCAGGGAGCCAGCAAAAAGCTTCTGTACCCAATCACACTCCAATTAAGCTCTTTTTGCTGGTGTATACACCCCATGAAAAGACATTTCACGCCCAGCAAAGGCCACATACTCAGCTTTTGTCTGTGATGCTGTTGGAGTCCAGCGTTCTCTGACCAGGTCCTTCAGATAATCCATGAGGGGTATTTAAAGTTCAATATTCAATTATTAGACTTTTCTAGTCTTACTTGGGCTTTCCAAATGCACTTAAGTATTTAAAGCAGTGACATTAGAGCAATTCATGTTTTCATTTTTCATCTGTGCACTGAAACTAATAACCCTATCATAAGCAGTAGGCAAACATAAATATGCCCTAAAAAACAGTTATAAAATTTGGATAAGCACCTAAGTTTAGGAAAGAATTAAGCATGTCTCAGATCATAAAAAACCCCAAACATTTTGGACATGTTTCTTTGTGCAAGTTTGGAGCTTGCAGAGGGAGCCAAGCTGATTAAACCAGATTCCTTCTGGCATGCAAGCTCCATTTGAACCTTTAAGAGAAAGACAGGCACCTTGTGGATTTGCCTGCTGCACGAGCATTTGCTCAAAAAGCCATCAAATACATTCAGGGGCAGAGAGGTCCATGAGGTGCTATTAGACCAGCTATAACATCTGCCTCAAGGAGTCTCTAAGGCCTGAGATGGCAGAAATTGAGAGGGTATTTCAGAGGAATTATCCACATGTGGTAGCTCTGTCCCAACAGCCTTCTCATCGACATCTGCTCCTACTGATGCTTATAAAGAAGGCATATCCACCTTCTGTCTGATTTTGTACATCTGTTAGTTCTTTTTTATTAGTCTTGGAAAGCAGGATTAAATTACTGTGTTGAAGAAAGAGAAGCAAACTGAAAAATACAGTATTAAAATAGGCAGAGGCACACTCCTAAAGGCAAGCTAACGTTGCTCAGCAGATAGAAGTCAAAATGAAAATGCCTGTCTGGCAGCCTCTCACATGTAAAACTTTGCATATACAGGTTTATGCAAAAAGCTGTATATATAGAGTGCAGAATGAAGTTAATCTGTCCTTGGCAAATAAAATAGATTGGAAACCATAGAGAAATGGTTTAGTTTCCTGTGGGTGATAATTGCTTGCACTGATGTGAAGTACCCCAGGGAGGCCAGGTTTTGTGCTTGTGGATCTTAATCGAAGTCAGCTGGACTAAAAGCATGTGTGATTTTATGGAGCCCAGTTTCAGGCTTGTGATGATTGATGTATTTTGTCACAGTTCTAACCTGTACCCTGGCCAAATGAGAGCTCCACTGTTCTTGGCACCATGCCTCTGCCACTTCAGGGATAATCCCTCCCTCAGAGCTCTCTGGATGGACCATGACTGGGGGAAGATCAGAGATGAGTGCCCTGTCTGTTGGCATGGATTATTCTCTGTGTACATATGCTTTTTTAAGGAAAGGATTTTTTTGGTCCTGAATTTATTTAAAGGCAATTTGGAGAGAGGTCTTCCACGTGTAAATCATTCGAGGAGGAAAACCACAACAGCAAAGCCAAGAAGAGCTGGAGAAACCTGAGTGAGGAGCAAAACAAGGCAGGTAAGACGGTGCAGGATGACTGCCATGCTGAGGGGCCAAACAGTGGATTTGCTCTGGAGGAAGAATGGTGGGACAGGATATTATTAGGAGACCTGACTGGGAGAGGCAAAGAAACAAAGACCTGGGCAAACACCAACTTTCAAAGCATCCATATGAAATTATCACCCTTCTTATTTTGTGCTTGTAGGACTGATATGGCCTGTAAGTGTTTGACAGAGACAGGGCTCTCATGAGGAGCTGGCCAATGCAGCAGCTGCCTCTAACGTGTCTGGCTTCACTGAGCATGCACAACAAATCCTGAGTCTGGCAGGGCTGACTGCTCAGCACCCCCATGACAGACTCAAGTTGCAGGCAGGACCTCCATCATTTATGTTAGATTGTTTCTGGCACTCACTTTCACCCAGGGCTGAGTCAAAGCACAAACCTACTGGAGGCACTCTCTGGAAGGTTCACAAAGACATCAGTCAATGCTAAAATGGTGTGTGTGTGTGTGATATGCCCTTCTGCGGGTCATAAATACTTGGCACCAGAATGGATACAAAAGGAATGTAGAAAAAAAGAAAAATTCACAGATATACCAAAACTTGGATGTATTTTTCACAACAGGTGCATTATTTACTATTACTACTGTGAACTCAAGAGATGATACTGTGATGATACTTGTGGCTGCAAAAGTGAATGAAGATAATGAAACACAGTCAAGGTTGTAGGAACATCCCAATCAATGTGCACTTCATGCCCTCCACCAAACCCAGCCTTGCACTCCATTTAGCCTTGCCCCCCACACTGGATAAGAAAAAGCTTTTCAATCTGTTGGAATCAAACCAGGCATTTAATTAAGTGTCTCTGTATTTGTGCAGTTAGTGAGAAAACAAGCTGCTTAGTGCAGGCTATTTTCGAGCAGGAACTACATAAGGGTGAGTCTGGAAATTAGGAATGGTTGTTAGAATCACTATTAGAGGGATCATTCCACTCTTCCATGTGCTGCTCGTTTTCTCTCACAGGCTTCTTGCTCCATGCAAGTGATTTTAATGGCTACATTTCTGAGCCTGTAAATAGTCCCAAACAACTGCAGTTTAATGTTGGTGAATGGAAAGCAAAAAAATAATTTGTTATATTAGCTGAGAGTTAGGGAAACAAAGCAACAAGTGAATAACAGGTGAACAGGTGAACTTAGAAAGAGCTGTAATAGAAATTTTTTCATCCATAAATCTATTCAAAGAGATAACCTAACTCCTATATGGAGTTGCAATGGAAAGGATTTTATGTAAGAATTTTAGGATTATTCAGCTGATTTGATCCATTCCTGGAAGAGCACACAAATGTGACAGAAATGTTGCTACAAGGATTACTTCATACTTTTTGAAAACGTAAGGGGTGAGTCTCTTCTTCTGAACCAGTGATTTGTCAGCAATTACTTCTGAGCCATGGAAAATGAAACATTCATTTAGAGTTGTCAACTGCACAGAAATCTTCTGTTCTGAGCAGTTTTTCACACAGCAATTTTTAAAGGATTAAATCCTAAGGAATAGTTTCAGCAAATTTATCCCTAGATTTATCACTGGAGGTGGTGCACGTCTTCGAGTCCAATAGTGAAATTCTTGAAAGAGAATGATATGTCTTTATCAGATTCCTGTGCCTGGTTTTATGACAATGGCATATATAAATCAAGACATAACATATAAGTTCACAGGCATGGCTAAAATAAACAAGTTTGCTGAAAAGCTCCATGAGCTTGGCTTGCACGGAGGAAAGGAATGGGAGCAGCCACTGTTGTCCTGGAAAGCACCACTCCTTTCAGCAGCTCAGCAGGGCTGGTACACACCCTCTCCTGCGGCAGCTCATTTGGCTTGCTGAAACTCAGGCATAGCAAAATAGACAAAGGGGCTGTCTTTTTCTGCTGCCCCAGCAATCTGCTGCCCTAATTACGTGCCCACAACTTGTGCTGGCTCACAACCATGTGATGAATGTTGTTCCTGAGGGTTTTTAATTGGCTGAAGCAGCTCTTGATTCTTAGGGCAAGAGAGGCAAGGTGTAAAGCTCTAAGTCTCAGAAAGGGAAATAAATAAATTAGAAAATATTTTGTTTCAGCCTCAGAATGAAATTTTTATTTGTTTCCAGGCCTCCCAAGATGATGTGGACCAGAAAATTGTTGCTACAGTACAGTCATATATATGAGGCAGAAGATTCAAAAACTAAATCTAAGACACATCATTAGCTTTAGGGCTTCAGTAAAGGAATAAAAGCATAAAACAACAAATAGCTGTCTAAGAGATTTCAAAGAAACCACCAGTGAAATGCTGAAAGAGACGAGGCAAGGTCTGTATCCAGCCATTACTCAAAACAATAAGAATATCTCCTGAGCAATGTATGAGAATGTATTAACACTACACAAACTGAATTTCTCATGCCATAGTTATAAATTTACTTTATGGGGGTGTGGTGGTGGTGTTTGTCAGTAATGATAGAAAACTATAGGGCAGCAGATTCTTTAAGACTATTAAAAATCAGTTTTGCAATGGTGTAAAACAAAAAACTTCATTAACGATCTCTGAAAAGAATTGCATCTAACATTCCTCTAAATGTAGAGTTTGCATGTGGTTTGTGACTTCCTTGGTTGAAAGCCTGGAGAGCTATCTTCCCAAATTTGACAATTCACATGGTATGCTGTTGTAATCATAGAATCACTCAGGTTGGAATCACCTTTAAATATCATTGAGTCCTACTGTTAACATCCACCACTAAACCATGTCCCTAAGCACCACGTCTATGGGTTTTTTAAACACCACCAGGGATGGCAACCCACCCACTTCCCTGCACAGCCTGTGACAGTGCTTCACAGCCCTTTCAATGAGGGAATTTTTCCTGTTGTCCAATCTAAACCCCCCCCAGAACAGCTTGAGATAATTTCCTCTTGTCCTATCACTCATTCCTTGGGAGAAGAGACCAACCCCCCTGCCTGGCTACTCCCTCCTTTCAGGTAGTTCTGGAGAGGGATAAGGTCTCACCCTCTTTTTCTCCAGGCTAAACAACCCCAGTTCCCTCAGCTGCTCCTCACAGGACTTGTACTCCAGATCCTTCACTAGCTTTGTTGCAATGCTTTGGATGCATAATATGTAGAATCTTTGAATGAAACAAATGAAAGAATTGCTTTTTGCCTTGGAATAACATGTTAATTGCAAAAAAGGCCCAATTTTAATGCTGTGACTCATGCTGGCCTAGAGGGCTCCAAATTCTTTAGACAGCTCTGCCTGCATTGCCCTTTGTCACAGCTGATCCTGAGATGAAGAAGTGAACATGGGGGTAGGAGGTCTTTGAGAGCAGAAAATGTGAATGAAGGCACTTAGTCAATACTGAGGAGAAGTCCCAGGAGGAAAGTACCCAGGAAGATCAATGGAAGTGATGAGCTGAGTTGAACGGCATCAACCAACTGAGGGGCTGAGGCATCACACCAACCTGCTGACCTGGTGGAAAAGGCTGTGCAAAAAGCAACACAAATGGTGCAAAAAGCTTAGGATGAAGATGAGAAGCCTTCTGTTTACTGTTGCAAAGAATGCACAGAAATGAGGGATGGATCTTATTCCTATGAACTGGCAAAGTACCATGCAAAAAAGCAAACTTCTCTTATTGCAGTTACCAGTGTCTTCTTACCTCCATTTTTTACATCAAGATTTTTCCCCATTTCACCCTCTGCTGTCTCATCAGAGGATATTTTGAGGCCTCTTAATATTCCAGCATCCAATTCTGATGAGCACTACACAAGGAACAGATGCAGTTCCATGGTGTCCTGGGATGTACAATCATCCATCCCCTCTCCTGATGTTGCTGCTGTCACTCCATAGGAAAATGTTGCAGTATCTGCTCTGGGTCCTGTGTAAACATGATACCATAAATGCACTGTAGAAATGTGTCTGTAAAATATACAGTAATTTCACAATTATAAGCCGCACCTTTTTCATTGAAGAATCCAGCCTACCACAGTAGTGTGGCTTTTTTATGGACAAATCCCAGCAAAATGCGAACCCAGAAGTGAGAGCCGGCCGGGGAGAGCGCCTGGGGCTGCCTTTAAAGGTTTCCCTGGTCTATGAAAACTGTTGCAACTTGAGCACCTGACACCAAACCCAGCACTGGTGCGATTCTGTTACTAACTCGTTACTTTGTCGCACATGGATCCTCGCTTAAAAAAAAAAAAAAAAAAAAAAAAAAAGTGGCTTATATTCGGGTGCGGCTTATATATGGACAAATCCTGTGGTCTACCCGGCCACCCGGATGTGTGGCTCATTATCAGGTACGGCTTATAATTGTGAAATTACTGTACTTTATTCATATCCATAATGTTTTCGTTTCTAGAGACTTGCTATTGATCATAAACACTGGTATTCAAATAAGAATCTGCCAATATCAGTATATTTTTACTCCACATATTTATGTTCAATGGCAGCAAAAGCAATAAATTTTTCCTTGAGACTGTTGGCAATCCAACTCATTTGTCATTCTTAAATGGACACATGGGGTAGATTCTGTCCAGGCAAAGCAAATCAATGCAGTTAATTACACTAAGTGCATCTGAACAAGGATATTTGAATGGGTAGAAGGAAAAGGTGCTGCAGCAAAGAAAATGATGGAGAGGAGAGTTGTGTGTGCTGCAGGCTGGGAAAATGGCACCCAGCGGAATCTATGCCTTGGGAGTGAGGAAGGGATGGAGGATCAGGAAGATTATAAGAGGGTGGACCAGGCTGAAGAAGACCCTGAAGAAAAGCCAAAGAAGAAGGCTTAGGAAAACAAGATGAAGCAGTGGTCCTAAGGGGGTCCCCTGGGTTGATGCAGAAGAGCCAATGAAACACAGCCACTAGACATGCCTGGAAGGGAATCTTGTTTCTAGTCCATTAGATTTTGGAGCAGTGTCCTGGACTTCAAACCAGCTGGGAGATTTTACAGCCCGTACTTATACTGCTACCACAATTTTAGTGTGGCAATAATAGTCACAAGAAGAGCAGCTTGTGCAACAGCCAGCTCCTGGAAATGGTGCAGAAAGAAAACAATCGTGTGTCTGTTTTAGAGATGTAGATGATATACAAGGGATGGTTTGCTGTCTTTGCAAGCATTAAATTTTAGTCACTGGTGTAGGACTGGTTGACATTTTACTTTCTATTTCAAAATGTTCATGTTTGATCATGTAAAAATAATAACCTTTTCTGTGGGGTAAGCTATCCGGCTCACTTGTCATTTTAAATGGACTCCTGAGCAGATTCGGGTGCATGACTAACACATTCAGTTGGACCAGAGGCCTTAAATACATTTGGATGGGAGAAGAAAAATACACAACATGAATGGAAATAATACAAAAGAAATAAATTACATGCAACAGACAGGCAATCAGGAGGGATGGGACACTTTGTCTTCATGTGCTAGAAATAACTGAACTGATCTCCCAAGATTATCATCAAATCAGCTTTAATAATGTGTTGTCATCAAAAAGAGAAAATTGCCTCCACTCCCCAAATGAGCAGATTATTAAAAGATGCTCACAGATGGTTCACAAGGCTGCAGCTGGTTTCTTGTTCTCCTTTATTCAAAAATCAAAGATGCTGTAATTCTTCAAGATCTTTGTGAGAAAAAGAATCAGAGAAGTGCATTTGGGTTTTTACATTATGTGACTCTGAATCCTAGAACAATGAGCAAATGGTGGCAAAGCAGCTGAAGTGTCTCACTGCGGTTCCAGAGCTGGTGTCCCTGGCAAATCCATCCTGCAGGCTGTAGGATGATCCTTGGCTGTAGCTGATCACACTACAGGTTGGACAGGGCAGGATCTGTGACGCTGCGTCTGGGAATGTGCTAGGTCCACTGAGCAGACTAGGTTTGGCAAGAACTCAAGTAAAACTACAAAATAAGTGGTGCCTGTATGCTGCAACCTGGATGGAAAGGTAGCCCTAAGAGTGGAGGAGCTGCTGATTTCTGGGGTCAGAGAAACGCCTTCCTAAGAAAGCACCTCTTCCTTTTAGAAGCCGCAGAGATTCTTTCACCCACCTCTAGACAAACCCCTTTCTGCCCTCGCTTGGGAGGGAACTGAGGAAGGTGATTTAGGGGCGGCCAGCAGCACCCTGCCGCGCAGGCTGCCGTCAGACCCAGCGGCGTTTCCGGAGAGCGGGGAGCGCCGGAGCAGGGAAGGGGAAGGGAGGGAGGCACGGTCGTGCCACGGGGGGGTTCTGCGGAGGAAAATCGGTGCCCTCCGAGCCCCGCTCCCCGGCGCATCCCCTCCGGGCACAGCCTCAGCCCCCTTCAGGCACAGCCCCGGCTCCCTCCGGGCACAGCCCCGGCCCCCTCCGGGAGCATCCCCGGCTCCCTCCGGGCGCATCCCCGGCTCCCTCCGGGCGCATCCCCCGCCGCATCTCCCTCGGCGGTGACGCCTCGGGCGCGGCCCCTCGCCGCGTGTCTCCTCCCTCCAGTCAGCAGCTCATCCGGATTTTTTCTCTTTTAACCTGCAAGTTGTTTTTTTTGTTGGTTTTCCGTCTATTTGGAAGTACAGGAGGAGAGGGCGGGCAGCAGCCCGGTGGCTCTCCCCAAATCCCCCGGGAGAGAGGCGCTCCAGGGGCGCAGCCGGCTCCCGTCGCTGCTCATCCCGGCCAGCCCGGCTTGCGGAGGTACCTTGGGATGCGGTGGGCAGCTGCTGCGCCGGTGTCGCTCTGCCTCTTATTTTGGGGGGATAGTTTGGTGTTTTCTCGCAAATCACAACCATCGTGTGAAGCTTTCTCATCCGGGACGGCGGTGAGCTGAGGGAAAGACTCACCCGCAATTTGGTGTCCATGTGCTGGTTTTTAATTTCTCCTCCAAAGGGAGGCGTGTGAAACCTCCTCGCAGGTTTCCATCGTGGGGTTTAAAGTGCTGTGGATGTGGGTTTCAGTGCTATGGGATTTGTTGGTTTGTTTTTTTTTTTTTTCCCACAGCACTCAAAACATTCACCTGTCGACCTCGTATGAAGTAAATGCTAGCATGCTTGTATCTCTCAGGTTATAGTGTAAAGAAAAGCGCATGCTTACTCACCTTATGAACAAACAGGTCAGTACCTAAAAGAAGTGAGTTTGGTGTTTCAAGTTACCTGGAAAAAGGAATTTCAGCACAGTGATTTTTACTGGTGTGCATTTAACTAAGTTAAAATGTTGGTGGCATAAAGAAGTTGAGTGTGATTCTCTTTGTAGGCAGGAATTCTTTTTGCTTGCAGGTAGGGTGAAGAAAGTGATCCTTTCAGTGTGCTCACATGTGGCCCAGCATAATTAACTGGGTGTGGAAAATATATATTTATGCTGTTTCTTGCTTCAGGACAATGTTGTTTTAATAATGGAATGCAGCTGGGTTTTGATACTCAGTTATCACCTTTTATTTGTCTTTTTGCCAACAAGTGCACAATGATAGCAAGAGTTCCTTACCTTACAACTCGGTTTAAACTGTGGAGTGAATGGAGTCCTCTCTGATATCTCCACAGATTTCACTGAATGGGCAAATATGACTGTATTGCCTGGTGTGTGAGACTTAGATGTGAGTGTAGCCATAGGTAAACACAGCCCTGTGCTTCTGATCCAGTTATGTGGCAAGACAGCAATGGTGTCGGCTGTGTATGACTTCAAGGGGTCACAGTGTAAGGCGCCCTTTTGATACAGAGGCTATTGTGTAAATCAGGATTTGCAGATTATCTCTGATGAAATTGTCCCGATTGCTGATGGGACAGGATTGTATGAGGAATGTCTTAAGAATTATGCCTTTACCTTCCATGCTCCCTCTCAAAAAAGATTTTTGAAAAGAGGAAAATCACTTCTGATGAAGACAAATCCCAGAGAAGTACATGGGAAATTCAGCAAACCAAGATTTCCATTTTCCAGAAATGGGAGCAGAAAATATTTAATAATTCAAGACTTAAGAGTCCAATAGTCATTATTGCCTTGTTTTCCAGTAATGCTTTTATTTTTTTAAGAGTCTTTTGTCCTGCATGTTTTTTCTTTGATGATGACTTGTTTTTTTCCAGCACTGAACATCAGTGCTTTGATCCAGGAGTTACTGGTATATATTAGGTTGTGAGCAGATAGTTCTCTTTCAGTTACTTTATAATATTATATAGATATATCAATTTGAAATTGAAATGGAACAATCAAAAGTTAAAAGAAAATTACTTTTTGTCCCCCTAAAGTATTTGATCCAGACAGTTATTCATAATAGTGTAGGTAAGAATCTTCTTTCTCCTTTAAAAAAAAAAATTGATCTGCATAAATACTTCTAATTAGTATGTTCTGATATGATCTGCAGGTTACAGTAGAGGTGTAAACATATTTTGTAATAGTAAAATAAAGATTTAATTTTTTCATTTGTGCACTGTGTACATGATGTTTCAGTGCCTCAGGATAGTAAAGCAATAAAGAGAAGTAAATAAATCACCAATGTGGCTGGTAATTTTCTTTTTAAACTGACTGATGATTAAGATGATAAAGCTATTACCAAGCCAAGAAAGGAAGTATTGGAAGAGTAGATAGGCAATAAACAAGGAAACCATATAGATTTAGAAAAGGAAGTTAATGAATGTTAAAAATAATGTTTTGGAAGTAAGATATGTCAAAAGAGTTTCCAAAAGCCAATCTGAGACAGTTTTCACAACAGAAATAGCAAGAAAAAGAGGGAAAGCAGTAGCCATAGGCAAAGCTCAGTGTGAAGTTAGTCCCAGAACAAAACAAATTTTTCTTCTCTTTTGAACATAAACATAGATGTTGGACCATGGGTACCCTGGGGTTGAAGGGCTGAAGAACCCATGGGGTTTAGGAAAGGGAAACTGTGAGAAGCACTTATTCTGCTTTCTCCCTCAGCCCTTGGGCTCTGGTTGGAGCTAAGGACAAGACCATGTGTTGCAGGTACAGTGGGGCTGACCCAAGTGCTCTGGCCATGGACTGGAGACCACCTTTGAGCTCCTGTCCTTAGCACAGGTTGGCACTGGGGATTGCTGAAATAGCAGGACAGTCCTGAGCAGCCACTGGTATGTTCAGCAATCAGTATGGAAGAAATAGGAGATGTGACTCAGGATAGATCAAACCAGACTACGTTGATATTTCTGTGCCAAAACAAATGGCTTCTGAAATAAAAAAGGCAGGCAAGTTCTCCTTGTTGCATTCCTCTGACACTTCTAAGCTTGCCATATCCCTCCAGCTGCCTCTTTCCTCCTCAGCCCCTGGGGAGCATAAGGATTTTTGATATGTGGATTGTCAGTATTCAGAGGAACTGAATGATCTCTGGGGGTTAAGAGATGTCTGCTCAAGGACATGGAAAAGGATGAGCGGAAGCTCCAGGAAATCTAAACCACATTTGAATTCTAGGAAACTTTTCTAGAGGATATGAACATATAAATAGCCTTAGTGTTAGTATGCATGTTTCATGCCACATTGGGGTTTGTCCAGCATAACTGTGTTAGATTTACTTAGATTTAGCAACTCTTCATTGCAAAATCTCTGAGTTAAAGTGTATATTTTATGTTTTATATTTTATGTGCAGTGCAGAGTGTAACAATAGGAATATGCATACACACACATTTCATCAGCAGTTAGTAGAAAGATGCCTACTTCAATGTTCTTAAAACCTCCTTTTTTATTTTTTATTTTTTATTTTGCTGAAGAAGCCCACATGTCTTGTACACACCAATCTTGCATCTCTGTCAGAAGCATCCAATTGCACTCAGTGGAGCAGCCTTCCTCATCTGTCTATGTGGCCGTGATTGTGCCAGTTTTGTAGGAGCACAGGGAGTGTTGGGTGAGCCCCTGCCTGGCCACAGCCTGCACTTCTTCAGGCGTGGCAGGTGGGAAGCAGGCTCCTACATGTAGGCAGCACCGTGGAAAAGGGGCAGGTGCCAGGTGAAGTCTGGCATTGTTAGCATGGCAATGCAGACACAGCCCTTCCGGACAACGAAAAGTTAGTGGTTGCAAAACACCAGGCTGTTCTTGTGGAGAAGATGGAATTTCCACTAAGTAATCCAGTCGATGAAATTAGATTTTATGAGTTTCAACTGATTCAGGGCTTCAGGCTTTAAGAGAGAATAGCCAAATCCTTTCAAATTCCCTAAGTGTTTTCCACTTTGTCATTTCAGGATGCTCACCAGAACCCCAAGTGTTGTTGCCCAAGTATTCCTTCTTCTAAGCATAGTCCTTGTTATTGCTATTGCAGTGATTCAGATAAATCAGCAACAGATCCTCTCCCCAGGCCTTAAGGTAAGTCTCAGGATACCTCAGAAAGGAAAACTATGTTTTGAACTGATACTTAATAATGTGTCTTTCTAAACTCTTTTTTATGGGGTGATTCAAATGAGCTTATAGCCATAAATTTGATGTTTAATCATATCATCATGGGAAAACTGAAGCTGAGAGAAAAAGAGAATTGGTCAAGAGTCAGTGGCAAAGCAGGAAAAGTATTTCTCGATTCTCTCTCTGTGGTGGCTATTGCACGATGTCTTCTTCGGGACTGAAAGGCCAAATAGGGAGAATATCTCACTCTTTTTTTTAAAACTAATTTTGAAGTGGGAAATACCTAGAGTTTAAATTCTACCCCCAAGCACAGCTGGGAAGTTTATGCTGACATCTTTGCAAATTGCTCCTGTGTATCAAAAGCATTTAGGCTCTAAGTATGCACTTGATGCTTTACCACATGTTGGGACTTGCTAGATGTTAACGGAAGCAAACTAACTTCATTAAGGGGGGGCAGAGCAAACTGCAAAAGACAAACTGAAATATTCTGGAGATCAGAAGGCTTTGCTTTCTGCTGTGGAACAGGTGTGCAGGTTCTTCAATGAGAGATGTACACAGCTGAGGAAAAGCTGTAGAAAATACCCTTCTAAGAAGCTGTGCAGCCTGGCATGTAGAACCCTGTTTTTTTCCCACGATCCTCTTGACAGATTTTTCTTTGAAGTCCCTTCTACCTTTCCACTTGCATGCGTATTTAACTGGATAGTTCACATTCTGATCACGATAGGCTAATGCCTCATTGCCCTTCATGGGATTATAAACACCTTTGGCTTTGTCTGAATCCTTTGGTGGTGTGTGAGTCAGCCAATGGGTAAAACTGTAATTCTGATACCCGTTTCATGTGTTTGTGTGGTGTGGCAGGGGGTGTGTGCTGGGATTGTGCATGGGGCCACAGTGCCTCAAGTATGTGCTCTGTTGAGCCCCAAATGGCTGCTTGCAGCAGCCTCACATCCCACCAATTTTCATGCAAGGCAAGACTGGACTGACACGTATCCCAGCTGAAGCCAGGATAAGGCTGCAGCCACTATCTGAAAGACAGCCTACACGCCTCTTGTGTTTGTAATTAATTCAATTTCACATTCAGAATGATAAAACTGTTTACCTTACTCTTTGAGGAAGCACTGGAACCACCTGGACTATTAGGAGCCGGTTTAAGGGGGGAGCTTTGTTTACTGAATCACAGCAGCTTCACAGCTGCTTCTGTTGTAAGGCTGGTGTTTCCTTTACTGTGTGTGCCTTGGCTTTGGATTTGAGTTTGGGCTCTAAGCCTGCTAATGCAGGTGATATGGAGGACCCTGAGTTTGATTCCTGAGACACTGAGCCATCCTCAGTGAGTAATTTACATTCACAAGAAATTCACAGTAGAAGGAGGATCCTGGTAGGCCACTGAAACTTTCCTCCAGTGCCTGGCTGATATGATGGAGCCTGGAAATGACTGTCCTGAACTTATGGTTGACTAAAATTAATTATGGCAACAACATGATGAAAGCAGCTTTCTTTTTTGTAAATGGCCTTGTTCTTCTTGTTACTACTGTTTGCGTTACCTGTGGCATAAAATCTCTTTCCCAAGATGTATGTTGAGGGCATCCATTGTGGACCAAGAGATAAATTATATGCTATGCCACTGGTGTTTTAAACTGTTGTTGCAAAATTCAATATTTTGGATCCGTCATGTTTGGATTATCTGAAGATTGAGCTGGTGGTTAGTGAAGAAAGGGCCTGCCCATTGCATGAGGCTGGGGCACTGAAAGAACTTGTGTCTCACTGATACACACCATGAAGTGAGAAGAGTGATGAAGAAAACACAAATGTCCTCAATGGAGAAGTCTGCAATTGCAATCAATGATAACGCTGATTGTAATAAGCATTTGCACCAGTCAAAAAAAATATCTATTTGTCTATTGCTATTTTGTGAGCCCTAGACATAAAGAACCCACTTCATTATTGTTTTTCTTTAATTTGCTCCTTTAGGTGCTACAGTTTTCAATACCTAATTTTTTCATGTTTCTTTCAGTCCTTAAGAAGTGTTTTGCATTGTTTGTGGATGTTGCGCTTGATTAAAAATTGTTCAAACCTATGTAGCTGAATTGAAGCATGCATCTAGCATAGATCCACTCTCGTGACCTCCATCTTCCTTGTAAATGGTTTAGCTTGCTAGCTTCTCTTGCCAGTTCCCCAAGTGCTTGCAAGGCAGGTGAGCCGTCATAACTGTGCCTGTTTTAAGGGATTGTGCATTTCTGCATCCTCCAATTGGAATGGTACTCAGGCTGAAAAGGTGATTGATCCTGGGCTTGTGCTTGCTTATCTGTTGGGATTACTACTCTTCAGGATGTACCTACAAAGCCATATTCCCATAATAGGCATTTTCTTTCAAGTCACTTTGTTTCCCTCTTTCTTCTTTATTTTTTCTTCTGGAGTATGAAACAGAACTCTGAAGCTTTTCGGGGTAATTGTTGTCTCCCTGTCTTGTCTGACTAATCTAGTCCATTGAGTAGATGGTGCAGTTCTTGGATCATCTGCCTTTTGAGATAATGGAAATACTCAGTGAGACAGTTGAAGTAGAAAGGAAAAAAGGGAGAAAAAGTAGTTCTGTTCTTTAATAGCTGCCTGCCTGGGATAAGAGTTTGCCTGTGCTCTCATATTTTATGTCAAAGCAGGAATGCATTGCTTGTCCTTACAGGGCAGCCAAAGGTGATCCAGCGTGCAACTTGGACGGAAATCTAACGTCCCTAGAAAATTTTAATCCAGCCAGTTTGTCTTTGGCAGCCTGCTAAGACAAGGCTTGTAGAATTTCTCTCACTTTCTGAAGATGCAGCATCCTGTGTCATTTCTGTTTTTTTAGTTAAAGATTAATCTTGATCCTAACATGTGGCACGGTTGTGACTGATCACCAATTCTTGAGGCTGCATGAGCCAGTTTGCACCCAGTGAACTCACACAAGTCCTGAGGAGATTCACGAGTCACCTTGAAATGGGCCCATTTCAAAAATGAGCATCGCCTTTAAGAAAGAAAGAGGCTGTATAGGAAACGTAGAGGAGGAGGAGTGGGAGAAAGAAAATTAAAAAAAAACTTGTCAGTCACACATTGGTTCAGCTAAGTGTACCAATACTCTTTGGGATGGAAATATCTTACTTCCAGAAGAAGGCTGGGAAATGCAGGGGAAGGAGGAAGTAGCTCTAAAACCCCACAGTTAACTGAGGTAAAAATACTCCCCTTATCTTCCAGCTCTCCTTGGGCACGATAGTTAGCTCTAAAAGTAGCCAAGTTAAAAGCTTATGTTTGGCACTTTAAGCTGACTGAGACCAGATTTAATTAGTAGTCCTTAAGCAGATTGACCATTACTGTGTTATGTACCTCCAGGGTGCTCATCTCTTCCAAGGAGAGGAAATACACTCAAATTATCTTTGCTAAAATAGTTACTGAAACAGAACCTAATGATGTAGTTGTTTGATAGTATCTATGGAGCCTTTAATATTTTAGTGGATCAGGGTAAATATTGTCTGCATAAATATAAATGAAATTTTCATTATCTAACAGTCCTCTATGAAACAGACTAGGCTGGTATTGCTGGTATTCTTTGGGGGCCAGGAGTTTTTAGGATTCCAGTAGAAGTTGGGAATAATCAGGTATGGAAGCTGAATGGTTTGCCACCTGAAGCAGTGATCCTTCCCAGTTGGATTTTTTGGTCCCCCAGGGAGGCAGTGGGATGAAATTTATCAGCCTGCTACAGGGATTCTTACTGCTTTGCAGACAGATGGAGGCTCTCATTTTTCAGTATTGTCAGGCTGCTGGGCATCTGTCTGTTTTAAAAGAAAGAAGCTGACAGAAAAATGAACCCTATACTGTGTGACTCCTAACAATTAGGTGACTTTGGGAGAGCTAAACATACTTTCAGGGATCATAAAGAGGATGCCAAAATTGCATTTTGCTTCCCTTTATGAGATGAGATTGCCCAGTTACTACAGTTTTCTCCTGGCATAGAATATGGGAAAGGGGGAAAGACTGCTCTGGTGAGCAGTGGGACAGGATGGTGAAACCTGTGCTTTAATCTCAGAGTCCAAGGGACCTGGGGCAAGTAATTGAAATCTCTCTCATTTATTTAATAAATAATCATGGGGTAATATTCATTGTCTTGCCCTCTGTGTTGTCTCATACTCTGGCACAACCTGTTCTCAGGGGCAAACTCTCAGGTGAACTAAACCACTCAAAAGGAGCGGTTTATGGGGCAATTAGAAAAGAACCAGATTTGTTACATCATTCTTACTGTTGACTATTATGTACTTTACCTCTTTGCTCATAGCTTCATGAATCCCTTGTGTATCCTTGAATCTAAAGCCTGTGCTTAGATATCAAACCCTTCAGTGTTCAGGGAGTGGACTGGGATAAAGGGAAATGAGCCTGCTCCAAAATCAGGTCCTAACGCAGCGTTATCTATTTGTCAGTGTGGGTTTTGAACCTGATACTGAAAAGAGATGAGCATTCTCCATCCCCACTGAATTAATTATTGAAGATATGTAGTATGTTCCTTGGTTTTCAGCCAGATTCATTCTGTGCTTGGCTTTTGGATTCATGCCTAAGCTCCTAACACTAGAATTAATCTCTCTTGTAAATAATACACTGTGCATGCATTTTCTAAATGTCTGGTGGTGCAGTGAAGTGCAGCTGCATATGGGCATTTAAGCTGTCATTGTTTCTTCATCTAATGTACTGTTTTAAATCCCAGTATGGAATAGTCCTTGACGCTGGATCCTCTCAGACTACAGTCTATGTCTATGAGTGGCCTGCGGAAAAAGAGAACAACACAGGAGTAGTGAGCCAAACCTTCAAGTGCAATGTGAAAGGTGAGCTCAAAGGACAGATCCTTAGTTGTTTTTAGCCTTGATGGTACTGTTTACTCTCCCTCTCCCTGTCCATCTCCTCTCTATTCCCTTTTCAGTACTGCAGAGAGAAGACTGCCAAGATTATGTCTGTATGTGTCAGCATTAGTTCTTTTCCTCCTGATACAGTAAGGTGCTCCAATCATTGCATCAGAGAAAGGAAATTGTAGCAAAATTTGATTTAATCCATGGCAGTGCATGATTGATGCAGACAGAATTCAATCTAAAGAGAGTCAGGACCTGTAAATGTTTAGTCCTTGTGTTTTGTTCAGAATAAAAGTCTTAGATATATATTTTAAAATAGCTTGGAATAAAAAGAGTTTTAGAAGAATGAGAATCGAGCTCTTGTTAGATGTTAGTTGTTAATTAAGCTTCTCTACACTACAGAACAAGGAAGTAGCTAATAAAATTGTCGAGTAAAATAGCTAAATTCGCAGAACAATTTCTGACAGGGTGTCACAGTTTTATCAAATATGTAGGTGTGGCCTCTGTCTCAGAAAGACCTGTGTCTGTGCACTGCTAGAAGATGTCCCACAGGTACCACTGGCTACCTGCCTTGTCTTTTGTCTGAGGTTTTGAATTGATTCCTTGCAGACAGACAGACTAGGCTGACTTCTGATCACACTCCAGTATGGTTAGGTGGTTGTGGATTCCTTCATAGAAACTCTTAATCAGCTTCAGTGACCTCTGACTCAGCTTGCAAAGTTATGACAATGCCACACATTTTGTGAAAATAGATGGTCAGACAGGGGAGGGAAATCAGGATTTTTGTTCTCTGATAATAACTGCGGTGTTTAAAGAGAATCTTTTACTTCTCTCTGTCATGATCTTGCCAAGTCTTGTATTCCTCTTTGTGTTTGGAAATGGATGCTGGAGATATAGCTACCGAGGCCCGTGAGTAACAGGGAGTAGAAGGCAATGGTTTCTTAACAGCACCAGCCTTTCTATCTTCAGTGTTAAACATACGGGTGGACATTCTTAGCAATTCTAGAACAAGGAAAGGAAAGCAAGTGTAACATGTACAGAAGGAATGCACTGTCATGTCTCTAATGATGAAATGTCCTTACAAACTGCTGGAATGGTGGCCAGTCTGCTGATGTGAGGGCTCATGCTAATTCATGTCTTGACTCATTAGGAATGTTTCCCTGTAGGAATTCTGGTGAGAGAAAAATGCACAGAGAAACTGCATTGTTCTTTGTCTTGAAAAAAAATAGCAGTGCTTTGGGAATTTGAGCGAATTGGTTTAGATTTTGTTCTACCTCTGGGGAATACAAATAAATTACAAAACAGAGGAGTCCAAATTACTGAACTGTCTGGATTCACGTCCTTAGCCATGGCCAGCCAAGTATTCCTTGTTCCTGAGTGTACCAAATTACCAGGGTACACTCTTCTAGTCTTGTATAACTCTGCACTGTAGGAGACAGAGGGCTGGTTCATGGGAGATGTCCCCAGCTAAGCTGTGGGTGATGGTGCTGAACACATCTGTCAGTGTTTCTTTAGTGACTCTCTAACCATAGTGTTCAGTACTTAAATTGGGGGATGGTTCTGGCCATAATGAAAGGCAGATTTTCACATACCTACTGACTTGAAGATCAAATGATCAACTACTCCATGAATTCTGTGGTGGTTTTATGATTTCATTTCTGCCTTTATTAAGTACCTCTGCCTTTGTCTTTAGGAACCAGCCCCAAATCCAAATCCTTTCTTTATAGTGCAGTTAATCTGACCTGGTAGGCTCTAAGCATTAGTAAAACAGGCAGCTGTCCAGAAGAAAATGGTCATTGCCTTGTGACCTGTTCTGTGTGAAAACTAGAAGATGGGAAGTTGCAGCCACCAAAGAAGGGTGAGGCAATGGCAGCAGCTGAGGATGTTGCTGCTCTGTTTTCCCCTGGTAGCATCTTTCCTTCCAGTTTCAGGCTTGTTTGTGCTAGACTAAGACTTTCAGAAAGTCTTATTTCAAAACCAGGGCTGTGAACATCTAATGATGATATGGTAATGTTTATACTTAAATTCACACAGTCAAAAAAGGAGTTTTGGAGTGTGGAATCCATAAAGGCTTACATATCTTTTTTTCTGTTTCTATCAATGCAATGTGGCTGAATGTAAATGTTTTCTTATTTCAACTCAGTAGAGCCACCTTTTGCTTAGCTTGGGACCAGGTTGTGCAAGACATGGCTGATGTAGATGGAGTCCTTGCAGTTGTCCTCTGCAAAGCAGTGGCTTCATGGGAGTGCCTGGATTGCTCCCCATGCAACTTCCTCAGCTGGGGAATTTTAGTTAGGAATTTACACCCCAGCTGAGCCAAAGCAAGTTGAGATCCTGATAGTCCTTGGAGTGTTGAGCAAGACAAGACTTTGATGTTAATTGTTCAAATATTCCTGCTCTATGAAAGATTTGGAAATTCGGAAAGCTGTTTACTAGTTCATGCACCAGAGCAGGCTTGTACCTCTACAAATTCAAAAGCCATTTCTATGCATCTTGAAATGCACAGGCACCACATTGCGCATTCCATAAGCGCTCCTAGTTTCCAGCCTTCCTGCCCCTGTTTGCAGTTACAGCAGAGCAGGGGAAGGGGGAAATGTCTTTCTCTTAACACCTGTTTGCTACTTGGGATAATTTGTAGTTGGCAAAGCAGGATGAAATCTATCTCCTTGTTCTCTTTTAGGCCCTGGTATATCCAGCTATGAGAGTAGCCCTGGAGCTCTTGCCAAGCCTCTTGATGACTGTCTGAATAAAGTCAAGGAGAGAATACCAGTCCATCTGCATAAAAACACTTCTGTTTATCTGGGAGCTACAGCTGGCATGAGACTGCTGAGGTATGGCAGAAACTTGAACTACTCTGTATGCATACTAGCATAGCAGTCTGTGAAAACAGAAAGTGAAAAATGTACTGGATGCATTTTTACCCACTGGAAATTGGCCACTGGAGCCCAGCCAATTTAATTTAATTAACTTTTTTCATAGGGAAAGTGTGCCTGCATAAAACTCCTCTGTTATGCTGTATTGAAAAGAAACTTGCTTTATTTTGGAGAAGGCAAGAGTTTAATTTTCTCTTTCACATCTGTCACAAAATACAATGTTATGTAAACAGATAATGTTTGTGCACATCCATAGGCAGCAAAGGCAGATTGAAGCTAGACACTGCATTCCAAGTGTGGATGTGATCTGATGTGTGCAGCTTTTGGGGTCTGTCTGTGGCTTTAGCCCTGGCACAAACTGGCTTTATTATATTTGTTCTGTGGCTAAACAGAGCTGAAAGAGAGATTCCAGGACTGTTTTAACCAGAAGCTGTCATACAAACACCCAGTTCATTAAGAATAAAGCTGTATATAAGGAGAAAAAAGCCACCCATGAACTTGCATGATAGTGAAATTGGTACACACTGAGGGAGCTGCTTGCTGAAACAACACTGGATAGTGGCTGTTCCCTATCATAAGCTTCCTCTTTAGGAAAACAATGTCTATTTCATTTATTAGGTGATTGTAGGAGTTTCTTGAATTGCTAGTCAGTGAACAGTAAACATGAAATTGCCTTTCCAGATGCTCAGTGTCTCATGTTTTGTGAATTGCTTAGGTTGCAAAATGAATCGGCAGCCAATGAAGTCCTTGCAAGCATTCACAACTACTTCAGAGCACAACCTTTTGAATTTAGGGGTGCGCAGATCATAACTGGGCCAGAGGAAGGGGTGTATGGATGGATAACGGCCAACTATTTAATGGGCAATTTCTTAGAGGTGTGTGGAAAAAACTGCATGATTTTCTTTTCACTGTTTCTCTCTTATAAATGAGGAGTTTGAGAGGACATGCCTGTTCAAGTGTCATAGTTGCAACTTCTGTTTTCCCCTGAAGTCTCTAACAGGGTCTTTTAGTAGCAGTAGAAAGGCAAACATAAATCAAAGAATATATTGTTATGGGAATGGAATATGGCAAAGGTAAAATTGTTGATCCACGAAGAAGAGGTCTTCTCTAAATGACATTGGGTGCCTTACCTAAAACCAAAAAGTTAGATCCCTCTTAAATGCACTGGTATTTTAAATGTGACAGGTGTTGATTGTCTTGACAGTGGTGCCAGCTAAAGATGTTTTCTTCTGCTTATTTGCTGTCCCTGCTGCCCTACTGGTGAAGGACCTGGCTTAGGGGTCTTTAAATTGTTTGGCAGTGCTGGCTCATTTGTCTTGAACAGACAAGACTGCTTGAAGCACTGAAGATGGTCAAATATGCCTCAGCTGAGCCAGAAATCATTCATACACAGCTCATTCCAAGACTGCTGAAAAGCTGCAGGCTGCGAGCTGTAGGCTGCAACACCAACTGTCTTGTGCAGACAAAGTGGTACCAATATAAACATACTCATGATGTTCTCAACATTGGAATAGGGTCAGGCAGGAGCCTCACAACACAGAGGGAGTAAGATGTGTTGGAAGATCCCTTTTTAGGTACAGGTATTCAGTTTGATTTCATTCAGAGTAAAAGCTGTACCAAGATGATCTGCAACCACTCATCTGTATTCTTGGCTGTCGACAGCACTTCTGCCAGATTGTCTTACCAGGCTGAAATGAATTTTAACCAGTACTGCTGAGTATTTCTGGCTGTCCTGACTGAATGGCTCCTAGCAGATCATGGCCATTAAATAAGAAGGAATTACTTGTTGGTGCTGTGAGTGATGGCTCATGGTGAACGAGCAATGTTAAGAAAACAAGTATTGGAATCACCCATTCTGTAGGAGTTTTTCTCATTGTGTGCATTTCATGCAACGAAGATGGCATCATGAACTTCAAGGTGGTGCCAGTCTTCTACCACATGAATTTAAATAATCCAAATATCAAATTCCATATGGCAAATTCATAAAAATGGACTGCAATATGCTGTGAAACCAGTTTAGTCTAGAGAGTTCTGTGAAGAAATATGTGTGGAATATCACTACTAGAACAGAGAAATTATGCCCTTTCTTGTGACAATGGGCTAACAGTCAAATTCTGTGAGGGATAGTTTATGGGAATTTTTCACTGTAGAATTTTATTGTGAGTATATTTGCTAGCCCATAAACCTCATTGTTTCCCTTCTTGTCTATACATTCATCTCATCATGCTCATTGGGTAAATATTGACATAGATAATCACAGAAAATCTGTATTTGGCACTGTGACTGTGTAGATCAAATACAGAATTTGGGGAATATTTTGGGTAATAGGGAAAAATGCTATCTGAATGGATCAGACAGCAGTTTCAGTGGAGGAAATGTGCAGATTAAAAGTCCTTGTTCTTTTGACTTTGATAGAGCTTTCATCTGACTTTTTTGCATTCTTCACTCTATTTTCCCTCTCTTTTCACTCTCTGTCTCTGTGATCTCTTAGTATTCTATTCCTTTAATATTTCTTCTTGCCTTGAAACAAGCAAATCTTGATAAATACCATTTCCATCCAGATTTGTGCAAGTTCTCATGGAAATCAGAACTTCAGTTCCCTACATTCTAGGATATTCATTGCTTTGGCTAGTCCTATGCTTTGATCGTTGTGCTGTCTATTGAGTTGAACACTATGCTGCCTTCGTTTTCCCATGTTTCCAGATCATTTTACTCTCTTAAAATACATCCCTCTTATGTAAAAACATCTGCACGTTTTCCTCATTGTTACTTATTTTTTAAAAGAGTACAGGACAGAGAAGGGGGGAGGTTTCAAGAGGTAAAGAGTAGAAAAGCTTGAGGAGAGAACAAGCAGATGATATTTCTAATTTTCCTTTTTAAAAATTTTACATGTAGAGAAACCTTTGGAGGACATGGGTCCATCCTTACAGAAAAGAGACTGTGGGTGCACTGGACCTTGGAGGAGCTTCCACTCAAATTTCATTTATCCCTGAGGACCCTGAGGAGCACTTCAATAGCACCTTGCAAGTGAAGTTGTATGGTTACAACTACAATGTCTACACTCACAGCTACCAGTGCTATGGGAGAGATGAAGCTGAGAAAAGGCTTTTAGCATTGCTGCTCCAGGTCTGTTTAAGACCCTTTGCTATGTTGCTCTTGCAAGTATTCAGTAATTATCTGCGCAGGGTCTTAGGCTTGTGCTCTCCTCCCTTTGCTGGAACCTGGAGACCCCAGTAAGAGCTCAGCTGTTCTTTGTTGTGGCAAACACACTTAGGTTTCATACAAAGAACTTCATATTTGTTAAAAATTAGTGAGACTTCTGTGCCATTTGACAAAAAGGCTTTAAAATATTTTGCTGATCTTGCCAATGACTTCTGGAGAAAGCAGTTCCTATGAATTACAGTGATCAGCAGTGTTGTGCTGACCAGTCATGTCAGTAAATAAAAATACATGCATCTGCAGTTTAAATAGATTCCTGTAGTTCATGCCAAATTAGGTCTTTCTTGCTTTTGACTAGTATTTATTGTTTGGGGTTTCTTGTTTGTTTCTGTTTGAATCTTTTTCCTCCCCAGAAATCAAACACCAGTGCCAGTGTGGATAATCCCTGTTACCCTCAAAACTATAATACAGCATTAACGATGAAGCACTTCCTTGGCAGCCTTTGTACACAGTCTCTGAGACCAGCAAATTACTACCCAAACCAGCTTGTGAATTTCCATGGAACAGGAGACTCAGCTCTGTGCCAGGAGATGGTTTCTTTATTGTTTAACTTCACTGCTTGCAGAGACAGAGAGGACTGTCCATTTAATGGAATACCTCAGCCAAAAGCAAAAGGGAATTTTGTGGTAGGTGTGCAAACACACTGTGCTTCTTTTTGAAGGGTCTTGCTTTGGATTTCTGTAGTTCTGAAAGTAACCTGTCATCCACTCCTTTTCTATAGGCTTTCTCCGGATTCTACTATACAATTAATGCTTTGAATTTATCTGAGCACTTTTCCCTAGATGACTTCAATTCAAGTATGTGGTTTTTCTGTTCACAGAGCTGGGCACAGGTAAGTTGTTTGTTTGGTTGGTTGGTTGGTTGGTTTTTGGTGTTGTTGGGATTTTTCCATTTTTAACCTCGAAAAGAGGGATATAAAAACAATATGGACTGGCTATGTGTTCAGAACCCTTCAGAAGGTTTGTATCAACCCAGCATTTGTTTTTCCACTGCTTCAAACCATGTAGTATTTCTGTCGTGCTTAACACTTGGAATAATTTCAAAATCTCACTTCACTCAGTTCTATGTTTATGTTATTACATGTTTTATGGTTTTTTTCATTGTTTACTACCTAAGCTATGTTACTTTTAGAGTCTTTCTGAATCCCTATATCTAGTTGTCTACACCTTTACTTGGTGTTTCTGAAAAATGTTTTGAACTTCTGCTTAGAAGCCAAGTATTCTCTAGTTACAAAACCCCAAAGCATTTGCTTTTCCCATAATTAACATGTTTTTTAAAAAAACCTTTTTGCTTTCAGCTCCAGTTTATGCTGCCTAAATTTGAAGAAATATATGCTAGATCCTACTGTTTCTCAGCCAACTTCATTTATTACTTGCTTATACATGGTTACAACTTCAATGCAGAAACTTGGCCACAGATACGTTTTCAAAAGGAGGTGAGTAATAATAATTTTCTCCTAATGGCATTTTAATCCAAGAGGTCGAGGAGGTGACAGAAGATGCAGCAGCCTGCAAAAACAGAATGGTTATAAACAGCCTTAATAAATGACTGTCAAATGTTTGACATAAGACAAAGCCACTTTTCAAACCTCAGGAGCAATCTCAGCCTGTTTTCAGGGGTCATGTTACTTGGAGATGCCACATAGATTCTTTTAAAGAGCTTTAAGCAAAGATCAAACACTTGTGTTTTAAACATTTCCCCAGTATTTTGCTCTAGGCGGTGATTTGCCTAAAGCAGCTCACCAGTCAAGGTCAGTTTGAGCTAACCCTGAGAGCAGAACTCTGCTTTGCTGTCTCCTGGCAGAGCCCTGGAGGAACTGGCAAAGTGGTTTGTAGTCAGTCAGTGGTGATGAAGCAACTGGGACAGTTTTCATCCTCACCCAGCTCATCCATCTGTGCCATAATCTGGCTCTCCGGAATAAGAATGTATTTTGATGGGGTATTGCCTTTCAGTTGACAGAGAGAGAAGGCTTACAATATCTGTGCAATAGATGCATTTATTTTCCTCTCTGCTACTGCACAAAGCCTTACTCTAAAACCCTATCCCAGACTGTCTCCTAATGTCCATACAGTTTGGAAATGCTTCAGCACTTGCATGCAAAACCAACAAAAGAATAAATCATAGATCTTCGTGGTGTATTCTTAAATCCCCTTAGATTCAGGGGATGCTGGCAAGCTGTGAATGAGAAAACAAAAGCAGTGTTTTCTGAACAGTCATATCTATTACTCTTGCTGTAAGGAATCAAGTAGGATTTTCTTGCCTTATTTTGACTTCTGGTGGACAATCATTAGCACCTCTGGAGGAGTGTCTGATTTTAATTTGTTCCACCAGGAAAACAGCATGGAGTTTACTTTGAGATCTTAATCTGGACTGGGCAGGGTGATGGGGTGTGGATTTGTCTTGATATTTAAATACTTCTTGTATTGTCCCCAACAAATAGAAGCAGCCAGAAACAGCAAGATTTTCCTGTATTTAGCCAAGACTATAAAAATACTGAGCAAAACAAAACCCCAAAAGGCTAATTTAAAATTAATACCTTTGTTTCGTAGATTTTACACTAGGGTAATAATGAAACTCCAAAAGGCAAAACTACATTCTATTAATTAGATCTGCCCCTATTAAAATAATAAGATCTAACGCTGGCTGATCAGCTAAGTTACCCCAGAGATAACGGCACAATCTCACTGTGACTGGAGGGTGGGTTTTTTGTTTATGCTAGGAGTATATATTTCCTTTTAATTAGTGAACACAACCAATGAAAAGAACCTTGGCCTAATGTTAAGATCTGGGCAAGATTCAGAGCTAGATGATTTGCAAAAATGGAAAGTTTTAAACCTCATGATGAGAGGAAGACAAACAACACTCTACCTTTTGATCCTGTGCTTATCAACTAGCAGGATGGTGACTTAATGAAAGGGACAGTGGAAAACTGGTAAACTCTGTTGCTTAAACTAGAGGTGGGGAAAGACAGCAAAGCAGGAGGACTGTAGAGCAAAACCAAACATATTGCCTTTGCTATTGTTTCATCCATTTTGAAGTAATTTTTAACTTATTTTTTTAAATGGAAGAGCCTAGTTTTGGTTCATTTGCAGGCACAAAACTAACAACAGAACAAAAATGATAAATAGAGTTCCTGCTTTGGTAACTTTATCCTGGCTTCCTCTTTGTCCACGTTGGTGAGACTATTTGTGGGAGTTTTTTTTTTGTTTGCTTGAACTCAAATGACATCCTGGGATTTGGCTAAATTGAGGGGCTAATTTTAGGAATTGGCATAGTAGTCATGGGGTTTTTATTTGTTTGTTTAAAATGTGTTTCTTGCACAGAAAATTGCATAACTGGCTGTCTGCATATAGATCACACATCTTTGTACCCATCCAATACCTGCGTCTCACTTCTTTAGCCCAGTGACCAATTTTATAACCATCCTCTGGAACTACAGGAAAAGGGTAATTTTAAATGGTTCTGTATCTTTGTCTATCCCACTAAAGATTTCTCCTTGCTAATTTAAAGGACAGTTGTCATTAACAGCAGTTAAGCTTTCGGAATCCACTCTCTTTGACTGAAAATTCCATGGGAATAGGACTCTTCTGTCTTTATTTCAGGTTGGTAACAGCAGCATAGCATGGTCACTCGGTTACATGTTAAGCCTCACAAACATGATTCCAGCAGAAGGCAAGCTGATCCAGTTACCTCTGACACCTTCCCTGTTTGCTGGGCTCCTTGTCTTCCTCACAGCTACAGCACTGTTGTGTCTCCTCTTCCTCGTCTACTTATGCATTGTATCGCATCATCGGAAGAACATCCCTCGTGTTGAACACGTATTTGTTCCAGAATGAATGAATGAACTTGGATGAAGACAAAACAAAAATTTTATAGTGCTATGAAGCAGAACTTTATTTTGCCCCCAGTTTTTCAAAAATGAATAGAGCAAAAATGACTTCTGGACCAGAAGCATAAATAGAGATGAGGCACAAAGGAATCTGTGATATGGTGAATTGGAGTGCTTTTGAAATATTTTGGCAATTGTTTCAGTAATCCAAATTTGTCCGTTGTGCAGCAGAGAAAGCATGTCACTTTGCTTTATAAGGCATTACTTGCCTTTTCCTGACAGCTATGCACTATTTTTTTTGTTCATTAACTCTCTGCTAACTGGAGCTCAAGTAGTGATGGATTTGATCACAGTGGCAATTGTTTAAGATAAAATTAAACAAGCCAGTAGCAACTGTGGGAGGTGGGAATATGTTAGCTGTCCTTGTGTGCAGTGCTGACACTAAAAGCCCTCAAGTAATCTAGTTTCTGAAACTGGAACAAGCACTGGATAATGACAACAACTGAAATGGAAGAGCTGTGATAGAATTGTTTTTATTGCTGTTCCAAATGGATTGATCCCAGTGACAAAAATGTGTAATAAACTGTCAACACCTGAGCCTGTCTTAAACAGGTACAGTGGAGACCCCAAAATGCCTCTGGTCTGGTACATAAGATTTGCTTTGGAGGTGGAACAAAATGCTTTCACAATTTAGTAACTGAATCTAAATTTAAATATGTCAGTTGCCTCCAGAAGACACTGGAGTTTTCATTTCACAGAAATGCTTTTTGCAGGTTCTCACACTGAAACTCTGACCTGTATACCCCACATATTATTGGTCTCAGACAGCGGCAGTCTGCACTGATTTGACATGTATGTGCTATTTCAGCTGTCTGGATAGAATCTCAGATCTGAACATTCCATTAACATGTTAAGCCCTTCTTTCAAAGCCAAAGGTAACAGGAGCCAGTCTCCAGGCCCGCAAAACACCTTTTCTGTGTGGGTTCAGGAATGCATTGCTGGAGCTGCAGTCATGGCAGCTTTTCCACTGTCCTTCAGCAGAACTGGGATCCATCTGGCAGATGCTTCTGCCAAACATATTGACTCCAGAGCTTTCCTACAAGTGCTGCTTCCTTCAAGCAACAAACAGCTGGCTTTCTTGAAAGCCCAGGCATTCTTCACCAAACCATACACTCCCTTAAATCACAGCACTATCTCAGCTTCAATTATTCCCAGTATTAATTAGGGGATAGATAAGAGAACAGTGGCCAGTATTTTTACTCATAAATAATAATTTTAATTTCAGTCTTTTGTTTCTATATCACCTTCTTACTTATGTTTGGTTGTGGGGTTGGGGTTTTGTGTCTTCTTCATAGGCTGACAGATGATTTGAAGGGAGCTAAACATCTTTTCAAATGAAAAAAAGACAAGAGTGATTTTTCAAGCAGATCAATAGGGCTCTGTTCCTTCCCTACTGATATAATACTAAGTTTTGTCAGTCTTACTGGAGTAGCAATAAAGTAAAGGGTATTATAAAATGATGAAGAGGTCTGTGGCATCAGAGTTATATCTGATACAGTATAAAATTTGCTTCAGAGTGCATGGACATTATAGAGGCTGGCACGAGATATTTTGTGTGATGGATCTGTAACTGCAGTTATGGGTGAAAAAAACCCCAGACAGTTGGACAACTGCATTAAAATGTTTTTTTTTACTTGCCAAATTTCCGTGGAAAATTGTATTCTGGAATATTTACTTGCCCTACAAAACATTTGCTTTGTGAGTGGCAGGGCCATTCAGATGTGGTTTTACACAAATGGAACACACTTGGAAGTTAGTCTCTGTACAGCTGTCAGCTAAAGAACAAGTAAATTTGGTCAAAAACCATTTGAGCTTCCAGATGTATTTGGATAGGCCCAGTATCTGTTCAAAGAATAAAATTCCCCCTGTGACACCACCTGTTTTGCTTTTCTAGTAGTCCTCCCTTGTCATTATATAGTCTCCCTCAGTGTCACCATGATAGCCACCTACCCTGTCATACCTCTCCTGGCAGCTTCAGGTGGGAAAGCTGGAGGTGTTGAACTTCCAGGCCAAGCAGCTTCAGTGACCACAGCAGACTCCTTCCCCAAGTGTGAGCTGGAACCAGATCAACAGGGCAAATCCCTAAAACTGAAAAGATTTCTGGGAGAGACAGGGAAGTTGACAGCACTTGGGAAGGTGTACAAACCAGAGGTTATTTATCTTTTTCTACTCTTCAGTGCCTGCCTGTGAAGATTATTACAATTGTGAAAAGATAAGCCAAGTTTTTTGCATGTCTTTTCCCCCCCTCTACCGGTATTTTCATGCTGGTAGAAAAACTATTATTAATAGAGAGGTAAGAAATCTCTGAAATGCTGTTCTAGGGGTGGAAATTTGCAAGCTGGAAAACTGACCCAGGTTCTGAAGTGGACGGGAGTCTCCTGAATGCCATGTTCTCAGCAAGAAAATCCTTACGGTTTAAAGCAAGCCACTCTTACTATATATACATATACACATACACACACACACACACACACACATATATATATATATATAAAAGCTGCCTGTTCCATTGATAAGGTCTCCCTTCCTGCTGATTAGGCTTGAAAGTTGTGGTTGTTTCACCCCAGCCAGCAATTAAGCTGCTCACTCACTCCCCCACAAGCAGGATCAGGGTGAGAATGGAAGGGCAAAAGCTAGAAAACTCATGAGTTGAGATGAAGACAGTTTAATAGGGGAAGTAAAAAACCACACACACAAATAAATAAAACAAATAATGAATTAATTGATCATCATGGGCAGGATGCTGTCCAGCCATCTCCAGGAGAGCAGGGCTCCATCATACCTAGTGGTGACTTGGGAACACAAACAGCATCACTCCAAACGTCCCCTCCTTCCTCTTTCTTGCCCTACTTTATAAACTGAGCATGATGCCATGGTCTGGAATGTCCCTTAGGTCAGTTTGGGTCACCTGTCCCAGCTGTGTCTCCTCCCTGCCTCCCATGCACTCCCAAATTCCTTGCCAGTGTGGCAGTATGGAAAGCAGGAAAGGCCTTGGCTCTGTGCAAGGCCTGCTCAGCAATAACAAACACATTTCCATATTATCAGCCCTGTGTTCAGCACAAATCCAAAACACAGCCCCGTACCAGCCACTGTGAAGAAAGTTAACTCTACCAGCCAAAAGCGGCACGAAGTACACAACCTCTTGGACCAAAAAACATTCTGATTTAAGGTAATGTCGGTGCACTTTGTAGTACAAGACGGGCTCACGGTGGGCGGTGGAAGACCCCAGAGAGGGACAGTTTAATGCAAGTGCCTATGGAGGAGGCTGGGAGCTGCAGATGGTTAGGGAAGAACAAATTCTTCTGGAAAAGACCTCCGGCCACCAAATCCCACTGCGCCACAGCCACAGGAGACCACGGAGAGCAACGGCAAACGAAGCGAACGCGCCCGGGACCGGACGCCAGGGCGCATGCGCGCGGCGGCGGCACTGCGCGCATCTCCGCGGCCGCCCCTTCCCGCCTGCGCATGCGCACGGCGGCACCGAGGCGGCTTCCGGGCGCCCGTGGAGCCGCCCCGTCCTCTCTGCTGCCGCCGCCATCATGGTACGTGTGGATGTGCCTCGCTCCGCCGGCCGGGCGGCCCTGCCGCGCTCCCGCCTCGTTCCCCTGCATCCCGCCCGCTGCTCCAGCACTCCCGCCCGCGCCTCCCTGCGCCGGCACCCGCAGCGGCGGCGGGGAAGCCGCGCCCGCCTCACCCGCGCTAGGCCGGGGCTGCGCTCCGCGTGTTGTGCGGGCTCGGGCAGGGCCGGGCTCGGAGCGCGGCCCCTTTGCTCAAGCGTAGGGGTTTCGTGCAGTGCTAAGGCTTTACAGGAGCTGAAGGGAACTTAGAGGAAAGATGGGGTAGGACTAGCTACAGGAGCAGGTGATGAGGGGGCAGGGGGAAATAGCTTCAAACCGAAAGACAGTAGGTTTAGATTAGATAGTAGGAGAAAATTTTTACTTTGGCGGTGTTGAAGCACTGAAACAGCTTGTCCAGAGATACTGTGGTGCCCCATCCCTGGAAGTGTTAAGGACCTGGTTGGATGGAGCTCTGAGCAACTTGGTAAAGTGGAAGATGTCCTTGCCCACAGCAGGGTGGTTGGGACTAGGTGATCTTTAAGGTCTCTGTCCAGCCTAAACCATTCTGTAACTTTTTGGGGGAGCTCTTCTAAAGGCTCTCAGAGCCTTGAATCTGAAAATGGCCTTAAGTGTGTTCTCGCCTAACTCTGTCCATTCCTGCCTTCTCTCCCAGGTGTTCAAGCGCTTCGTGGAGATCGGCAGAGTTGCCTTCATCTCCTTCGGGCCACATGCTGGCAAACTGGTGGCCATCGTGGATGTTATTGACCAAAATAGGGTAGGTTGTGAGTTCTGTGCCTGTATTTCCTTCTTTCTGCCTTAACAGAAGCTTGTATGCTAAGGCTGTGTATATTGACTTCAGTGGTAATTTTATTTTCAAATAAATGATCAGTAGAAGGATAGGATTTAACAGCTGTTGTACTTGAAACCTTTAGGAGCATGCTTTTTCCCTCCAGCAAATGATACATCCCCCTGTCTGCTGTGTTTCTTAGGAATGGAATGGCATTAATGTATGTGTAAAGTGAATATTTGGGCTAGGGAACTCTTCCTGTGCACATCATAGTTTTGTGTACCTTTTGTTTTTTTAAATTCAGTTTGGTTTTTTGTCAAAGGCAGGCCTTTAAAATTCTTTCTGCAAAGCTTGGGTTGCACAGGCAAGATTTAATCTCCCTTTTGTCTGCATAATATGTGTTTCAGTTTTGGGTCAGTGTTGTCAAGATCCTGTTCATACATTATTAAAAAGCAGCTGTCTAAATCAAAGGCAATGAGAAAACTGCTGCAAACCCTTGACATTTCTTTACCTTTTTCAGGCACTGGTGGATGGCCCCTGCAGTGGTGTCAGGAGGCAGGCCATGCCCTTCAAGTGCATGCAGCTGACTGACTTTGTCCTGAAGTTCCCACACAGGTGCGTTGGCATCTTTCTTGCTCTGTGTAAAAAAACCCCATGCTGTCACCTGATGACTGATCCTTGCTAAGTCTACAAAGTTCAGACAGTAGTAGATTAACAGTAAAAATCGGGCAGACTGTGATATCTTAGTTGAATATGTTTAGGTTTTTATTGGCAGTGTTGGCTGTTCAGGAGCAAAGGAAGTCTCACAACAATTGAGGCATCTCACAGGTAATTCTGTGGTGCATGGTGTGCTGCTGCAGCTTTACTTTTGCTACTGCTTAAGTCACCTTCAGGCATTAAGTAGGTTCCCTGCCTACAGAACTACACTGGAATTGCAGGAGGCTGAACTCATTCTGTTCTTTTAGCTCAGTTAATGTATGAATTTCTGTAATTTAGAACCAAAAAAGGGTAGTGCTTTTGATCCTGAGGCAGTGCTGGATAGCTGCTCATTTGAACAGGGAGGTGGATTGGGAGCAGAGAGGGGTCTGGTTGGAGGCCTGTCATCTGTGGTGCCCCTCAGGGTTCAGTACTGGGCCCAGTATTGTTTAACTTACTCATCAGTGATTTGGATGAAAGGGCAGAGGCCTCCTCACAAGTTCATTGATGACATAAAGCTGGGAGGAGTGGCTGGTATCTCAAAATGCTGTGCTGCCATTCAGAAGGATCTCAGGTTGGAGAGATGGGCAGAGAGGAAACTTTGGAAGTTCAGCAAGGGCGGGTGGAGGATCCTGCACCTGGGGAACGATAATCCTGAGCACCTGTAGAGGCTTGAGGCCAACTTGCTGGAAAGCAGCTCTCAGACCTGGGGGTACTGGTGGACAACAAGCTGTCCCTAAGCCAGCAGTGTCCTTGTGGCCAGGAAGGCCAGTGGTATCTTGGGGACATTAGAAAGAGTATGGACAGCAGGGTGAGGTACAGGTGACAGCAGGGTCATCCTGCCCTGGTGAGGCCAACATCTGGAGTGCTGTGTTCAGTTCTGGGCTCCTCAGGATCTCTGGAGCTGAGGTGACTGAGCACTGGAACATGTTGCCCAGAGAAGTGGTGGTCTCCCTCACTGGATGTACTCAAGAACCCTCTGGAAACAGTCCTGTGCAGTGTGGTCTGGGAAGAGCCTGCTTGAGCAGGGAGGTTGGAGCAGGTGACCCCATTGTGGTCCTTTCCAACCTGACCCATTCTGTGATTCTGTCAGTTCTAGTGAAGCATTTATTCAACAAAACTTAAATTAGGCCAAAGAGATGCATGTGACATTGACTTGAAGTAAGGTGTCGGAAGGAATGTAGTAGAATCATCTTCCCTTGAATGAAATTTGGGAAGCCAGCATCAGGGAGAGCATTTTTTAAATAAAGATTGTGAATATGATTTTGTGACTGTTCCAATGCAGCGCTCGTCAGAAGTGTGTGCGCCTTGCCTGGGAGAAGGAAAATATAAATGAAAAATGGTCAGCAACAAGATGGGCAAAGAAGATTGAAGCCCGAGAAAAGGTAAATTTTTTTTTCTGAATTAGGAGTACATGTGCTGCTCCTGTTTTGTAAAATTAGGTACAGTCTGAAGGCTGCATGTTTTCAATAGCAAGCTAAGATTAAAGATAGACAAGGCATAGGTTTTTAACAGCTTAAACTTCTTGTATTTTAACAGTGAATGTGGTTTTGTTCAGTTATTTCTGTAACAGCCTCTTTTCCTGCATGCCTTTTCCTGCATCCTGGGATGGTGCAAAGGCCTTGAGTTGTGAGCTAGTTCCAGAAGTGCAGCTATACCTCTTTTGGAGATGATGAGTTACTTTTGGAATGCTGTGTTTTACTACTTGTTTATTTTCAAGTTTCATGACTGATTCTTTTCACACAGAAAGCCAAGATGACTGACTTTGATCGCTACAAAGTGATGAAAGCGAAGAAAATGGTGAGTGTTTGAGTGCTGCTTCTTTATGAGGTTAATGCTTGTGACTCTCACTTTAGGGTCACTTCCAGTGTTAGTAGCTGCCTTGGGTTACAGGGTGACACTGGGTGTGAATGCCCACATTTCCATGAATTTTCCATGCTTCTTTGTGTATCACCACTTTGTCTTCTGTAGTTGGTCAGACTTGAATTCGTGTAATCCTTGTGTCAGTCCTCCCAAGTTACCAGCTGAGGAAGGAATTGCCTGCTGATAAAATCAAATATTCTGGCTAGGTTGCTGTTAGTATTTCATCTTCTAATGAAAATCATTACACATGAAATACTGAGATGCTGAGCTACCAGCTTGAATGATAATGTCCACTTGGTAGATTGGAATAGTTTTAGGTGGAATTTGACATTTCAGTTATAATACATAATAAAGGGTGATAATGAAAAGAGGCAGAATCTGAAAGCTTAGAATTTGAATTAAGGCACTGTATTTGACCTTTTGTGTTTTCATTCTGATAAAGTGTAAACATTTTCTTTCTTTTAACAGAGAAACAGAATCATCAAGCATGAAATGAAGAAGCTCCAGAAGATGGCTTCTAAAAAAGGCGGGAAGCCAGAAAAGGCAACAAAGGGCAAAAAGCCCGAGAAGGCACCCAAGGCTAAGAAGCCAGAGAAGGCACCAGCACCGAAGGCACAGAAGGCACAGAAATAAAATGAACTTGTCATTATGTATAACTCTGTGTCCTTGTTCTGATTTTAAAATTACAGACATTCGATTTAACTTGTAACCATACGTTTGTTTTTATTTCTAACCAAGAGTTGTTTTCTGTCTCATTTTTTCATGTCCCAAGTGTAGTGTTCCCCAGGAACATGCAGAAATGTTTTTGCTATGCTATACCCAGTACTCTATACCCACTGCCAGGTGAAATAATTGCATTCCCAGTTTTTTGAAGTAGGTCAGATCCTGACATTTAAAAGCGGCCTGCTATTGGAATTGGTTGGGAATTCAACCAATACAAATTCAACCAAATACAAAATTATTGCACAGTCTTGAGTGTAAAATACATGAAAAAAATTACACAATATTATGTTTAAATTCAGGTATACACTGAAAGGATGTGTTCTGGTTAGAATACAAGAATGTAAGTATTTGAAAGACTTGACAAATTGCTGTTCAAACACTAAATTATTATCTAAAAAACTTCACATTTTTAAAGTATTGACCTGGAGTACTTGAACGCTTCAGATGTCAAACACCATAGTTGCCCTGTAAGCACTTAAAGTAATTTGTGATGTATTAACAAAATGGAAATTGTCTGCATGTATTTCAGTATGCTTGCTTTTCAGAATGTTTAAGTTACCCTTAAACAGAAGACTTTGTGTCGAGATCTCAGGCTAATCCGATTCCTGAAACTTTGCAGCATATAATTTCCACTATTTAATCAAGTAAAGGAGAGCATGACCTAAAAATCAGTTAATCTGAAACACTGAACTGCTCAATTCAGTGTTTGCATCATAAAATAATGTTTACAGATTTCATGTGTTTCCTCCTGTCATTTCTTGGCAGGAGATACATTTTCTTCACATTGAATGGAGAAATCTTTTAAGTCTGAGGTGTCTGGTAACTTAAAGGCAAATTACTTTTTCAGTCAAATATAAATTGGAGGAGGAAGTATATATTTTTAAAAATGAAGGCTGGGAGACCTTTATATTGTCATATACATAGTCAAATATATGTTGTCAAATACACCGATAAGCATATGTTGTTAAAAATGTGTGCTTTAACTATTTACATGGTTAGTGCTGCTTTCAGCCAGTGTTAGACATACCCAAACCCTTAGACATACAGTGTTGTCTTGAGCTATTTATGTATCCTTGGATATAGAATTCAAGCACAGGGTTGATAAGAAGGGATATAACTGCTAAGGGGAAAAAAAATTCAAAATTATGCAAATTGGGACTAAAAGCCATGTTCAAGTGTCTGGAGACCTTGATTATAAATTGGCTTTTGAAGTGATTAAATCTACCTACTCTTGAAACTCTTTAAAGCAACTTCAAAGTTTATCAACCTGGAGGTTCTTTAAGGTGAAAGATTTGTCCCTCATGCTTCTTGATTTTTTGTGTACTACTGTTAAGCTTAGTTATACAAGACTGAAAGAAAAAATGGTCAAAGTGCTCGTACAGAAAATGGATGTGCCTTCAATCATAAGGAGCTGAGAAATGCTTTTTCTACACCATTTACAGTAATTTCCACGCATATAAGGTGCACTGGAGTATAAGGCGCACTTCCACGTTGTTGGCAATTTACCGTACTTTGTCCATATATAAGGTGCACATTTTTTTTTTTTTTTAAAGCAGGGATCTGTGCGCAACAAAATAATGAATTAGTAACAATACTGTCAGGTGCTCAATTTGCAAACAGTTTTCACAGATCAGCATAGCCTTTAAACACAGCCCCAGGAGCCCTTCCCGTGCTGTAGGCCCCAGCACTGCCACCCCCAGGGCCAGGGGCTGGTCGTGCCACGTGGTGGGGGGGGCTGGCCGCGTGGCTCACACTTCCAGGTTGGCAAATTTCCGAACTTTGTCCATATATAGGGCGCACCGGCGTATAAGGTGCACTTCTGGGTTTGGATCAAAATTTCAGTCAAAAAGGTGCGCCTTATACGCGTGAGATTACTGTGCATGTTTTTAAAGGTACTGTCTTTTCCCCAGAACATCTTTGCCTATGACTGCAGCAATTTATCCAATGTTTTCATTCCTACTACTCAGCAGCTGCTGAGGCAGCTGAAACTTTTCCATGATAGTAATCCTTGGGAGCCGGGATTGTCCTGAAGAGTGATCTGACAGTGGCATAAAACACATGTAGAGAGTTGTGTCTTCCCTAGCACTGCACCACGAGAGTGGGGCATTAAAGATTTAGGTACTACTGGGGAGAGAGATGGATCTCTGCCTTAAAAGCTGGGCTCTGCAACACCACACTTAGCAAACAGTCAAAGTATGTTTTTTTCACAATTTGTCCAAAAGGGGTAAAGAGCAATAGCAGGATATATCAGGCTTTGGTACCTGCACTGTGCATTTGTGATTGGGTGTTCCATGTCAGCAGCATCTGGTGCCCCTTTCAGCAACTCATGAAACCTCTCTGAAATGTGCAGGTCTGTATTGTGGGCAAGCCACCTTCTTTCCAGCCCACATGAGCATTGTCCAGCCCTCTGGGCTGGTTCTTCCTTTTTGTAAAGCTACAGAAGGGGAAGACGAATAACTACAGGAGTGCAGTTTATTTCTGGAGGTTACCACACGATGGCAACGTTCGCTCTTTGTAAGGTTCTTCCTAAAGCTGCCTTCCCCTGCAAGGAATGGTCCCAAACAAAAGGGGTGGCACAAACGCTTGAGAGCAGTGGACGTGTTTAGCCAATTCCTAATTTTGCTTTTTTCGTTGACTAAGGTGTACTTTGCTGGACTATGGATGTGCTTCTTATTTTACTTTGTGGAGCTGAGCATAAAGAAATGGGGTCTGCTGTTTAGAACGAGTTTAAATTGAAGTCCCTGTGTTGTTTTCTCCTATAACTTCATGCAGAATGTGTAGTGGGCTTGCTGAGGGCAGAGCAGGGCACCAACCCCATCCCTGAGATCGGCAGATAATCGCTATATTTCCTAAACCAATACCAGTACTTGGCAAAACCAGCCCTAATCTCTGTATTGCAAAGTATGGGAGATGTGAGCAATTCTAGCAGCAGGATTAGGACTCCTTGGTATGATCTGTAGTTAAAAGGTGTAAAATCTCCTATTACCACTAACCAGCCACAGTTCTGGGACAACTGATTTGCTGGTGATGCATATTTCTGCTTCTCGAAAAATGCTGTATTTGCATGTTTTTGGTTCTTGACTAGCATGTCTGTTAGTGTGTTTGGCATCTGAATGTGTTTCAGTTTTTTCATTGAGATGTAATAGACTTGAGAAATCTCTGCATACTGTTGGACTTGTGACAAATCTGGTCTAATTTATAGCTCTATTTATTTTGTCTTGCTTCAATTATAGTCTCCCTTAAATGTTTCCAGCCCCATAAAGTTTCTCTGCTTTTCTCCTGTGCACACTGATAAAGTGTCTCTGAAAGATGCACGTGCCTGCCTTTTATCGAGATGAAGGGGTGCTAATTTCTGTTCACAGCATTATTGGTATATGAGTGAGTACAGCTTGCAATGAAGTGGTAAGTGGAGCAAATTACAGGGATGACTGTGTGATCTACTCATTTAAGATCTTCAGTTTTTTGTTATTCCGTTCTATAATTCTGGGGGAATAGAGGGGGGCTGGGTTGGTTTGCTTAGGGGTTTAATTTGAGAATTTTTAATGTTGTTTTGAGTTTGAAGTTGCATATACTGTTGTCACATTTAGGTACTTTTGAGTTTGTCCTGGGATTTCCTTCACTGAAGCAGAAACATCAGCTTCTACCAGTTGAAACACGACACCCCTGGTTGTCCTGCAGTCCTTGTCCCTGCCTTGACATTGGCCCCATGGGGACAGTGATGTAGCCACACTCTTTTCCCTGCACAAGCTTCATTCCTGGGGTCTTGCAACTTTCGTGGTGTCCTTAAGTGGGACTGTGGCCCAACCTTCACTTTGTGCAGCTGTCCCTGTATTATGTTCTTGTTTTACACAAAGAGTGGTCACCTTTCCTCATGTCCCTTTCAGTGATGATAAAACTGAGTGGGTTCCAGGAAAGTCTTTCTGGCAAACTCTCCACCTCTCCATAAGCTTTCAGACAACTCCATGCATCCAAATTAGAGAAGTCTTCCACCCACAATCAGCTGTTTGTGCTGGTCACCAATATAAAAATTATAACATTGCCACCAGCACAGAATCACTTCCTCCTTCCTAAAGTCCATTGACCCAGTTCGTGTTAGAGAGGAGGTACTTTTTAACATTTCCCTGGTGATCCCTGGTTGGAGGGTATTTTTCAGGATTTTTTAGTTCTGTAACTGTTCCTCACACATAGTGAGGAGAGGCCCTGACCTGCTCATCACGGCCCTCAGCAGAGCCGACCTCTTCCCTTGCATCCACTTTGGGCTGCTGGTGGAGCACGAGTGGTGTTTTGGAGCACCGTGCCCTGATACAGGCTGATGTGGCAGGATCTTAACAGGAAACTGATGAAAATGAGAGATACTTCAAAAAAGTAAGGTTTTGCATATTTAAATAGCATGAAAGAATATTATCTTTGAGATTCGCTGGAGCTTTACCTAAGGACACACAGTGGGAGAGCACAACATCTGAATATTTTCCACAAAAACAAGAAAAAGTCAAGACATTCTATAGCCACTGAGCCTCCTATTTATAAAAGAAGGGGCCATTGCTAGCCCTGTTATTGCCACAGTCAGGTGCTATGTAAAAATATTCTAAAGAAGAGATGGAAAATAAACTTGAGGCTTTTTCCTTCTTCCTTCTCTTCCTCCCTGGAATCCCTGAATAACTTTACAGGGAGGGGTTTCTTCATTGTTTATCTTTCATTTCTACTCTGCTTGTCTCATTCACATTGCACATGTGAGTCTTAGCTCATCCTGGAAGTCTCTGTGGATAATGCAAAAAAAAATCAGAGTTCACGGCATAATGAAATAAATTAAGTCTGACTAGCTGAAAGTAGCATCATTTTTGCTTGCTTGAAGCATTTTTCAAGGTCCAGGGAGAGGGTGACAAGCTGCTGCTGTTGGTGATGCATACAGATCCTCATCCCAGATGTGAGCAGGCTTCCTCAACTCCTTGACACCTGAACACGACCTTGGAAGGAAGATTTGTTCATACTGGACTTGCTGGATCTCTGCTGGCAGTGTGGCAGGTCTGGAGTGGGAGGGAGTTGCATTTAAATGTCAATGCAGGCGTTTGTGCCACAGGACAATTATTCCACCAGGAGACTAAAAAGCACTCACACACTCCATGCTGCAAAATAATTTCTAGCATCCTATCAAAAATTTGAAATTGTGGTCAGAAGAAAGTCCCAGTGCCATGCCACAGGATGAGAGTGCCCAAGGTCGCAGGCAGTGCCAACAACTCTGGGTGGTCACTGCTCAGACAGGAAATTCGTTGTTTTCATGGTCCTTGGAAGGAGAAGACGCCCAACAAACTAGACCCTGGCAAGGTGACCTTTCTTTCTGGCCACTCTACTCAAAACTTCTGAGAAATTCGGCTCCAGGGCTATTGCTTTGTACGATTAGCAGATGATACAAAGCTGTCCCTGGGGTCATGGACAGGATTAAATGTCCATGTCCTTCAGATCCCTCGTCTCTGTCTCCTATGCTGCCGTACTGGGAGTGACAAATGTTCACAGCCCACTCTCTCTCCTGTCTGAAGGTTCCCAAAACGGAATCCTCTGATTATTAGAAATCTTCTAATTGTCAACCTAAATTTATTCATGACCAATTTATAACCAGGAGGCTCCACTTCTTGCTTCTGTAACTGCAGGGCTGTCAGGAAAGATTAATGAGCCTATATGTTGGTCAGACCCTATTTTCAGCAGTCACAATTCAAAGCTCTCAGATTAAATATTGCCTGAATGTTCCATGTGTTAATGCATACGCTTTCCCCCATCCTGGCATCACAGTGACAGAGGACTTTCCCTGGTGCAAAGGTATGTACACAGCCAATAGAGTGTCTTTTTGATCCCAACTCAAGCATGTGCCAATAACTCCTTTCAGGAAAAGAAACAGATTGCTCCTGTCTTGTTTTCTCTTATTTTTGTGGGGTGAAAATGTTCCATGCATCAGTCTGTGTTCATTTTCCCCTTTTTTCTGTGTGATCCTGCAGGAGGTTTTTGCTGAGATGCTCTGAGGAAAGTGAAGTCATATGCTAGCTTGATGTCCCCTGGGCTTGGGACACTGGCACACAGTAAACCCAGGATCTGGCCTGTTCACATGCAGAGGTAGGAACTGACGTCTGGCAATGTCTTGGAGAGCGACAGCCACATTCTGTGGGGAGGCAGGACATGCAGCACCGGTAGCTGCTAATGTGAATCTCAGGCAGCAATGCTCTGTGCTCCCTCCCAGCATTATCTGTGCTCCCTTCCAGGCTTCCTGACAGCTGTCTGCAGTTTTAAGCCACGCAAGGAGCTCTGTGAGAACCACTGTTCACCCTGGCCCTGTCTGTGAGGTGCAAGAGCAGGCAGGGATGAGCTGAGCTGCTCCCTGCAGAGCCTCACCACACCTCCTTTTCTCTCCCCAAGCACTTCCAGAGCAAGATGAGCTTGGACAACTCAGGAGGCCAAGGGAATCAGCCATGCATCTCTCTAAATCTAAATCTTAGCCCCTCCAAGCCCAAGGAACCTATGCACTAATTTTGTAACTCTTCAGGAATTCTTTCTGTGATGATATAGAGTTTCCAGTGACTTTTCCTGGCCACATTCCATAAGTGTGGTAGCCCTAATGCCTTAAGTTTTAGCATTTATATTATCCAGATTCTGTACTGCATTAGTATATAGCTCCGAACTTCATATAAGTGTTAGCAAGTTCTCCTCACAGTTTAGTTAGACAAAACAATCCTTTTCCAGCCTGAGAACCAAGGACACCATTGCAGCTTTGGGCCCAAAAAGTACAAATGATAGCAAACTTGAAGAGAGAAAACTGTGAGGATGGGACTTCATAACCTGAAGCTGTAATTGGAAAATTAACCCCAATATGTAATAGACCAAAAGTTATAAAAGTGTGAAAATTCATGATTTGGCATCCATGTTGGGTGGAGCCACAGCCAGGCTCTTGTACTGCCCAAGGGGTATTCTTTAAAGGCCTTTCTAATAAATGCCTACTTTATTCTTTTAACTGTCTAGCCTCTTTCTAGGTAGCCTCTCAAGGCATCAGCACAAGTGGATGGCTCGGCAAAGCCTTATTTAAGAAGAAGTGAGGAGCTACGACTGTAATGATTGCCTGCTAATGTGGTTTCAAGGTCAGTCAGACTCATCACCTTCTGGAGGAGAGGCATCTGTGCTGGCAGGGCCCAACTGGGTGTCTAAAGCAGTGGACACCTTTTTATTTATGACCTTTTTATTTTGAAAATGGTGTAATTTACAGGGACTACTTTACATACTAGATGTGAAACTGTCACAACAATAGATCCCAAAATGAGACATCAGCTTTTATATGGGGTGGAATTGTTCCTCGTCCAACATCCCGTATTTTCAAACAGTGATCAAGTTAAGGATACACAGACACACACACATTTATTTGCTAGTGAAAAATACAGATGGTGCAGGATTAGTGGGATACTAAATAACAAACATCTGAATCTCTTGATTTACATGGTAACAGTAAAAAAAAAAAGGTGTTTTGGATTCATTGAAGTCCTGGAGTTTATGTCTAAAAAGGAGAAAGAGAGAGAAAGAAAAGATAAGGCTTAAAAAAGGGAACTCCCCACCTTGGGAAGGACTGAATAAGAGGACAGAGGTGTCTGGGTAAAATACAGGTAGAAAGTCAGTGTTGGAGTTCAAGTTGTTATTTCAGCTGCTGATGGAACCCAATGGGATGGAACCCTGTTGGGGCACCATGTTGTGCCACCTGGAAAGTTCACTCTCTCCCATGGATTTGGGATGCTACGACACAGCTGGGCTGTCATGACTGTTTTCACATGGAGCTGAAGTTCAGTTTTTTCCAAAAGCTGGTGGAGAATGGTAATAACGCATCGAATGTCTTGGACATGGAACATGGGTGGTAAGACTTTTTTTCTGGCTGAACATGGGAGAGCTTTAAAAAAAGTCCTTAGAAATTAAAAAACAAACAGAGAACCCTAACTCATTTGACTCCGCTCGTGCTCTGTAAAAACAATACTGTGCTCTGAGTAGCGATTCAGAGTTTGTAGTGTTTATCTAAAATGTTAAATTGGAGGAATGAGTAATCACCTCTGAAGGACTTAATAACTCTTTGTCCCTTCCTCCATATGCTTGTGTTTGAGTCATGACAACAAGGAGGATACAATAGGTATTTATGGGAAGTATAAAGCCTGTGCACTCAGGGAACGTGTGGTTCCTCTGCAGATGTTATTGTTTTCTCTGGCACCTTAAACACTGCTTATAAAGGATTACTCTCCCTTCAGGATGTGACCTCCCTGCCTTCTGTCTTGAGTCAGACAAATGGTGAGAAAGGCATCCCAGCAGCATTAATTTACTCTAATTACTGCATTGGGGGTGTGCAGCTTCTTCAGCATATTTATGAAAATTCAGTGCATTCCATAAATGACTTGGGTGGGCTTATTTTCATGTGAACAAGGAGGAAAACCGGAGATACAAGAGTTGTTCCCACACACAGTGATCTGAAAGAAGTCACCAGGTTTGTCTCTGAGTTAGGGACTCTTGCTCATCCCCTGTAGGGATACTGCTTGGCAAAGTGGGGCATGGGTTCATGTCGTGCTTTGAAAGCAGATGCAAAAAAAAAAGTTTTGCACCTTACCTGCTTCTCAGCATCTTCTGTGCCCCAGTGCCAGATCCAGCTTGAGCCCAAATCTCTCTTCATTCTGCTTGGTCCCTATAGCCTTAATTTCCATCTCTTTCACACCTCCTGAAAAGAAATGGGGAAGTACCAGGGCTTCCTCTACAATTCCTTAGTAAAGCATTGAGACCCATTACTAACAGATAGAGGAGATAGTGGGGTGGGAAGGGAAGAGAAATTTGAAGGCTTTCTGAACAGCTTGTTTTTAATCAGCACTTGATAGGTATGATTTATCTGGGCAGGGTTTGGGTCTCAGAAATTCATTCAAGCTTATAATTATCTTGGCAGATGTGAAAAGTCATATTCATAGCCTCTCAAACCTATTGGAGCCTCACACTTTTCTAAAAAGAAGAAAAAAACCCTTCAGCTTTACTTTCTGAGAGGCAGAATAGCTTTCTGTTCCTTGACAGCTCTTGAAATCTGTCCCTTTTCCACTGCCTGTCTTTAGTTCCCAAGGGAGAAATGAATGCAGGTCCACTGGGACAGAAAGGAAAAGAAAAAAGTATTTCTGGAAAAGAAGAAAAAAAATCAGCCGACTTTCATCCTTCTGCAAGCAGGCATTTCTTTATGAGGACAAGCAAGTGGGAAGACATGTCAGTCTCTATGAAATGGAGTCAGGGTTATACCAGATTTTATGAGTGCCTGCAGTGGAGTCATTTGAGGGGAGCACAGAGGTGCTGCTGTGTGTGCAACAGCACTCAAAACCTTCTTAGCTCTCCATTGGTTTCCCTGGATTTTGGCCTGCTTAAAGAACCCTAGGGAGAGGTCTCAGCTCTCTTGTTTCCAAGTACTTGCTCCTGACTAAGCTTGATCTATCAGGAGATACCAGCAAACTGAGCCCCTCACACTGCTGTCCTGTGCTTTGCAATAAAAACAGAACAGCTTTTCCTCCTGCCTCAGTTCAAGGTGGAAGGGATCAGGCTTGGGAGATCTTTGGTATTAGAAATTGCAGGTCAGCTGGCCTGAGCACCTGGTGAGAGACATGCCTGTTTGGGAGCCTCACATTTTGCCTGCAAGCTGGGTGCAGTCTCACCTCCCTGCTCTCCTCCATCTCCCTTTGCTGCCTCCACCTATTAGGAGTTTCTTGGAGTTGGGGGCTGTCCCTCATCCTGCAGAAGTGGTGTCTGTCTGACTGGCCTCAGCTAAAGTCAGGAAATGTCAGGGAAATCTCCATGTGTGTAAGCATGAATGCCTGTGAGAATGTGAGCAGAGGAGGTAGGGATAAAAAAGAAATAGGAGAGAAGAAAAGCAGTTTCCGCTGTTCACATATTCACTAATTTCCCAGAATGCAGTAGCAGGGATACTGCTTATGGAATCTGGGGGCTGCAGTGGTGGGCTTAGGACTACCAGTTCAGGTACTAAGAAGTCATAGTCTTATGGATTTGCGGAGTCCTCCTCAGGAAACTGGGATACAATGCATTTGGTTCTTAGGCATGCTTTTAAAATCTGATTTTTGTACAGTGAATGTCATTAAAAAGCAGGGGAAGGAGGGGGGAAATACATTTTGTGAAATTTCATAATGCTGAGATTGGAGCATTTGTTTCAAGGCCCACTAGATTTACCTGGTTTGGCCACTGCTCACTTAAGTCTGCTACAGCAGGCATCCAAGCCCCTTTCTGGTGTCAAATTCCTCAAATGTCAGGCGTGCATTTTAAAGGGTTATTTGTAGGGAGAGGCAATCCAGAGAGACCAGCTGGAGCGCTTGGCCTGTCAGTCAAGGTTCACAGTACCGCTGCGCTGACAGGAATCATTTTGACAGAAAATTGCATATAAATGGAATCATTTCAAAATTAAGAAAGGGAGATGAAAGCAAACGCTTCTGAAATGAGGTGTCACCAACAAATTGTGATGCACAGGGCTCAGCCTCCAGAGCTCTGCAGATCCTTTCCCTGGCACTCGCTTTGTCTCCGGACAGGCCATCTTTATGCTGGGGCCAATAGTAGGTTATTGCTAATTACTTCATGTTGTTAATTGTATTAGAAGTATTAGGTTATTATCTGCCCCCAGGGAACTGGCCTGAAGGGAAGTGTTTCAGAATGTTCCATGCTACAGTGTCCAGGACAGGTGGGGGTCAATGAGGTTGGTGGTGACAGCAAGGAGGGGATGCAGTGCTTGGTTTCTGCACCCTGCTTCTTCATGCCCAAGGATGGCAATGGAGTGGGGTGTGCTGAAGCCAAAAGCAGACACACTGCTGTGATGTGTAACCTTCAAACCACTTATTTTCTTAGCTATAGTTTTGAGCAGCAGTGGAAGGGGTAGGGAGATGTACCATATTAAAATAAGATGCACTCGGTGAACCATGAGGGCGTGAAGGCCCTGGGGCACTGGGACTGGCACAAGAGCACACTGGGCAACAGCACCGAGCTGCCATCATTGTACACACCCACCATGCTGCATCACCTTGTGAAATGTCACTCTGGACCATGCATGGTCAATGAGCTAGAATAGGGCTTGGGGACACAGGAGCCTCCTCCTGAGTCTGCCACTACTATGCCGTGCTGCTTGGTCAAGTGACCTGGCTCAGTTTCCCTCAGCCTCATCCTCTTCTCTCTTTAGACCACCATATCTTCATTATACCTCTCAATAGTCTGTACTGTGTCTTTATCAGATTTTTTAAAGATACAAATATCAGTAAAGAACAATGCTGATCGATCTGGTTTGTTTTATGGTTTCCTGGAGGAGGTAGTTGCATGCAAGCTCCCACACCTGACACATAGGGTTTCCTCCTGTCCCCAGGCTGGGCTGGTTGGGGCTGAAGCTGGTGAGGGGCTGCAGCAGTTGGTAGTGTCACCTGCCACAGTGAGGGACAGATGGCTTTTGCTTGGCCACAACTGGAAGGGGAAAGCTACATGAAAAATAAATTCTTTGTAGCCTGGCAGCTGCCCGTGTATCCTGCTTGGCCATGGAGGCTTCTTGAAACACACTGCTGTCCAAAGCAATGCCTCCAGACCCTCTTCTCCCAGAAGCCTGAGGAAATGGCACTTAGGATGAACCCTGCACCAGGTGCTGGGTGGGGGAACCGCACTGGGCACTGGAGGGCTCAGCATCTGCACTGCTGGCTGTGGTGAGGGTCTTCTGCCCCGTGCCCCTCTCCTGGCTCCCTGCAGGCACTGTGTGCCCCAGAAAAACAGGTGCTTGAGCACCCTAAAAGTGGTTTCAATGCATTAATGCATTGTAGGCGGATATGAATTCTCCCTGGTCTGTGTGCACTCCAGGCACTGATGTGGCGCAGCTTTTTGCTGGACTGTTACTGAAAAGTAAAGAAATGCTAAAAAAAGACCTGCAAAGAGCATTTTCTTGGGCATTCCTGCACAGATCTCTGGTTTGCTTTCCTGGCTATGGGGTCTCTGTGACCCCTGGGGCACGAGTGGTCCCTCTACCCGGCTGGCACTGGGGTCACTGGGAACAAATGGGCTCGGGAGGAGCATGTGTGTCTTCATCTCCTTCTGGCTCAAATTTGTCCTCGGTATTAAAAAAAAATCCATCAAAAAACCCCAGAAAAAAAGCAGCAAGAAGGGCTTTTATTGTGAAAAAGAGACTTTTCAAATGCCTCTTCCCCCCTTCCCAGCCTCTCCACTCCCCTCCCCACGGGGAGGTGGGTCTGGGATGAGGCAGAGTTTGAAAACTCGCAGCTGAAGTTTGAAGGGTGTGCTCCCGCCCGCGGGGGAGCGGCGTGTGGGGACCCAAGCAGTGGGGACTGAGGACAGCCCGGAGGGGCACCCCTGGGTGACAGCCCCCGGCCCTGGTTAATGCCCTGCCGAGAGGAAGCGGGCTGATAAGTTGCTGGATAATTTTCAGTTTTTTAATTTCTATTTTTAATTTTTTTTTTTGGTGTTCTGTGGGTTCTTGGTGTCGTATGGAAGTGTCACAGGGAGGGGGCCGACACCCGCCTGAGGAGGTGACAGTGCGCCGTGTCGCCCAGAGGCGGTGAAGCACATGAGGAGGAGTGCATCGGCTGCTGCTGCTGCTGCGGGACATGGTAGGATTTAGAGGTTTCCTTGCTGAGCTGATAGTGGGAGGCAACGCTGGGTTTGCCCCATGGGATGAGGAATACAGCGGCGTATCCTGGGTGTCTCCATCCTGGGAGTAGCTTGGGCAGGAGCACTCGGAGGGTCAGAACATGGTGAAGCAAGCAAGGCAGGGAATCGCTACAGCACTTTTCTGTCCTTAAAAGCATTAGGGATGGACCAAGTGGATTGTAAGAATGCACTAGGGATGGACAGAGCAGATTGTCAGGATGCCCTGGGGCTGCTGTAGCTAAAGCACTGCTGTCAGCTAGGGGGTGATTGCACTCCCTCAGCCAAAAACCACCTCTTTTAAGTGGCCAGGTGGCACTGCTTCAGGCAGGCGAACAGCGTGGGGTGTAGGCGGCGAAGTGCAGAGATCACGAAAAGCCGCTCTGTGCTTTTGGTTGGGTCTTGACAAAGAACAGCACTTTCATCCAAAAGCCACAAAACTGGCCAATTTGGAAAGGGGAAACTTCATGTCCCTCCCAAGAAATGTTGTGTTTCCCCAGCATCAGAAGGTTTATCCGCATCTGTAGCGTGTTCCAAATCTTAGGGTGGTGTTTCATGTCATCTAGTTTCAGTGCTCCAGTTTGGAGCATCCCTTGGCAGACCCATCTGAGCAAACACTCATCAGCTGATGAGTCCGCCCATGCCCCATTACCCTTGCCCCACCAGGGAACAAAGGAATATCATGCCAGGGAGTTTGCACTGGGGTGTGGCCTCTGTCCCTGCTTCACCACCTCAGCCCTTGCCAAGCTTGTGTTGGGCAGGGATTTCAAACCTGTGATGGATGAGCTGAGGAGATGCCTGGTGCTGTTGCCAGAAACTGGTCATTTGTGTCACTGAAGCACTTTTATGTCCTAAAGAGTGTGCTGATGACTCAGAGCATCTCTGGGGACAATGCTGCTGTGCCAGCTTTCACTGGAGTGTGTGTACAGGGGACACTAGTGTCATGCTTTACACTTTCCATCCTACAGTTTGCATAGGCTGCTTTGGGTTTCTTAATTAATGAATTTCAGCAGCAGGAAAAAATTACAAGACTGGTGCTCATGTCACCCATTTTGGGTTTGGAGATAACTCCTCCCTGTCAAAGGGAAAAGCAAGGCAACTCTCCCCACACCATCCTTTTGTCTGCAGTAACATTTTTCTGTACAAGCCTTCACTATGAAGCCCTTCAAAGGTTCAACTGAGCCAGGACCTGGTGTGGTCTCCCCTGTGAGAGTGGGGTATTCACTTTTTGCCAGGATTTTAATTTCACCCTAGCAAAGGAAGGTCTGCTTCTGCAATCCTTTCCCCTTTGAGAGCTCCTGCATTGACTTTGATTTTGCCCATAATCTGAGTTTGCTCTGGGCACCTCCAGGCAGGGCACTGATGGTCATGAGGAATAAATGCAGGCTACGCCCCGCAGCTGATCGTCTTGCTGTTTCATTTGCAGCAAAACCCCAAACAAAATGCTCAAGATGATTTTTGACTCCTTTCAAAATCACCAGGAGGGTGACCCCTTGCAGAAAGCCAGAGAGATGCTGGCTGTGAGCTCCCCTGTTGGTATGGAGAGCACGCTTGCAGATGGCTTCTTGTTGGATCTGGCTGCCGCACATGCCCGACCTGCCACAGTAGAGAGTGCTAGGGGATGACTGCATTACAGAAACATCTTCTTTCTTCTGGCTTCAAAATCTGCCAGCCAGTAGTTTCCAGTTGCTGTTGTTTGCCTACTATGAGGCATTCTAAATATGAGGGGCTACACTGTATTAATCCTCTGGCATAAATTCCAAATGCCTCAATTACCCCTTCCATTTCCACCTGCAGCTACTTGCCTTACCCTGAAGGAAAAGCCCCTTTTCTGTGAGCCTGGCTGCACCAATGCTCGTACAACATTTGCTGTGCTTTCTCACCCCATGGACTTTGACAGGAGAAGAAGCGGGCTGGGGGTGGCGGCCAGGAGGCTTTGCCCAGGATGGGGTGTGCAGGACACAGACAGCACTCAGAACCAAGTGGCAAGCAGTTTTCTTCCCCTTTTTTTCTCTTTCTGATGTAATGGCTTAACAGGAGGAAAACAGGGTTACCTTTCTGCAGCTGAGGCCAGGGCTAGTATGAACAATTCTGTTTTGAAGAAAGCCCACAGGGCTGAAAGGCCCTGCTGTCCTCCTCCTTCTCCCTCCCCTTTGGAATCCCACGAATGCACTTTTCTGCTCTCCAGGAAGGGAAAAGCCTGACAGTCAGCTCAGGGAAACCCAACTGTCTGACTTGGGCAGCCTCCACTGAAACTCCAGCAAGGGAATCCAGTGCTACTCCTTGCTAGCACCCCAAAGAAGGTTTTGTGAGTCCCCACTGGGCACCAAGTAAGCATTCCTGTTCCCTGGTGCTGGTACACCAGTTAGAAATGAAAACTAAAAATAAGTGGCTCAAAATCCCTCCTCCCCAAAATACAGAAAAAACATGATCCCTGATAAAATAAATAAAACTGAACCAAATGCCAAAATGTGTGATAATTTTAGCAGCATTCCAGGCACTCACAAGCAGTATTGGCAAACTCATCAAGACCAGGAGAAAAAAAAAAGTGATTTTATTGTAATGTATTCCTCCCCATATTAATTACAGCCCAGAACACATTGCAAGAGGGAAATGGCTTTCTAGCACCTCTGCTCTTTGCCTCTGTTATGTGCAGAGGAGCTGCAGCAGCACAGTCCCTCTGGGGATGCCAAACCAGAGCTGGTGAGCAGCCTAGAGGTGCAGCAAGAGAAGCTACCAGGGTGAGGGGGGTTGTGAGGAAGGGGATTCATGGCCCTCAGATTCCAGTTCTTATGTCTCTGGGTTTGGAAATTCCAAAGGAGTCAGCTCCTAAGCTATGATCTGTGGCTGGAACTTGCTGAGGAGCAGGACTGTCAGTTCCAGAACGCCACTGGAACAAAGCATATTCTTTTTCCCCAGAAGAAACTCAGGGTTGGAGGTAGTTTGTGTGTGGCACTTGAAGGGAAGGAGCCCAGCCCACGGGCCACAGGCTGCTACCCTCCTCCAAAGCATCCCCTGTACAACCCCTCAGGAACAAAGGCAAGACTGTTCAAAATGAGCAGAGCATGAGGCGCAGATGTTGCACAAAAGCAAACCACATCTGTTTCACTGGGGAAGGGGCCCCCTACATGCTGGTTCAGCAGGCAGATGGGAAAGCTGCTCTGAAAACGTATGGAGCTGAGTGCAACAGGCTGGCCGGGAAACTGGGACGAGGGGAGGGGGAAAAGGGAAACCTGGCAGGAGCCTGCACGGCAGTGGTGGAATGAGGGAGCAACAGCCTCCCAGTACTGCTGCTTTCCCTCTTTGACATCCCTGCCAGGAATTTCTAGGTCGTGCTGCTCTCATGTGAGTTTGAGGGTTAGGGGAATGAGCCGAGGGAAAGGAAGGAAGATGAGGTGCACCTCTCTTGTCCCATGAAGATAACAGGGCAGTCATGCATTCATGGTCGCCCAGGTCCTCATTGTCTCTTGTGAACATGTGATGATGTTTCAGGTCCTTAGTGATCTGGGTTCAGGTGGATATCACTTTTGAAATCAGTGGTGAAAAGTAAGGGAGATGTTTGCACATGCAAATGACAGCAGACCCGTGTATCTCAGTGATGTGTCCTGAAAGACTGCCATCAGTCTCTTGGGAGATGTGTCTCCAAGAAGTAGAATATCCAGCTAAGTGCAAGAGTCTGCAGTAAAAGCCCTTACTCTTAACTTAAATAGGAGAAAGATAAGGCATCTGAAAGCTCTTAGTTTACTTTAAGCAGAAGAAGTGTGGCATCCTGGAAACTGTTTATTTTTGTGGTGCTTTGTGTTGACTTCTGGGATTAAACCAGAGTGGTCTTGAGCTGCACTGTACATAGCACCAGGATGAAAAACTCCCTGTCCATCCCACACAGAGCTGAGTATTAACTGTCTGCAAGCTGAGATTTATGCAGTGGGAGTGAGGAGAATTATGGATCTTTCTTTTTGCTCAGTGAAAATCACATAATTTTGGGGTAAGGACAGTGTCATCAGCAAGTCCCTGTGGGTACCCTGCAGGGCTTTAGTCCACACCAGGTGCAGGACAGGATGTGTGTCCCCTCTGGGTCCCCCCAAGCAGCAAGCCCTGTCCTTGACTGCATCAGCTGCACCCCATGATGTGGTGTCCTCCAGCCAGGTGCTGGCTATCTGTTTCCTTCAAGGTGTGTCCTCTGTCTCCTGCTCCAGGTCTTCCTTCTTCAGAGATACTGAACAGGACATTTGGGAAGCTGGTAGTCTTGCCACTCTTGTAAGCTACTCCTGGAGAGGGCAAGGAGTTTACAAGCCTGTGTTTCTGCTGTACTTCTTTGGCACGTTACTCAACTGGAAGCAGACAGTGCAATGGGAATAGCACTGTTAAACAGAGCAGTTTACAGCTATGGCTGAAGATTGTGTTCAAAATAGTCCTTTGGATGATGGATGTGTGAGAAGGGGCTGTGCTCAGCCTATGGCTGTGCAGAGAAGAACCTCTAGGACAGGAGCCTCCCAAAAACCAGAAACACTTAGTCTTGGTGGGAGGTTTAAAGCAAGAAACAGGACATTTCATCCCTTGGAAGCACAAAGCTCGAGAGGCTGATGCAGGGTTTGGAGCCAAGGACATGCCAGGTTATTACTAGAGGGAGGCTGTGGAGCTTGAAGGTTTCCAGGTTTCTATAATTTGCCCCCCAAGGCCGTAGGGATAACTGGAAAGAACTGTGAAGGCTACATCATTTGAGAAGTTAAAGGTGGTGTGTTGGCACCATCCCTTTGAAGTCAGTGCTCAGACTGAACGGTGCCAAGACTGTTTCATCCATTTATGCTGCTGCCAGAGTGCTGCCCTCTGCTAGTGCAAAGCATGCTTGTGTCACACTTAGGATATAAATGATCCCAGAAACTTTGCAGACTGTCCAAAATTTAGCAAATTACAGCATGTTTTAAGGTTTCATCCCAGACAATTTAACTTGGTCATTTTCTGGTTTGGTTTTGGACATGTTGGTGGGGAGGTTTGTGTGCCAGCTCTGAGGACTCTGCTGACTCTGCAGGGAAGGACCCAGCACCATGTGATGATGTGTCACATTTCCATCTCCCCAGCTTCACCAATGTTTGCCCTGACTCCATTTCAAAGGCTTTATGGTAGCAGTCCCCTTTCCCACATTCTCAGTGCCTGGCTTGAGTTTCCCAAGCTACTGGTGTGGAAGTGGGGATGGAACAGCACCTTGAGCAGACAGGCATGGCCTACCTGCCACATCCCTGTCCTGGAGCCAAGCAGGATGGTCTTCAGGGGGTCTGCAGGGTGCAGAAATATAGTGGGGTCATGGTTCTCCCCTCTGGACGGGCATTTTTGAGGAAAAATCCTTAATCTCTGGAGGAAAAAAACCCAGACACAAAGTGGGTGTGGGTCTGCCAAGAATTGCAGCCACTTTGATGGGTCATGAGGCCAGATGAAGGGCTGTCTCATTGGTCATTCCCCATGGCCATGTGGGTGCAGGTGAGTGTTGGAGGGGTTGTCCCCCTGTGCTGAGGGAACACAGCAGACCTGCCCTCCTGGGAGCCTCTCTAAGCCAGAGCTACCTTTGGGACTGGCAATCCTCATTTAATAGCTGTCTTTCATCAATTCCCACTCTGCGAGCCATCTATCTTCCCTGATCAGGATAATATAGGAAGGCACTTAGGAACTTGAATGATGGGCAACAGACACTGCCAAGCATTTCCTTCTGCTCAGACTTGCCCAGCGTCACTCCAGGGATGGAGAGGTTTTGTCTCCTTCCATGTCCTCAGCATGGTTATGGGTCTGCAGCCCGTGTGCCATGCCCTTAACAAACCAAGAAAACCTCCTGCACAATATGAAAAAGAAGAGGCTGATCCAATCCCAGATCTGATTGACATGCCTGCTCCCCCATTGCACCGGGAGCTGCCACAAGCACCGTGTGTGGGTGCAAGGCTCTGGAGGCATTCCCAGAGGTGGGGGGCAGGCAGAGGAGGTTTCCCACTTGTTTTTCAAGCAGTCTTTGTTAAAATTGGTCACGGCAGGCTGCACCTCCTGCTGCCCAGGCGGTTTTGCGGTTCATTGGGCGGGCAGCGAGCACGGAGCTGGGCGGGTGAGCACAGCCCTGTGTGTCGCACCCCCCATGCAGAATGCACCCAGAGAAATGCACGGGTCTGCGTTTAACCTGCTCATTGGCAAGGTGCCTTTGGAAAAGTCCTCTGAGCCTGGGAGTCTATGGCAGGTGGGTGGCTGAGAATGACATGGCCATGGCTGAGCCATCCTGCCTTCTTTGGGCACCTCTTTGGGACAGTGGGATTGACTGCTGAATGGGTCTTGTAGTGCTGATGCAGGGGCGGGAGGACTCATTTGAATGTCAGAGGAAAGCAGGAATCAATCCAGTTTTCAACAGCCACGTATTTCCATGGCATCCTTCTAGTCTCAGGGCTGTTTCTTACATTCTTGGATAATGAAGTTTGGGGTTTGTTTTTCTTTTCTTTCAAGCTCAACAAAGCCAATTTGATGCACTTTGAAAAGAAATTGAAAACAGGCTTCTCCGCTTCAAATTCTGCCAAGGTTCAAGCATCCTGGGAATACAATGTCAAGGATAACCCTCCCCCACCTCACCCCCAACTAGACTTAAAAAGTTTTATCTCCTAGCATCAAAGCTGCACTGCTTTCCACAGTGCTTTCAGAGCCTGGACTGTGCTGTATGTCCCTCTGTTGAGCGAGAATATATATTATTTACTTATTGGCATCCTGGAACGAGTAGCACCTCTCTTAAGACTTTTTATGGATTTTGCCTGCTGGGAAAAGGACCTAATTTCTGGCAAAGACACGCTGTACTGTCAGTATGTCAGCCTGGCAAAGCAGACCTGTACGTATGGTTTGCATTTTGGGCTGAATCAAAGCCATAGCTTAAACTGCAGCATTTTTTTACAGCATGGGCTCAGTGAAAGACTCTGGAAAAGTATTTACGCAGAGCTTGTAAATACAGTATTATTTCTGCAATGTTTTATCACCTAGGTTATTATTAAATTTGCAATATCAATCGCAATAACACAGAGACTGCACTTGCACCTTTTTTGCTTTTTTTTTGTTGTTGATGTGGCAAGGAAACCTTGAGCAGCACTGGGGAAGGGAGCCTGCACTGGCGCTTGTCCAACTTCACAGCCCGAGGTTTCAAGTTCAGGCTGGGAAAGCGATGGAACTCTAACTTGTGATGCCCAAACGCAAACTCACTGACAAAGAAGACAAACTGGATTTGGACAATAATGGTTTCTTAACCACTTGGACTGTAAAATGACTTGACATTAAAAACCCAGCAATCGTTGCCATCTATTTGGCATACTCTGTTCTCCGGCTGTGGGTTAGAAAGGATTTTTCCTACGGTGTTTTGAAGTTTCTCCATGTGGCTCCCACATGCATTCTCCCCCCAGGATACTGGAAGTTATGGCAGACAGGCTTTTTAGAATTCCAGAGCTGGTATAAGCAACCAGAGTGTTATTATCAACTGGCTAGCAAAAACAATCACCCTGAAATGCTTCTGTGCTGAGGAAAAGGGTTACAGGGGTTTTGGTGAAAGTGGGATGGGCTGTGTCTCTCCAGAAGGGTGGGACAGGGGAGGTGCAGGGGAAACATGCCCAAGCAAGCACAGATTGGGAAGGGACTTGGCTGGATGCAGATGGGAATACTGAGATTTACACTTAGCCCTATCCTTTGGGATCAATTCCATAGATATCACTGCTATTAATTCAGGATACTTTGAGGCCAAAGGAACAGATTGTGAGACACACACAGTGATGATTTGAAAGGACTGGGGGTATCAGGATACCAGTATCAGCCCTTTATATGCCACAGAATTATTTTACTATGGTTAAACTAGGATTTAGGCATTGCACCTCCCCATAACTCTTGCTCAGGAGGTCAGACATAGATTGCAGATGTTTGGGAAATAATGTGTGTCTGCACTCTGCAGAATGTGCTTGAAATCTGAGCATGAAGTTTTTTGAGTGGTAGCTGAGCTTGGGCGTTGCCTGTGTCACTTGGTGTTGGCTGTGGTTCCACAGCAAATCATTATCCCATCCAAGTGGGAGAGAGCTGGAGAGGCATCGCAGCCAGCTCCTTGCAGAGGTCCTGCTGCCCCTCTGGGTGCTTAGGTGTGCTCATGCTCATCCCCTCCCCAGAAAGGTACCTAAGACAATGTAGTAAGCCATGTAGTTTGATGCTTGGGACAGCTAATGCCAGGTCTTGAGTGACCCTGCTGGTGATCTAGGACAGAACATCCCTCTCTGGACAGTCACACCCCAGGTCCCTTCTGCTCTGGGAAGAGAAAAAGCAGGGGTCCCCTGGCAGGTCCCAAAACCCTGTACCAGACAGCCCCTGGTTCCTGGCAGAGGCTGGTGTAAACCCTGTCTGAAAAAAGGATTCGGCCCAGCAGATGTATTTTGCTGCACTACATTGTATTTCTGGGAGAGAAGCAATTAAGTGAGAGCTATAAAGCTGAATCATTCCAAGTGCACCATCAATAGCTATTATAAACTGCATTAAATCTACTCTTGAAAGAGAGGCATGTATGGAACACCCCTGATGAGGCCAGCGGGTTGGTGGCTCCTCTTACCCACCTCAACTGATGTAGTGTCTTTGCAAGGGATGCAGCTCCTCACTAGAGGGCTGTCTGAAGCAGTCTCCCCAAGCTGAGGACATGAAACCTGATGGATTTTAGGATACTGCAGCTTATAAGCTCATGCACTGGAGCAGCCGCTTGTGGGGCAGGAATTGTGTTGGTGGTGTGTCCCTGTGGTCAGTGGGAGCCTGTGGTCCTAAAAGCCCCACAGCTGGAAATGCTTTTGTTTGCCCAGCTGCTTTCTGGAAGTTATTCTGGCTGCTGGCTCTCACCTCCCCAGCTTTTTAGCTCTTTTTTTCAAGCTTCTCCTCTTATAAACAGTCTCTTATCCCTTCCTTGGCAATATATTGTCCTGCTGTGTCTGCCATGGATATGCTCATGCTTCCAAAATAAATAATTGGGAAAAAAATGTATCTACTTGACCATCGCCTTGACTTCCAATGTGGGTTTGAGCTGCTTGGAAATGCCTGTTGAAAGCAGAGTAACGGTGCCAAGGTGCTTTTTGTGGCTGAAGCCTCCTGCAGTGTGTAAGGCTGCCCAAACCTGAGTGAATGAGGCATGGGAGCAGCATGGTCTGGGGACTGGATTGTCTTGGAGAATGCCAAAGTGCTGCCCCACCACTGCCCTCTACCTCAGCCTAACGAGGAATATCCTGTGCTTAGGGCAGCCCTAGCTGTTTAAAAGCAGTTCCTTAGTGCTGGAATCAGAATATTTTAGGATTCACATATAGCATAGATTGTATCATGGACTCACAGAAGGATTTGGGCTGGGGGGAACCTTAAAGTTGTGTAATTTGAACCCACTTGTCATGGGCAAGGGCACTTTCCACCAGACCAGGTTGCTCTGAGTTTCATCCAATCTGGCCTTGAACACTGCACAGTTTAACTGAGCAACCTGTTCCAGTGCCTCAACACTCTCACAGTTAAGATTTTTTTTCCCTAATATCTAATTTTTTCCTAATGTCTAATCTAAACCTCTCTTTCAGTTTAAAGTCCTTTTGCCTTGTCCTGTCACTCCACATACTTGTAAAAAGTCCCTCTCCAGCTCTCTCATAGGCCCCTTTGGGTACAGGAAGGTTCTGTAAATTCTCCTCAGAGCTTTTCTTCTCCAGTCTGAACAGCCCCAATTCTCTCAGCCTGCCTTCATAGGAGAGTAGCTCCAGCCCTCCAGGAGTTTACACTCTTTTTTCTAAAACATAGCCAGTCATAGGTCCTGACTGACACTTGGAGCTGCCATGCTTTTGCTGGATACAGCAATGGGCAGAGCTCCAGAGGCCTTGTCTCAGCACACACTGAGATATGGATTATGGGTTCAGTGTGCAACCAGAATAGGAGCCAGTGAGGGTGCTCAGAGTATGGTCTGGAAAATAAAACCTCTTAGCAACTGGGACGTGTTCACATCTAGACAGGAATGTGCTCTGGTTTGGTGATTTTTGTTTTGTTTTGAGTTTTTTTGGTGTGTGTGTGGTTTTTTTCTGGTTTTTTTGTGGGTGTTTTTTGTTTGTTTGTTTGTTTGTTTTTTAATTTCTCAAGTCTTTAAAATGAAATATTTTAAAGTGAAATATTTGACCATGAAGAGTTTATCACCCATAAGGTCATCCTGTACCTCAGCAGATATGGCAACCTCTGTGTGGGGAGGGAGCTCTTCTGATTTGCTTCTGAAGGGACTGCAGCTGATTTCTGGCACAGATCATGCCACCAGCCATAACCCTCCTGCTGCAGTGCTGTGGAGGCAGCGAGTGCTTGTGAAATGCCTCTTGCAGGGATCACACAAGCAGAGAGGCTGCTCCTCTGGAGCAAACCCTGCCAGGCCTCTGCCTGCAGTAACACTCCAGCATCATTCCACCTTTCTGTCCCCGCAGGCCCAGCGACCATGGCGAAAGACGGGGATGAAGCCCCCCGCCCCAGCAGCTGTGGGAGTGCTGCTGGCCCTGGCCCTGCTGGCTCTCATCCACCTGCCCCCACCACAGGAGCACTCCTTGCTCCCGCTGCCGGCCTCGTTCCCCGCAGGGCCCTCGAGGGAGGTGGCTGCTCCCCTGTCTGGAGGACAAGCCTACAGAAACAGGCTCCCCAAGACCCGCACTCGCCTGCGGCAGGAGCAGGCCCCTGGCCAGAGCAGGAGATGGCGAGGGATGGAGAGGGACATGGCCCCATGGCTCTCTGCTGACGACCTCCAGAAGATGTGGCTGCTGTCCAGTGGGCAGGTGGTCTCCAAAACTCGTGTCCCTGCCCACGGGCAAATCATGCGAGTGCAGCTGCGTGCTGTGGGGGATGCCAAGGGAGATGCCAAGGGAGATGCCAAGGGGGATGTCTTGGCAACCAGCCTGGAAGGAGACTGCCAGGATGGGCACTGTGGCCTCATCAAGCGCCCTGGGGACCTGTACGAGGTGCTGGCCTTCCACCTGGACAGGGTGCTGGGGCTGAACCGCAGCCTGCCCGCCGTCGCCCGGCGCTTCAGCAGCCACCTCCTGCCCTACAGCTACACCAACGGTGCCCTGCGCCCCATCATCTGGTGGGCTCCTGACCTCCAGCACCTGGAGGATGCCAACAACGACCAGAACTCCTGTGCCCTGGGATGGCTGCAGTACCAGGAGATGCTGCAGCCCCACAGGCCCATGCTGGTGGCCAGGGACACTCCCTGCTCCAGCATCTCACACAGCGAGTGGAGCCGCCTGGCCCTCTTTGACTTCCTTCTCCAGGTAGGGCTGTGGTGATTGAACCTGGCACCCAGGTTCCCCTGCACCTACACCTGTACTGTCTGACCATGGTCTCCTTTTTCTTAGGATGTATTTTCACTTGTCAGCTGATGGGGAGCAGCAGAACTTTGTGCAAAAGCACTTTGGCCTGAGTATGGTCCATGTTTGGGACTCGCAGGGGAAAAACAGGCAGGCTGTGGTGAGTCTGCCCTCATGTGGGCAAGCTTCCTGCTGTTCATTTTGTGCTGGCAGAGGCTTGGGACATCCCTAGAGACATTCCTAAGGCATCCTTAGGGATAAGCAGCATGTTTTACATCAGCCCCATCACATTCAAACTCAGGGATGTGCTGCTGGCACTGGAAGTAAGGAACCCTGCCTTGGACAGCACTGCCTTCCTCCTCCTCGGCATTAATAACACTTAATCTTCTGTCTGGAAAATGATACCCTGCTGCTACAAGGGATTACAGCAGTATCCCAGAGAGTTATCAGGTCTTTGAGGGCAGCCGTGAGGAGGCAGAAGTGATTTCTGTGGAGAAAGCTTGTTTAGGCACCTGGGGGCTGGTTATCAGATGAGAGAAAACTGCCTGAAAGGACAAGTATTGATACCAAAAAAAAGAAAGAAGGAAAGAAAGAAAAAAACCCAAGCTACTAAAATATGTTTTCCTTATTCTTTCTCCTTTTTTTACTGTGGCTGGCAGAGGTAGAGCAATTCCGGCTGGGCTTGAAAAATATCTTAGCTGAAACAACCAGAGAAATGAGAAGATTAACCAACACCCTTCCCTTCCCTAGGCCAAAATACTGCTGAGTGCAGTGGAAAGGCTGAGGCTGCAGGAGGAAGTATCTAGTTCTAAGGCGAGTTCCTCCTCAAGGGCTGAAGCTGTGCAATAATAAATTCAAGGGCAATCCACAGGTTCTCCTCAATAATTCTGATTGAATCCTCCCATGCAGGAAAGCCACATAAAAGTAAAGAGTCTGCAGGATATTATAGAAGTGGAGTAGCATCTTTCAGAAATGGCTTTAGCATCTCACACTCCTGCTGGGGAAGGAGAAGTTGTGAGATTTGAGCCCTGTTGTACATTGGCATTGAAATATTGGTAGGTATTTTCAATTTCTCTTAAAATTTGGCTTATTCTGTGTTGATTTCTCTTGGTATTTGCCATAAGGAAACCCCCTACTACATGCAGAGTTTTAGTGGGGACAAAATGCCAAGCCTGGTAGGAAAGCTGCTGATGGCTTTGTCCTGTGCTTTAAAGAGGGCCAAAACCAAATCAACTCTGCAGCCACATCCTGCCCTGGGATACTTTCTTCCCAGCCAGGGGGAGAGCAAGGAAGCTTCCCCTAGGGGAAGCCATCCTAGGCTGAATCATGACTGGAAAAACCTATCAGATGCAAGGGGATGCCCCAGCACAGACTAAGAGGGGCTGAAGGTGAGCTTCTGGTAGTGTTTGAGCTTGGATGGGAGGTGCAGCTCACGTATTTTTGTTCGAGCAATAATACCAAAATTCCCATAAATTAGCGATGTCTAGGCTCTGGAAACAAGAAATTAATACTGAAAAATCAGGGGAGGACCAGGGGACACAGGGCTTGTCAACATATCAGGGCACTCTCAGCATCTCCACAGCTATCAGATCCCTCTCCTGGGCCTCCACTTGGACACTAGATCTGCCTCCACCTCACACCTCCACAGGTTCAGCACCAATCCACCTTGGTTTCACAGGTGCTCCTGTGCGAGTGAGTGGAGTGCTGAGCCTATTTAATGTCTGTGTAATTTCCCTCAGCTTGTCTTCACCTTCTGTGCAGCCTGCAAAATAACATAGCAGGTGAGAGAAACTGGCATGCTGAGCTCTCCAGTATACAGACTGAGGAGATGTGTGGAGGAAATGTGATATTTTGTTCTGTTTCCATGTGTTTTGTGACAAGATACTCAAGCACTTTTTTAACTGGAGTGTCTCCCAATGGAGAAATACTGACCTGAGTTCTTCATTAAACCTCAGAAAACAGAGAGGTTTAAGGCACTCCACTGTGGGACTAATCCTTCTTCTCAAAGGGTTATTAACAGAATGACCATGGAGATCACAATTCGTGTTTCTCGGCAGCATGTTCTCCAGTGCTTGGTCAGTGTTTGGGTTCAGACTGAACTCTGTGTCAAAGCACAGCCTGAAATTGGCAACTTGTGCTAATTGCCAGGGTGAAGGGAACAGGAAGCCTCTGTGGGTCGCTTGGATTCTGTCTTGTTGTCATCTGTAGATCCCTTCTGGATCACCTGAGATCTGCTCCAGCCTTCTCAGTGGCTCCAGGAGCCTCTGCACCCCGAGCCCTGTGCCCTGGACTGGCATCAATGCTGAGCAAATCAGTGAGTCAGACATTTTCCTGCTGCAACCAGAAAATACATTTATTTTATACTTTATATATATTTATACATATTTCATACAAATTTAAAGGAGCATATATATGTGTGGGGCTTATAAACAGGCCTCAAGAGCAGCATGAGGTGAGGCAGCTCCCCTACAGGGTGATGTCAACACACAGCCATGGCGAGGTCTGTTGACAGCCAATGCGGTTCTGTCTGCCCCACAAATCACCCCAGAGGACGTACCAGCTGCTTCTGACAAAGCTGAGGAAGCTCTGTAAATACTGAGGCCAGGTCTGACAGTTTTATGTCTTTTTTTTTTTTTTATCCTTAAGCCCTTCATTCCTCCAAGGGGTGGAACAACTGGAAGTTGTCAAGCAGCTCCAGGGTTTCTGCAGGGAACTGGGATGGGAAGCAGGAGGTTTGACAGTCTGGAGGACATGGAGGCTAAGCAGCATCTGCAAATGATTAAACACAAATGTAGCTAAAACAAGTCACCGTGGCCCAACTTAAATGTCAGGCATGCTCTGCATTTGCACAGATTGCTTTTTCCCTTGCCAATACTTTTCCATTCATCTTTCCATTGAGAGCTGCTCAGGTTACCATAAGGATGGATGAAAGGTTGCATATGTGACAGGAACCAGATGAAACAGTCATCCAAAGCACCAGCACTCAGAAAAAGGAATTCTTTTTGAGGTTTCAGACTCTAGGTTTCCTTGGGTGCTTTGTTGTTTTTTTTATTCATTCACCATCGTGCTCATCTTTCCTTCATTTCAGCTGGAAGCACAACTCCTTCACTCTATGCAGATACAGAATGTGGAGGTACCAGGTATCTGAACTCCATCTGAAAAAGCCTGTCACCACCACCTTTGTCATCACCTTCTTCATGCCAGAAGGGTTTTGCATGTGTGCTTGTGTTCCTCCCACTCACCAGTGTATGCAGCTTTTCCATTGCACCTCTCCTGAGGATCCCTAGAAATGTTTTCTTTTCCCCTGTACAAGAACAGCTCACAACAGGACCTCCCCATCCCAGGCACATGTCCCTGCTAAGGTCCCCTAATGTCTCCTGCAGGTTCATGACCGCCTGGACCGCTACTGCTGTGGGTTTCAGCCTGATCCCTCTGAGCCCTGCGTGGAGGAGATGCTCCATGAGAAGTGCCGGAATCCAGCAGAGCTAGTCCTGGTCCACATCCTGGTATGTCTCCCTGCTGTCTAAGGGCTGCTCTGGGGCTAACATGGAGGTGCCTGGGAGGCACTTGCAGGGCTGAGGTAGTAGCAAAGGTAATGTAGGTCCCATGGTGATGCTGGGTCCCTGGTGGGAGGTGTGTCCGGGCATGGAGAGACATAGACATTACTATCTGCTTTCCCCCAATACTCTAAGGCTTTCTCACTGCAATAAAAAGCAGCCTAAACCCCCACACTGGTGACGCTGCACTGAGTGAACTTCTCCTTCCCCTCCTGGCAGGTCCGGAGGAGCGCTCCATCCCGCCTGGTGTTCATCGACAACGCAGGCAGGCCACAACACCCTGAGAAGAAGCTCAACTTCAGGCTTCTGCAAGGCATAGACCGGTAGGAATGTGTACGTGCTGAGCAAGGGCTGAACTGGCACACAGGGGATGTCCAGCAGCCCTGTGTGTTCTCACCTTCTTGCTGCTCCTGGCCTCCCTGATGGGGACCATCTCCCACCCAGAACAGGATGAGTGGCTAGGCTCACAAATACATCCCCTGTGCCCCTACCCTGAAACTAACTCCTTATTCTGCTCTGGGTAGCTGATGGCAGTCTCCAAAGCCATTTCCCCCCTTTAATTGGCAGCTGCACAAAAAAAAGAATAATCAGGTATTTCAGCATTTCTTGCACCATTGCCCATGAGGCATTTTGGCATGCTAGAGGCCTCTTGATTTGGAATTTGTTTGGGTCTCTGTCTGATGGAACTATCCTGCATGCTCACCATGGGTAGAGTTTTAAGCAGAAGGCTCCTCATCCTGTGTTCCTCTGGACTGACATGCATTTCCTCTTGAAGCAGCTGAGTGCCCTGCTGCTCCCTTCCTCTCTGTTCAGCCTTCCCTGGATAATCCCTTCCCTCCCTGTTTCTTCTGCTCCCCCACTGCAGCTTCCCCGCAGTGGCGGTGGCCACGCTGCGGTCGGGCAGATTGCAGAGCCTGCTGCTGCAGTCCCTGCGCCTGGACCGGGAGCTGTGGGAGAGCCAGGGCGGTGCCGAGGGGCTCAGACCCCTGCTCCAGACCATTGACAGGAGGGCACAGATCTTGCTCCGCCACATCCAAGAGCACAACCTGACGGTGTTTGAGGACTTGCCAAGCTGAACTGACCTCTGGCTGGCTCACAGGGCCTGCCTTGCATGTCCCAGCAGCCATGGAGGTACCTCATGCCCTTGGCAAGAACGTTATGAGGCTGTGTGCTGGTGCTGGCTCTCCACAAGGTGCTTCCCCTCATCTTGTAAGATGATCTGGAGAAGCAGATGGAATCACAGGGAGTAAGGAAGACGGGGAAGAAATGTCTCCTAAGACATCACACAACTGCTTGAGAAAGGCAAGTGATCAAGTTATGACTGTTATCCATCTCAGTTCAGATTTTCAAAGGAAGGGCACATCTGTGAGGTTTTTTTGGATGCCTTCACTCACACACACACAAATACACACACAGCAACTATGTAAACTGGTGGCTTGGACAGTTGAACAGCTGACAGGGACCCTGGAAAGAGTTAAGAAGCAGTGGAAGAAGTCACTGGCAGCCTTTCCATGACTTGTACTGGGCTTTTTGATGTCGCCTTCACTATTTCCAAAACATCCCAGACAGAGAGGCAGGGGGAAAGCAGAGGGGAGCTTTCTAAGTGGATTAAACCAAGACAAGACACTAGAGCTGAGCTCTGCCTTTTCCCCTGCAGAAGAGATGATGTGTGCCTGGGAGTGAGTGTGAGCCACTGCCTGCAGCTGAGACTAGGCAGGACCTTGGAACTCAGCAGCACTGGGCCGCTGTTGCCCTCACATAGCCTATGGTACAAATGAGAGCCACGTGCTGTGTGCCATGTGCCATGATCCATGCATGTGCCCTGGTGGGCCTGGGCTGCTGCCAATGCTCTCAGTGCTGGATTTGAAGATTTAAATCTCTCGTTCAATCTTTCCCTTCACTATCAGGGGATTAAAGGCAAAACTACGCCACTTCTGAAAAACACTCCTGGCTGCTCTCTTGGCCTTGACTGCATATAACTCTTCCCCAGGCTTGCAGAAATATGTTTTAACAAAAATGCCAGGCTATTTTAGCAGAAGGCAGTCAAGTGCAAAATGTTTTCTGAGCATGCTGGCACCTCTGGCAGAGCCCATCCTGTTCCTGTCACCCCCTCAGGCTCTTGCCCAGCAGCCCACTCTGATGAAGCACAGCAGCATCCAGCTAGGCAAGCCCTCTAGTGTCAGGACTGAGAGATAATTCAAAATCAAAATGAACAGGAGGAGAAAAGATGCAGGGATGGGCTCCATCATTCCCCGCAGTGTGTTTCCCAGCTGAGGCATGCCTGGAGCAGTCAGTTCCTGGCCTGTGGGTTTATGGTTTGCCACCAGAAGGCTTCTTAAAGGCCTCAATTTCTCCAGTTTTACAGGCAAAGCATCCATGCTTCAGGCACTCCAATTCACTTGTGCCTTTGGAAAGTCTCAGTGAGACTGGCATGGGTAGCCAGCTGCACCATGGTGCAGCTGTCCCATTGCAATAGCTTTGCAGAACACAGCCACCCATGCAGTGGGGGAGGAAAAGCTGGGTATAGATACTTTCCTTGCTTCATCCTACTCAGCACTACATCAGTTTGAGAACCTGCAAGGGGATGCTTTAACACCCATGCTGATAACACAGGCAATTACCTTTTTTCCCCTTTTCCCTCTTGCTGAAAAGAGGATGAAGTGAGACGTGGGTGACATGAATCAACAAGCAAGCACAAGTGCTCTCCAGAAGCATCAGCACTCAGCCTCACAGGCACAGCAGCATCCAAAGTGCCATCAGCTTGTTCCTGGAGTCCTGCCCTCCAATTAACCAGGGAGAGCCTCTCCCCAAGCACTCTATCAACCCTGTGAATTATCACCCCATTTGCTGTGCCATGAGATGGATGACGGTCATGGAAACCTTGCTAAAGCTTGAATCATGGGGATTTATTACTGGGAGGTGAGCTTAGCTTGTAAGCTTGAAAGAGAACCAAATAACTCATCCTGGGTCCTTTGGAAAGCCATACCCAGGCATGGCTGTGTGAGAGTAAAGGATACTAAATGAAACATAATTAAATTCAAAAAATATGCTGGGAAAAACTGTGAAGTAACAAGAACATTAGTTATGATGTACAGCATCAATCAGGGTCTTTCTTTTTCTCATTAAAGTGAGAAATTTCATTAAAGGAAGCGTGTTCATCCCATGTAAGACAAGTTCTCAGCGAGAATCAAGAGATAGGGGGGCTCTGTGCAGTGGCCTAAACTGTGGTCATTGCTGAGCAGGACCAGCAGCTTTTGCCTTGCCTCTGGTTGCATCTGCTTGACCTTAACATTGCACAAGGTAATGGGATTTTTTTTGCATTTCTTTAGTTGTAATGTGAGTTTGCTGGCTAAACACATGTGGCAACATCTGTAAGCAGTTATACATGTGAATAAAAATCCCTCATGATTTAACAAAGAGCCATGTATGGATAAATGAGAGAACTAAAAGCCAAGATCTCGCTGAGACTGATCATTAATCTTCTCTAATTGGTCTGTTTTTCCATGGGCTTGCCTATGAAACCAGCACAGGCTCTGAACTGCAGTCATGGCTATTCAGAGGAATCCTGTGGACTGCTTGCATCAGCCTTTACCATGTCTGTTGGGTTTGGTTTGCTCCAGCTATCAACGTGCTGTATTTCCCATGACAAACTTACTTTTATGGTTATAACTACTTTATAGTATAAACATTTGTGTGGGGCCATGCTTGACAGTGCTAGATTTCATCTGAGCAGGGATGCTGTTTTACCAAATTTTATTGTACATCTACAGACATCTTGTTAGGGTGTGGTCACAAAAAAAGATGGTCCAAGCTGGCTGCAGGATGGCTTTAAGACAGCAGTAGCAACAGCTAAGAAAGGGAAAGAGCAGTGGAGAGACAAGGGCTCCTTGACTGGGAGGAATCCCTGCAGCACTCTCCTGCTCACCCTTGGCACCTTGGAATATGCTCTGAGAACAGCATTTGGGAGCCCGGGCATGCACCTCCATGGAGCTCCACCAGGAGGGAACTGCTTCATTCCACAGTGATCCGAGTGATCCGATCCCTGTTTAACAGTTCTCTGGCTGTGCACAGCCATTCAGCTGGTAGGAAACAGGGCTGGGGTTTGGAAGGGGATGGATGGGCTCCAACCTGCTGAGCACACGCACTCACACGTGCAAACACAGTCTGTGTCACTGTTTCTGATCTTAACCCCCCAAAACTGGTGATCCCCAGGCATCCCCAGCTTTGCTGGCCTCCATAAACTAAATACCCATTTGCTGCATTTAAGGTCCACTTCTTGAGCTGGACGCAGGACACTAAGTGGTCTTATCTGCAGCCCCAGCACTCATTGAACCCTCCCAATGGCCAGGGGTGACACCAGTGGGGTGGCACTTGGGAGTGAGATGATGACTCACGCTTGTGCTTCCTTCCCCTTAAGGATGGGTTGTCACAGGTGCCCCTCAGGGACCCCACAGGGTGCTCTGCAAAACCCACCCAAGCATCCCTGTGCTGCACAGGGGAAGCGTGGGCTGACTGCTGCCTGAAAGACAAGAGCTAGCAAGTAAATCCAAATTCATTGTTAAATCTCTAGATATATAAATAATCTGGCTTTTAGAAAGCAATTTATTTATGCTTTCAGTACTTACTTAAATATTTATGCGAAAAAGGGGGAAAAAAGGTCTGCTCTGACATAGGGCTATTGTTGTAGCAACAGTCTTTGAGATTAATGGAAGTAAATTAGCCTGATGTTTTATTTACATCCAGAAAAGCAATAGATAAACTCTCCTTGTGATGGATTTTGTTCATTAGCTGGGCGAACGCCTAAGGTACAGCTCTTGACATTGTTTCTTCCATGCAGTTAGACAAACAGTTTATCAAAGGAGTATAAAATTGTCAGGAAAAGAAGCAGATTAATGGCCAGCAAAGTGAAGATCATTGAATTTATGATATAAGTAGCAGTATCACTGAAGCTCAAGAAATGGCTTATTAGATAAGCACCATGTACACACACAGGGAAGTGCTGAGCCCCCCTGGATCTGCTGCACTGTCGGCAGCTCCTTCCCAAATCCCAGTGGGGTGATCTCCACACTGAAGCTTCACCTCCCTCCTCCTTCCCTCCCTTTAGGTTTGGGTTTATTCTGTAACTATCTCATTTGAGCTTGTGAACATATGATTTCCTCTCAATTAAAAACCCTTGAGATTTCAGAGATGATAACTTTGTCTTCGTGTCTGTGCTGCTGTAACCATTTCTGCAACCTATTTTGGCAATTTTGGCTGCTTTTACACCAGTGATAATCATGCCGATATCAACAACAATAATGTACAGGTCTTATGATTCTTTGTAAAAAATTCCTCAGCATTAGCAACTTACGGATCCCATATGGCTCCTGCAGCAATTACCTCTGGAAGGATAATTACCTGCCAGATAACGCAAATGGAAGAAAGAAGACAGGGAACCTGGAAGAAACAAAACATTCCTGGGGGGTGCCAGAGGGGCTGTGCTTGTGGTTTCCCGAGGTCTCTGCCCCGCTGAACATGGGGTCAGGTTTTCAAGCTTCAGAAGAGGGTTTTCGGGTACAACGGTGACTAAAAACCGTGAATTTAACTGGTGCCATGAATCTTGGTGTCCGAGTGCTGTCTCCAGCAGGTGGCATTGGCTCTACAGGCTGCCTTTTCTCTGTGCTAGCCAAGAGCGTCTTAAAAGTTTCATCTCTGGACTGGCAGATTTCAAGCTGCTAAAGCATCATTAAGTCCCTAATTCCTTTGCAGCCTAATCCTCCCAGCTGTACTTTATATCCCTTCACCAGCACTACCCTTCTCCCCTCCCATTACTCTCCTTCCAACAAAAATCTAGTTTTATGGAAACAGAGTATTGCTCCATGCTGGGAGCAAGACAGAGCAAGTGGCTGCTTGAAGAACGAATTGCCACAGGACCCAGAGCTAGTGTGGACCCAAATGTGGACCAGGTGCACAGCACCCACAGGATTTTTGGATTGAAGATCTCAAAAGGTGGTCAAGACCAGGAGTTTTTCCCTAGGGCTATTTTGGATAGCTGCTACTTTGGTAGGATTGTCTCTGTTCCAGAGAACTTATAAAGTTCAGGACATGGGGCCTGAATGGACCCTGCAGCTGTCCCTGGGATGGATTTGAAAAAGATACATTTCTTAGGGCTTTGTGCATCCAACCAGATAACACATAACACAAATCCAACCATGCTCTGAGGCTTCGAAATCCACTGGTTTGTCAGCAAGGTGAGCCAAAGATGGGAACAGTTTCTCCCAAACAGGAGTAGTTTTCTAACCCCAGACTATCACCATATGGTCCTTGGGAATTTGCATGGGTTTTTTGCTTTGCTCCTCTTCTGAGCTGGGCCAGTTTTTATTCCCCTGGGCCGCACCCAGCATCACTAATCCAAGAGATGACGTGGGTGCAAAGGGATTTCTTGCATTTGGCACCCTGGGTGCCCTCCTGGGACCCCGTGCTGCCAGCCACAGGCAGGATGCTGCTTGTGCCCCCATGCAAGGGGTGGTGAGGCAATGCATGTCCCTCCAACTTCTCATTATGCTTTGGGTTTGGATACCACACGAGCTTTTTTTTCGTCCCCAGTCCCTGTGCAAGTTCCAGGCAGGCAGCTGGACTCGCCATTTTACTTCCTTTTGGGAAGGGAGGCTGTAGTTGGTGTAGCTGGTGACAGAGACATCAGCTCTTTTCTTTCCATCTATGAGTTGTCTTGCCAACACCGGGAACTAACGTGTCAGCCTGCAGAGGTATTAACACAGGAAAGGAGCTGGCTGGCCTCTCCCCAGCTGTCTGGAGGAGGCAGCATGTGATGATGTCTTCAGGAAGCACCTGAAAGGGGCGGGTGAAGATTTTTTTCCCACTAGGTGCTCAGCCCTGAGAAATCAAAGAGAAATTCTCCATGGACAATGGTTCAATTCTGTCCCCAGTCCAGCTAGATGAATGTGGTGGGGTTTCAAACCAGGTACGGGGAAGAGGCCAAGGAAAACCTGAGTCCTGACTCGGCATAGAAATGGAACAGGATGTGCCCATGCTGGGCGTTTCCCCGGCAAGAGGTGAGCATGACTGCATGGTGCTGCTGGCCAGGCTCTCTGCTGGAGCAGGTATGGTACCACCTCTTCCAGTCCTGCTTTTTGAATGAACTTTTCTCCCTTGGATTTTATGTTTGGCTGCATCTAAGCAATGATGGAGTTTTTATTGAGGATGAGGTGAGTGGATAGAGTGGCACAGGCTACACTATAAATGTTTCTGTATTTTTGCACGTTGTTTGGTTTTAATTGCCCGTTCCAGGCATCTGGGGAAAGTTTGGAGTAAGCAAAGTGTGTTGCATCCCAGGGCTCTTTATGTACATAAACAATTGGAGGTTTATTGCCTTGACCTTCCCTGAAACAAGTTCTTGGCTCCTCTGAGTTAAATCTTGGGGTAAGAAAGGGATCTAATAAGCTGAGCTGCAGATCTGGGCTTCTAGGATGTGCATCTAGGTGCCAACAAGATACCAGGAGGGTGAGATTTGCCACAACTGGGACAAATATTTTTAAATGGCTTTTGTTCAGTTCACCGGGGTCTGTCAGCTCTGCTCCTTGCCAACAGTAAACAGTGTGAGAGCAGGGAATTGGTGATTATATTAAATTTAAGGCAATTCAGCCTTAGTTGGTTTTACCTGATTTGGAGTGTGGGGGCGAGGAGGCACAACATCTATGCACAGAATGGACGGTTAGGTCAGATGCCTCTTGCTTTATTATCTGAGCATGAAACATGACATCACAGGGAAAGAGCCATAATTAGGTGTTCCTAATCCTGCCCATCTGAGTCAAAATTATAAACTAAGAGGGCAGAGATCAACAGCTTCTACCAAAGGCCAGAGCAATTTGCTGAGGAGCTTAACAGAAGGGTAGCACTCAGTGCCCATGCAGGGGCATCATGTCAGCTGCAGCCTCTTCCCTGCCTTTATTTTTACTCCTCTTCCAGAAACGGGAAACAACTAATGTGTGAGAGATATCTCTACTTCAGCTGGGCATGGCTTTTTCAAGCCTGATCACAGTTCAAGATCTGGGGGGGAAAAAGCTCCTGCTCCTGCTTCTGTGGTGACAGCCCCTGGGGCTGGGGCTTCACATCCTGGGGCTCCACTCCAGCCCAGCCGCAGGCTGTGCCGAGAGAAAATCTGTTCAGCCCTTCCCTGCTTCTTCCACCTGGTGATGCTTTTGCACTTACCCTTCTAAAAAATCTCATCTTCCTGAGGCATTTTGATTGCTCTAGATAGACGCTACCCTTTTTTGCCTGCAGCATTATCCCTTCCCTGCCCCTGCCTGCTGGAGCTGCTTCTTGCACCCTCCACAAAGCAGCCAGGCACTGCCCTCTGTTTTAACTGCTTTTGCCCACCTCCTGGCTTGCCCTCACATTTAGGGGATGTGGGGCAGGAGAAGGGCTTGGAAATAGGAAACATTTGGGTGCTGAGAGGCAGGAGAAGGAGGGTAATCAGGTACCTGCTGGCTTGGTGGGAGCAGATGTGTCAGTGTAGGCACCTGCATGGATATGGACAATAATTTCTCTGTGTTTGCAGAGCTATGGCCTTGAAGTTTGCCTCTTTTATTCTGTAGGGACCATTGACTGCAGAAAACAGATGCCATCTGTCCACCGTGCCTTGTAAATCAGGTTTTAATCATCTCAGGGAGAGGTCTGTCTCCAGCTGAGTGCTGCAAACCAGGACTGCAGGAGTTACTCTGCAAAATTTACATTTATGAGATAGGTTAGTGATTAGGGCTCCAGCTTTGTACCAGGGAGGCTGAAATCTCCCCCTCTCACACATTTCCTGGCTGATGGTGGAAAATATCTTAGGTCATGCCTGAATTGCTCAGGTAAGTGCAGATCTGTTTCTCACCTTCCACCTGTCCCCCCTCCTCTCTGCAGTGTATCCTATATCTGCATCCAGCATGGGCAGGGAGGCTCCCAGAATGAGGGACACCACACAGTCAGGACCAAGAGGGGCACCTCCAGGTTCGCTCCATGAGAACTGAAGTCACAGATTGCAGAGGTGCTGGTGTTGGAGTTTTTGTCTCCTCTGGCACTGCCAGTGCCTGATTCCCAGCAGCTCCAGGCTTGCCTGGTGGGTAACATGTTTGTCCAAGGGCTGTTGCAGTGGGGGAGAGGGCCAGGGAAGGAAATGGCACAAGATCTGACTCTGTTTGGTCTTGTACAGTCCTTACTCAGGTCTGTAAGGTGAACAGTGTATTCCTACAACAATAAAAGAGTGCTGCTGAGGATGGTCACCAGCACAGGTGAACTGTCTTTGTCCCTTTTCCAAATCATTATATATTGCAAAATCATTGCAGGTATTTCAGGAAGGCTGCAAAGCAACCTCTTTGTGAGTAAAGAATCAATAATTTGTTTTCTTCTTCCCTATATGAGAACAATACCATAAAATCATGTTGGTTTATTAAAAAAGCAATACCCTCCAAGCACAAATGGCAAGGCTGATCACAGCTTGTCTGTGGGGAGATATAGCTCTTTTATTCACAGTCTCTGTGGACTTATTTTTCAAATAAGAACTTAGCAAAGCTTCTAAAACCAGGGTTATTTATGAGTTGGCACTGCCATGTTTTGACCCCCATCAGAGGAACTTGCAGGGGCAGAGCAGACAGAGCCCAGCATTACCTGCTGGAAACTTTGAAACAAATCTCTGCCCTTTCTCCTCCAGTCTCAAAAAGGAGATTTGCCAGGCAGGATGGCTTCTCACAGCTGTCCCAGGTGACTCACCTCTGCCATTTTACACAAAAGAAATGCATTCTCCCAGGCTGTGTATCATCACATCACAAAAGGGTGGGGACAGCAGTCATATCCTGGGACGAGTCAAGTCCTGTCAGCTCATTAAAATCCAAACCTAATGGTTATATTGATGCTACCATTAATTTTTTGAACGTGATGCCATTAGAGTTAAAGCTCTTGCAAGGATACAGGAGAAGAAAGGTGTCTCCTGTCAGCATCTTTTGACACACTGCAGTAGCAAACTGCATCCTTGGTTCACACAAGTAGGGGCACCCATTACTCATTTTGAACAAAACCTTTTCCCCCCACCTCTGAAGTGCAGTGGAGATTGCAACTGGGGCACACATTAGTGAACTGGATGGGGTGAGGGCATAGGGGCAGCATGGTTGTGTGGAAAGCATTTTAATGGGGAATTAGTAAAGGAAATGCCCCCTTGTCCCTCACCTTCCTGTCCCTCACACACCCTCAGGGAGTTGTTCTGTACAATGTCTCCATGGAGGTGTTTGGGCTGGAGCTCTCTAAAGGTTTGGGCAGGGCTCATGAGGCTGGTATGACATGCCTGATGTGCAAATTCTAGAACTAAGGGCATACAAGCTTATTTGTAAGAAATGGGCTAATAAGGGGTAGTGTGGTACCCAGCTAATGGGGAGAGCCCAGGCTCCACTGCATAAGCCCCCTGAACTGCTGGGATTCATTTTAATCAGCACTTAGACAGGAAGCGAAAATATTCCCCATCTTTTTTCCTTAAAGATTAAATCATTCATTCAGCCAACACCCTAATGAGGCATCAACAGACGTGTAATGAATAAATATTTTAAAAATAGTTAACTTAAACATTAAAAAACACCCCATCTCTGTTCTGTAGGTAGTGTTTGGGGAACTAGGCTGGAGTGGGGAGAAGGTGGAACACTCCCTTTCAAGAGGAGCAAAAGGAGACTGTAGATTAAACCAATTCTTGAGCTGTTTTCTAATGAGCCTGTTGTAGCTTTCCCAGGTGTCCTTGGGCAAAACAAATACTTCCATTCAAGTCCTGTTGTCTTCCTATTCCCTCATCTTCCCCCTGAATCCTTATTCCTGACCCAGATGCTCAGCCCAGTCTCAGTTATGAGGATGCTGGAACTGAGGGGTCACACCTATTTCCAGGTGAGACTGTGTTATCTGGAAGATGTTGGAATCATCACCTTACTGGAGCTCAGGGAGCCCTCAATAAGGCTGGCTTTGTCCTAGATCCCTCCATGAGATCCTTCACGTGCAGTCCTTTTCCCTAGCACCAAATTTTCTCCTTTCTTTCTTCCTCTGCAAAGGAAGAGAATTTAAAGATTAAATCCCGCTGAGAAATTAAAAAATCATAGGTCCCTTTGAGACACAAAGTACAGCTAAATCAAACTGCACAAGCAGGGAGACAGCTTTTCTACACGTTGGGGGAAGTTTGGTAGGAAAATATTTCTCAGCTGAACACTCTGCCTCTGGTTTGGATTAATAGCTTGGATCCAACTTCACTACTCCCATAACAAATAAATCTCAAACCATAGCTAGCCCAAGAGAAGTAGTATCTGCTGGACGTCTTCTCAATGCCATATTTTTTTCCTCTGTAGAGCATTCCTCTTTTAAAAGCTCCCTGGCTCTTCACAGCTTATTTTCCTTGGATTTTATAGAGATGTCGGTACCAAACACATGCAGACAACTAAGCCAACATACACAAGATACATGTGACAAAAAGTATGAGACAAGAGGTTCCTAGCAAAACAATGTTTGATTTACTGCTTGTGAATTATCCATGAGGACACCCAGACATAATTTTTTTTACATATTCAGCTATTAGTCAAAATTATTCAACACTGTACAAGACCCCACCACTAGTGTCCGCAGCCCCTCTGCAACCATCTCTGTCACAGGCTTCTCCTGCTCAAGGGAATGGAGGTTTGTACATTTTTTTCCCATGGTTTTGGAATCTTCTCCAGCTCCAGAGAGGACCCTATGCTGAGATTAAGTTGCCATTGTGTTAGAGCATTGGGGGAAGTTATTAAACAAGAACTCAGTGTGTTGTTTGTACTTCTCTTAAACTAATAAACAATAGATGTTCCCTTCAAAGGTAAAGGAACAGCTAATAAAACACTCACAAGCTCTATCTTTCAACCCCAATAAAATTCCCAGCCAGATGCCGAAGAAATCTTTAAACTCAAGCATTGAACTTGATGTTGAAACATCAGCCCCCAAACGTGAGAGGAATATGTCCATTTCCTCAATGTGCCTGGGAAGAGCCAGATTTTGAAGGGCTTAATCTTTCACTTTTGCCATCAGGCAGAACAAAATGTTTCACCTAAAACCTGGTAGCCATAAATCAGTTCTTTGAATGCCTGCAGAGAAGTTTTGGAGTAGTTCTCAGCTCCAGGTGCAGAATGAGTATGGACAGATTTTATCTCCATTTTAGCAAAACACAGCAAAACATGTTCTACTCCACAATTTTTTTACAGTGCCTTCAAATGAAACCCTTAATCAGGCTTTTTTTAAATTCATTACACTGTCTCTGAAGATGGGAGGAGAGAAAGCCAATGGCAGAGAATAAAGAGGAACGTAAGTGGCTGCACTGAGACAACTCTCTTGCATGGCAGAGGTGCTCTGGGTAGAGAGCTTGAAACATCTCAAGAAAGAAACAACTCTGAAAATGATGGGGAGCAAGGCCAGCACACCCACAGGGTATCCACAGTCCTTTGACTTGGTCAGAAAACAAAGGAAGAAGACAGGGAAGCTGCCCTGCAGCAGAGAGGCTTTAATCCCACTTTTGCCAATAGCTCAAGAGCAAACTTCTGAGGTGGGAGGTGACGCACCAGTCCTATCCAGACCTGGCCTTGCACCACTTGGTCCTTGCCCTGGCTTGATGCTACTCTGCTGGCGCCAGGAGAGTGGCTGATGAGAGCTGGCAGGAGCCTGGCCATGTGTTTGAAAGCCAGAGAGAAACGGGGAAGATGTGGCATTAATTATGATGGCTTGGGACCAGCTGGAACTGTCGAACTGAGTTAACTGAGGAGAAAATGGCTCACAGCTCAGGGAGAAGATGACCTGGGGGGCTTGGCAAGGGGACACCAGATGAAAGCCACCAGCACGTGCCAACCCCCTGCTCTTTCCCAGCCTCGGCCCTCGAGCATCACCCTGGTGTCACCATGGATAATGGGAAAACAGAGTGAGCCCACTGTCAGCAGTATTTTCTCTTAAAGCCCTACCATCACAAGTGGGATCCCACTCTGACAGAGTTTGAGCTGCCTTTTTAGCTAAACTGGGAAATTATGTACCTCAAGCCACGCCTCTAAGTGAACAATGGCAACTTGGTATTGGTGATGCCTGGCCTCAAGCAACTAAAGCTCAGTGAAGCAGTCCGGAGCCTCAACACTTGGTTTGCTGTAGGACCATGGCTTCCAGTGGGCAGGATGTTGAAAGAAACACTGTACATCGAGGTCTGAAATACCTGGAGCTCTTGGCAGCTGGAGAGCTGGGTTGGGGTAGCAGCAGGTGCACACCAGGTGGGTGTAGAGGTACCAGTGTGGTTATTTAAATGCTTTAAATGGAAACGGACCAAACCTATTAAAATAAATTGCACTGGGGTTATGCTTCTTGTTGCATCTGCTTCAAGCTGTAGATTTGCAATTAGTTTGCGTTTATGGACAGTTTATATTTTTAAAGCGTTTCAAAATGCTTCAGCCTGAAAACATGCATTTCCAGTCTGCTTAGACTTTGTGGAGAGGAACAGGTTCCCGTGTGAGTCAGGCAGCTTCAGAGTTAAACAGTAGACAGACTCCTTTTCCAGCCACGGTGAGATTTCCCCTCCTGCTGTATATCCATGCAAAGGTAAGCAGGCTCCCAAGGCAGTGCAGGTGTCTGGAGCTCCCCACTCTGGCAGAGCCCCAGCAAAGGGGGCTGTGCTGGCAGCGCTGCACATGTTTTCCATGGAGCTCCGCATTGGTCTCTTTCTGGGTGAGCAATGACATTCAAGGGCCTGATTTTTGTTTGTTCCACTGCAACCCATGTGGTTGTTTACATGAAGGTGAAAGGTACGAAAAAAGCTATCAGACCAGAATACGGATAAAAAGGGAAAAGCTCCATGGAGCTACAGCTGGATGTACTGACTGCACCTGGCTGTGTGCAGGCATGTTTGCTTGCTTCTGAAGCTGCTGATCACCTAATGGTGATCTGATTTTCCAACGGATTATGTGGGATTGGCTGTAAGATACTCTTTGATTCCACCAAGCAGAGAGGTTTTCCTGGAAAATTGTTTGTCTGGCCTGGAGCAGCACAAACCAAGGTACACTACTGCTCCACATGGGTCACTTTGTGGGTCTTTCTTCCCCCTGAAATGTCACTGCTTTGAAACAGAGCTGAGAAAGCAGTCAAAATCTTTGCCTAGAACTGTGCAGTTTATTTATGTGGGGTGCTTACCTAGGTGGAGCTACTCATGAGGATGCATCAAACTGGCTACCAGTATGCTCTTCCTTTCTAGGGGTTAAGGATTAACTCAGCAGGAGCAGGGCAAGAACAGTGGTGCTTACCTTAGGAAAAACCCCATTGGCAACTATGTCTGTCACAGCCTGGGGTTACACACCTGCCACCCTTCCCTCCACCACTGCTATATTAAGTGTGCTCTGCTGGTCAGAGATTTCCCAAACCTGCTCCGTAAGAAATATGTTTTTTTTTTTCTGAGAACACTCAAATTAGGACCTTGCTCAGAAAGGTGATGACACTCTTCGATAATTTTCTTTATGCCTACCAGCTTTGCAGCACAGTTTTGGGAGGAAAAGGCTGCCCTGATGTTTCCACTGAAATTCTGCACTGCAGACAGGCAGTGCAGGTCAGCCCCACCAATTTCCCAGCCCCTCCTCTAGCCTGGGAAAAGGAGAATGGTACGAATAAGTCACAGTTCAATCAGAACCTCCCCTCTAGATCCTAATAAATTAATGAAAATTGTTCTAAACCCAGCTTTGAATAGAAAGATAGCTCTGGAATTTAAATACTTCATCAAAAATTCTCACTAATAGAGTTGGTGTCTTTGTTTTGTTTGGGGTTTTTTGTGGAGGAAGGAAAAGTTGTCAGAGAAATGAAATATTTCTCACAGAAGCAGTTGGGACATGTGACAATGGTGTTTGGTCTTTGGAGCTGCAGCAGAAATGTCTCTTTGTCCCCTTTCTCCAAGGACACAGCATCTTCCAGGCATCAGCATTAACTAACTAGAGGATGTCCTACAGAGTCACCTCCTGCCCAAAATTTAGCAAGTGAAATGTGAGAAAAGAACAAGAATCTAAAGCATCTGAAACCCTCAATCCCAGACAACTGAATCCCATTTTTCCCCCTAAGCACACAGCATTTTAAATTGTTCCTCTGAAGCATCATCACCATCCTGAGGAAGGAATTTGGAGGAAGAAGAAAGGAAGGCGACTTTTCACAGTTGTCTGGCTCCAAAACTGAAGAAGTATTCATGTGTGGAGGAAAACACCTTTCTCTGTCAGAAGGAAATAGATTGAAAAAGATGTATATGAAATATGGAGGACAGCACTCATCTTCCATCGTCCTACAGAAGCACTGCTGTCAGGGGCCTCCTGGATGCTGCTGTAGACAGGAAGTGGTGTTTGCTCATGAAGCTTTCCCCCTGCTCCCCTCTGCCTAAAGTCCAGCTCAAAAATTTCATGTTGTAATGGCTAAACAGAAGATGGAGTCTAGAAAAGTGCAAATAAAAAGGACAAAGTGATGGAGAATGATATAAATCCTTGAAACAGAGGAGCTGTATTGGGATGAGGACTTGTACAAATGGCAAATCTTGGAATCCCAAGCTGAAACAAAAGACTGTTCTACAGTCCTCTGCTGGTGTCTCACCCCAAAAATCACCCCAAAGCAGGAGATCCATCAAAGCCCACACAGCAACTGCTGCCTCAGTATCTATTTGTGGATAGCAACAGGGACCTGGCAGGTTTTTGCAGGCAGACTGAAGAAGCAGGAGGAATTGACTCATCACAGAAACATCACACCGCTATGAACATCCACAGGATAACACTGCTGGAAATCCACAGCAGGAAAACAACATTGCTGAGGGGATGGAATGCCTGCAGACTGTCCCATCTCCATCCACCTTACCCACAGCTGGCTGGCTATTGCTAGAGGCAAGGATATGATTAAAGCAAGGAGAGACAAAGGAGCAGAGAGTCTCTAGGGCGGGGAACAGAGATGTTACCCTGAGTGGATGTGTCAGTGGATACTGCACTATGCACACAGGGACACAGCTAACCCAGAAGGTAAATCAGACGATTGGAGTGAGCTGTTCGAATACACACCCAACAAAGGGAAACTCAATTAAATTTTAAAGGCAGGACACTTAAAAAGGCAGGACTAAACAGCATTTAAAGGTGGTGATTGTTGCCAAGTTATTTCGAGTAAGCAGGAGGCTATTCCATGCATCTGTTTGAACATGCCAATAATTAATTTAGTAATCAGCATGTTCTGAAGGGATGACTTAAGAGGGTGACAAGCAGGGCTAGACCCTCAATCAGTGTAAATTCACCGTGGCTCTCTGTGTTGCAGCCAGCCCCATGCTAGCAGAGGGTTTGGCTGAAAGCCCCCCAGGAGTGACATGCTGGGGGAGATGACTTCTCTTACATAAAGACGGTGATGTGCCTCACACACGTGCAGATGGTGATGCTTCTCATACCACCCACAGCACAGATGGACTGTCAGTCATCACACTGAAAGCCATTCCAAGAGTGTGCCTACCCCAAGTCCAGCAGGGAAAAATTAAGTACTCTTTTATCTACTAAACCTATCCCGCCTTACACCAGCACAGACACCAGAAGCAAAAATATTATAGAAATAAGTCTTCTATTTATACAGCTCAGCAGAAAGGATACAACAATAAAGATGCTGAAGTCATTATTTTGTTCAAGGCAAATTAAATGATGGTGTGCTTACAGAATTCCTTTCACCCAGGGATCCCAGAGAGCAACAACCTCCTTGCTGTGGACTTGGACCAACTCCTGCCCTGAGGAGGCTGAAGGCTTGTGTTAGGGCCCTTGCCAGTCCACCTGCAGTAAAATGTGCCTCTGCCTTGGAGCCATCTACACCAACAGCCTACAGGGTGTTGAAATGAGTTATATCCTAAGTGTCTTCACTTAATTTGGGCCCTGTGAGGTGTTGGTGTCTTGGGCAAGAGACATCCACAGATCTGAGAGTGCTGGACATGCAAAGCCCTAAGAGATGGAGACAATGAAGTGGCTTGAAACAAAAGAAAGAATAAAAATTTTAAAAGTCAATAGACAGCTTTAACAAATATTCATGTCATACATGTAATATATTTAGCTCTCAGAGACCGAGGTGAAACAGCCAAAAAAGGAATTTTGTAAAGTCCCAAGTTACTGCTCCTAAGAGTTATAATTTCCTTAAGAAAAAGATCTGTCAAAAAAGAATCAGGACAAGGGAGAGGAAGGAGACAGAAACATCTCAGTTTGAACTCTGCAGACCCAAGTATTTTGATTAACTATCTCCTGTCACCTCCTGGAGCAGTAAAACCTACCCTGGGTGACCAACCTGAGCTGCAACTAGCCCATCACTGCCCATCCCTACCACTCACAGAGGTATTACCATCAACCTGCAGCTCCTGCTCCAACACCTCATAGGTTCAAGCCCTCCATTCAGTTCCTCTTCATCCTCATTCATGTCAGTAAGAGCCCTTCCACAGCTTGTGGCTGGTCCTTGCACTTGGGCTATTTAGAAGGAGATATGAAATGGCAGCCAGAGGAAATCCTCCTGGATGATCCATCTGTGCAAGCACGGACAAGCCCAGCAGCAGCGAGTTCAAGACCAGCATCCTGCACTGCCCCCAAAGGGTTCTGGACTTAATCCCAGATACTTCTCTTCTTCCAGGAACAGCACCAGAAAGCACAGTGTATTCCCCTGGGGAGCAGAAACAAATGATGCAGCGGTAGAAGTTCCCAGTCTCTTGCACAGGGCAACTTGTCAGGAGCTCCACAACCTCACCCAATTAAAAAGCTCTCCTGGATATTGACTAATTCAGCTCCAGTCCTGCCTTCCTGCACATGAGAGAGATAGAGCCTCAGCCTCTGTGCACAGAGAATCTGCATTCACTATAGGACAGAACTTTAAATGATGCCAGGCAAACATTCCTTCTGATCCATCAAGAAGTATAGAAGAAGGCACTGACAGAGAGAAGCAAGGGAAACAAAGAGCCCATGGGACAGGGGAGGTCTGGGGCTGAGAAATGGAATGGGCCTGCAAAGTACTGATGACAAAGCTATTAAAAGAAAGAAAATTTACTATGGAAAGATGCCAGCACTCCAGAGCAGTTCTTGAGGTCATATAAATCAGCATAACATTACTGTGCCCAATTTATGACAGCTACAGGCTGCAGCAGGGGCTCTCACTGCTGTGTGCTCTGACAGAGAAGACATTCAGGTGCAGCACTGAGGTGCCAGCACAGACACTTTTACACCAGGTGGGTGTTGGAGGCAAATGGCAACATCACCAGCACAACTTCAGTGTTTAGCTATCTCAGAATTTGAAAATGAAAAAGCCCTTATTTTTTTTTTCCACCTCATAATTTACTCACAGCACTGATGAGAAAGACAGAACCTGAATGCACATTTTTGGAAAGCACATATGATTATCTTCTGGAAAAAACGAGTCTCTGTCTGAACACGAGAGACTGTTTCATGCCACAGTTAAGAGCACAGAAGCCCACATATATGATACTTCATTGCTCTGTAGCCAATTTTGTTGATTAGTCATTAGGATATGAGAAGAAAATAGTTAATGTGCTGTAACCAATCTGCAAATGTTATAAAATCTGCAATCAAATGGAACTAATTTTAAGTGAAATGAGATGATCTACAAATTACAGGCAAAGGATTACTACAAAAGGCCCTAAGAAAAGCAGGCAGGAAGGCAACAAGCAGATCAATATCCTGCTGAGGACGAACAATGGTTAGGAGAACACAGGCAGCTCACACACCCAAAGAAAATTACTTTTGAGAACTGATACAAAATGAATGCTGAATAAATTTCAGATGTCTGAAGACTGATTCACTACCAAATAGGATACTAACAATTTCACCTTTGCCAGCAGGATGGCCACTGGCCACAGGACTACCTTCAACTTGAAGGGATGTGGGGATGCACGACTGCTGCAAAACCCTTCTGTGAGTGGGAGCTCATCAGCCAGCGAGCTCCTGGGGAGCACAGGTCCTGCAGGCTTCCCTGAACAGCCTGCTTTCACTGTCATCCTTTAGGAAGTTTTTCTCACCTCAGCTCTGATGTAAATGGCATGGAACATGCAGCCACATGGACATGGGGCACAGCTCAAATACTCACTTCAGCAAGAGGCCCATTTCGTCCTAAGAAAACAACAATGGGAATATTCCCATATCCCTTTCAAATACCAAGGCAAAAACCATTAGTTGGCAAGGTTACAACTGCAAAGCAAATGCAGACTTTGGGACTCATGTTCTGTTTCTTCCCCTCCTTTAAATCATAAACATGTTTGAAAACAAAGCAAGACATAATGAAAATGAATATATAGAAGCAGCACTTGCCTGAAGGTCCAATGTTGTGCTGTGGTGTTTTGCTCATTTTTCAATCCTTCTGTTTCTTGTCCAAATTTGTACAGCCATTTGTACTACCCCTCTCCTTAGAACCCATATTTACAATCCTGCCTTGAGATGTTCTTCCATCAGTCCAGAAAGCAAGACATTTATCCTACTCTTCAAATGTCCATCGGGACCTTGGGAGGAAGATGTTGACTGGAAGGGAGAAGAGAACACTTTTCCTTTTATAACACTGGTTATAAACTATAGAGGATGCTAGTATGTATCAGGGAAACACACCACACTCCTGCCCCTTTCCTTCTCCCCTCCTCAAGAGCTGCACTTGTGACTCAGAGCTGTTTCTCAAAAGACAGTGCCATTTAGGGTCTCTAGCTAAAGCAGATCTGAGCAGGATCAGGTCCAAAGTACCTGATTAGTCAGTGTGTTACCCTAGCAATGAAGCCAGATTCTGATCTCAGGGAAAATGAATTAAAGTCTAAACTTACTGCCCCCATTGGAGTAACAGAGGTGTGAGTGCCATCAGCCTGATCTCTGCCATGTGCTCTGGCCAGCCCAATGCCCTGGCACACCTACCTGTTTCCTGCCTGACTCTTCTTCCTTCCACCAACATCCAGGAACATCTGTGCACAGAAAGCTTCCCTTTGCCACCACCCACCTATTCCCTAGCAAAGCATATACCTATTAGCAGCTATTATCCACTGAATATTCTGATCAAATACCAAAAAAAAAAAATTCTCTTGTGGAGATTGCTGTAAATGCAATCTTTTCCCCATCAGATCTCCAAAATTACCCCCCGCCCTTTCTCACACGCCTGTACAGAACCCACAAAACGAAAACTCCTAAAACACAGTAAATTATTTTATCTATTCCATCCCTTCTATGTCTTATCTGCTACTACAACCTTTTGCAACAGAGGTGCAGTAAAATCTCATTTTAAACATGAAGCTGTAGTCTCTAGTCATTCTCTTCAGTCAAAATATGAACATAAAAAGCTACAGATACACATTTTATTACAGCAATGGACAAATCTATCACAGTAATGCTTTTGAAAAATAATAAAACGCAAAAAAAGTATTGAGGAGGTTTACAGCAGTTTAATGAAGGCTCTTGTACAAAATCTTGAACTCAAAGTTACAGTCAAGAGTTACTGAAAAATATAACTTACAATGAAAAAGCTGATGAGAAATGCCACTTAGCCATGGAATTAACTGCGCTTTAACGCTGTGCTTAAATAGTCACCACACAATAGGAACAAATTTAATTCACGACCAAGGTACACACAATTCACTTCCATTCTGTTTTCAATTACATGTATTCAGCATGTAATTTAACCTGTGGAAGTTATTCTGAAGAACACAGAGGTTTCTCTTTTTTTTTTTTTTTTTGCCCAAACACTCACTGGAAATAAATACCATTGAAAGAATACATGTGGAGTGCAATAAAATTGACACTTAGGCACTGGTACAGTCTAGTCCTCTTCAGCCCTCTACAAACTACAAGACAGGAAGTTTTAAACCACAGATGGAGTGGAGAGCAGGTTAGAGCTGTACAGGTAGTGCAGCAGGTTATGTACTACACAAGAGCACATCTGCAAAAGGTCCCAGGAGATTTTTGTTGAAGATGCAGCGTATCCACACCAGGTATATCGTGAAGGGCTTAATGTTTTCTGAGAAGGTGTGATTCTGATGGGACAATATATAAGGCATGTAAGTGTTTTCCCCTTGCTCTTGTATCCACACTTCATATTTTACTTCTCTGACCTTGAGATACCTCAAATTCCAGGGGATCTGCCAGGACACAGCAAGCTTAGCTTCACTTGTGCCCTGGACAGAGGCCTGACACTTGGCATCCCTCACTTTGCCAGGGTAGAGGCTACCAGACCACTTCTGCTTCTTGTGTCCGGGCTTAGACTTCACAGTCTGCCTGATCTCGTGTATGAGAGACGGGATGTTCACCTTTGTGTCCTGGTAGGCACGGAACAGCCACTCAGGGTTGCGGCAGCAGAGGTGCCGCGGCACCTCCGTGCTCTTAATGATGCGCTCCTGCTCAGCTTTGTCCAGATGAGCAATCCCACCCTGATCCCAAGGTCTGTCCGGGTAGGTTACGGTGTCTTCCCTGTTGGTGTTCTGCCAGGCAATGTACTGCAGGTCCATGCCAGGAAGGGTTGCCAGGGTTTTGTAAGGGGTGTAGTGCTCAGGGTTGATAGCATATGGGAAGAGCTCCACCACGGTGGCCCCTCTTGGCAGGAACAGCGACATGACTAACTGGGCGCCATGCATGCTGACCAGCATGGACGCATTGCTGATCAACCGCACGATGTCAGAAAACGAATGCTCCTCCAGAGAGACGGAAATGGTTTTCATCTGAAACTCCTGAGCAAGAGCCAGGATTAGTTCTGCCTCATTTAGGATAAGTCTGTTGATTGTGCGACTGAACACTACGATGTACTCCTCACCAGAGCTTTCCTCCAAGCTCATGTTCAGTTTCTGCATCATGAATTTGGTGAACTGCCTGATCTCATTACCGGAAACCAAGATGTTGGCCTTTGGCCCTTGTGGCTGGACAAATCCGTACTGGTACCAGGTGGTGATTTTGGATAGTCCCACATAGGATTTGGTAAAGCAGAGGAGCCTGCCCAGGGTTTTAAGCTCCTCCTTGAGGAGTGGCTGCTTGTTACTCAGTAACTTGTAGAGGTCAAAGTGAACACCTTCATTCCACCCTTCCATGAAGAAGAGTCGTGCCTCCAGATCTAAGTCAGAGAACTGCTGCATGGTGTAATAGATGGGGAGGAGGTCGTCATGAAAGACGTGCATCAGGTTGTCTGGGTTGAACCTGTTGGCAATCAGCGCCACATCAGGCACAAAGACTGGCTTTGGCATAAATTTCAGCGCAGCAGCTGGCAGCTCCACAAAGTTGAAGTACTGGGTGTTGTGATCTTCCACAGAAGAGAGGTCAAGCAGGGCAGGCTGGAACCTCCGTGAGCCCAGGTTGGGCAGCATGACGGAGGAGTTGCTGTGAAAGTAGACGAACTCCTCAGCCTCGGTGGAGTAGCAGAGGGACTCAAAGCGGCAGATGCGGTCAGTGTGCATCCTGCCAGTGCACACCATCCTGGTACCGTTCTCCACCAGAGCCTGCAGAGCTGCATGGTAGTCAATCTGAGCCTCAGAAAGTTCCTGAGACTGGCGCATGAGGACCAACTCCTCCTCCACCACGGCAGCATGATCGAGCAGTTTGATGTATTTCCACAGCACGGCAGCGAGGATGGACACGAGCAGGGCATTGAACACAGCTGCTATGTTCATTCTGTACTTAGATCCTAGCAGGATGACAGGCGGGGAATGCAATGGAGAGGGAACACATCATTAACACTCTTTGACATGGTGAGGGCAAAGACCTGTGGAAAATAAAAGACAGGAACCATTTAAACATCAGGCCTACAGCTCCACCATAAATCATATTTTATGGACTATTCAAGAGAGCTTAGGCTTCTTCCGGTAATTTTTCCCCCTGCCTGGGAATTAGAGGAAAGAAGAAAAATTGCCAAAGCTCTTCCCAAAACTGAAAAAAAACATAAACAGAACTGGCAGCTGCTCTACAGGAAGGGTCTCCTCTCATTTTCATTTCCATGCTTTGGAAGAAGAAAATTTAAAAGAGTTTAAGGATGAGCTCTATGAAGATGTGTTAGAAAGAAAAGTATGTTCTCTGGGACTCTGGATCACTCTGCTTTTTGCAGACCACTCCCACAGTGAGAGGAAGGAAACAGAGCACTGTAATCACTGGGCCACCTCCACTGGGACACCAAGCTCCTCCTTCATCTCTCTATGGCTGAGAGCACTCAGCTGCACCCTCACCTTTACTGTTCAGGTAGCAATTGCTCCAGGAGTATTGCCAGGACAGATTTCGCTACACTCCAGTGTGCAATGTGAACTAGTGAACATCACATTCAATTTCATTTTATCCAGGGGTGGGGGAAGGACTTGGAGGACCATAGACTGCCCTGAGGGAGAATCCCAAGTCACTAGGGTGTTACTCTGGCTGCATGCCAGGATCAAAGGCTAGGAACTGCCATCATCTTCCAAAAGAAATATTGGCATGGGAGAGAGGAGAGCTCTGCTCTTTATGAGACGAACTGATGTGTCATTAAAGCAATCAAACCTTTGTTTAGTGAGAGTCTGGCTCGCACAGCACAGCCAGCCCTTATACAAATGATAAGTTAATGCATTTGAAGGGTTTCACTGTTGGCATTTTCCCATCCCAACCTGAGAACCTTTTCTGTGCTGCTCCAAAGCCTCCCTGGCTCTTCTTCTGTTACAGCCTGCCACTGTTTTCTTCCTATGCAGAAACACTACTGGCTTATATCAGAGTATTGATTTTAACTTCAACTGTGAACTTCAATTGAAGTATTGATTCACCTACAGAATTTATGGGCTTCAATTTTCATTATGCATCAAGATTCACTGCTAGTCAGGCTGTAAATAATTGCACCCGTGACTCATAGGGAACTTTGGGAAGGGAAATTTCTGATTAGTATTTACCTCACTAGATGGTTTCTAGCTGCCATTTTTAAATGTAGCAATTTAAAATTTCCTTTGGTGCAAGATGGCTCAAGCTGTTCTCAGTAAGTTTTGACATCCCAAGCATCCTTTAGCATTTTAACCAAGAGACATCTGTATATGGGATACAGAGGAAGTTAGCCAGGCATTTTTGGGACCCCAGCAAACACCTCCTCTACTGCCAAAAGAGTTCCTTTGAAAACATCTACTGCAACTTAAATGCTTGATCCTGCTACTTGGAATTGAATGGAGAATCATTCATGGAACTCATTGAAGTCAGAAGGGGATCCTACGCCTCATGAGATCCCAACAGCCTGGGTGATCTGTCTTAGGAAGAAAGGAAAGAACAGGGGAGTCTGAATAATGCCAAAGAAATGAGTGCTAGCTGTAAGCCACACAAACTCAAGAGTAATCTCTGGGGACCTGAGCAACAAATTCATTTCAATTTCTAGCTACTTAAATGAAACAGAAATGAAGTCCACCTCCTTTGGCAAGTGGTCTGTAAACTGCTTCACTTAGAAACTCCCTAAAAGCAATCAGCAAATTAAAAATGAGTTGTTTTGATTTCAACCATGGAAAAAAGGGAAAGGGATTACCAGGGCAGGATCAACTCTTCATAAACCACACCCCAAAGATGCTTCTCTATCTCATTCTTAGTACTCATTAATCTCTTCAGCCAGTCTATATTGAGAGAGGCATGAAGGACTGTGATAAACTCTTTTCTAACACTTAGCCTTTGCTCCCACCACAGCAACTTTAACTGTGTCTTGTCCCAGGTGCCACAGATATCCTGCACAGAAAAGTGATGGCTGTCTTGTCACATCTCAATCTGTTCTTCTCTGTCAATAGGGGATGATTGCTGCTCCTCATGGCAGCACAACTCTCAACTATGGCTATTCCATGGACTGCCTGGAATGGAAACCCACTGGGGACAGCAGTACATACCTCAGGTTTCTGCTAATGCAATCAAACCAGTTTTCAGGAAGAGAAATTTTTGATGGGGACAGATCCTGAATTACTTTATTGGTACCAACTTTCAAAGCTTTACTTTACTTCTTCACTGTCTTTGAAAAATGTCTAATGGTATCATTCAATTCTGTACATAACCTTTCCACTACAAACCTCTCGTCTTGTGAGCACAGCTTTAAGTGACTTCAACAGCATTAGCAAGGAAAGGATCAAGCCCCAGCAGCCATGTGCAAAGCCTGATAATCAGTACATGAAGGAGACCTTTAACAAGCAAGTCCCCTGCTGCAAGCACACACTTAAAGGAAGTCCAGTCTGCAGGCATTGTGAAAGTCAACTTCTGTGGGTCAGTAGAACAAAGCAGCTACAAGCTCAATGGAATCAATTTACAGTAATTTCACATGTATAAGGCACACCCTTTTGACTGAAATTTTGACCCAGACCCGGAAGCGCGCCTTATATGCCGGTGCACCTTACATGTGGACAAAGATGGGAAATTTGCCAACTCGGAAGTGCGAGCCAGGCCGAGCCGAGGCTGCCAGGAGCTGAGCCAAGGGGAGCCCCTGTTATTAATTCCTTACTTTGCTGCGCGCGGATCCTCACTGCAAAAAAAAAGTGCGCCTTATACTCCAGTGCATCTTATAGTCATGAAATTGCCGTAAGTTGCAACAACTTGGCAGAGGAGAGAAAACCAAACAGCTTCTTTATTATTCTATTATGGCAAGGTAAGTGTGCATGTGTGGGTGTTTCAAAGGCATAAGAAGCCCACAGTCCATAAAAAACACCACTGATACCACCTGCATTTCATGGACATTTTGGTGGTGGAGAGCTCTTCCAACCATTACAAACCCCTTGAGCCAAACAGGCATCCTTGAAAACCAGTCTGTTCAAATGTTTCGCTCCTGACTGATTTTCTCTCTCCCCTTCAGCCCCAAGAGAAGGGCAAAGGAGGCGCTTCAGAGATACAGCCTGATGAATGCAGCCAATGTTCAGAGGTTAGCAATTCTCATTTCAGACTGCCACAGCCATACCTGCTAAACGGGTAGGAATGAACAACTCAGCTTTTCAGTAAAAATCACCTGCAAGGCCCTTTTCTTCCTCTTCCCTCATTGCAGCTCTTTCCCTTCTCTGCACTTAGCTGAAGCGAGTCTATTTGCTTTAGCCAACCAGGTGTCAGGAATATACGTTAAATGTTAGCAATGCTAAAGTAATCCATCTTAATTTCGGTTCCTTATTGCCAGTTCCTAAATCCTGATTCATGCTGCTTGGAAGAAAGCTGCTTTTGATGGAAGCAAACAACGGAATGTGGACAGGAAGGGGTGTTGCAGGCAGAAGCAAAAGGAGAATTTCACAGGTACTCAGAGAACTGTCTTAATTCTTTGCCTGTTTTCCCACATTTTATCATCCACCTTTTTTTCAATCTGACACTTTCAGTGAAAACAGACCTTCAGGAACTATAATTTTTGGTCCCTCAGGGAACGATAGAGCATAAATAGTAACAAACAATCCCACTGTTGGTTTTTACATACCCAAGAGAGGCTGCACCACGGGAGTAAAGGCAATCACCCTCCATGTCCCCTGGTTCCTCAGTTCCCGAAGTTGAGATCAGTCATAAAGTGCTGTCAGCAGTAGACCTGGGCTAAGAAACTTTCCCAGGAGGCAGAGGATAACATGAGAAAGCATTTAATTTTCCACCTGAAGAGAGCTGCTTTACAATAAAAGAAACTTTGATTACTAAATCTCCCTCACAAAATGGGTGGAGCTGCCATTCCCACGGTGTCATCACAGAACATCCTAAGAACTGAAAGGCACTTGCAGAAGTGGCAGGCCAGACACACTGCTACTTTTCTCTGTGCTATTTCTTTCTACATAGAGGGCAGCCTCTAGGCCAGTCACCCCCTGAGCTACCCATAGACTCCCTCCTCTCCATCCTTGCCACATTCATCCACCCTCTTGCTTCCCAGTGACACTGGGATAACCGAGGCTCTGCTCCACATGAGCAATATGCCCCAGTTACCAAGGAAATCGATTCAACTGACATTTTTTCACTCTCTGCTTTGAAATGCTAAAGCACCATCCTTCAGCACCAGGAGACACAACTGACAGAGCAGAGCCAAGGCAGAAGAGACATGCATGTAAAAGCTGCATGGAGCTTCTCACTGCCAAGCTGGCAGAGGGCCATGATGTCCCATGGGAGAGGATGGGATATCCTTTGAGGACTCTCCAGAGGAGAGGGCTGCAGGGGAGCAGCAGGCGTGAGAGAGGGAGGTAGAAGAGGCAGGTTTCCCTGACAGTGAGGCTGACAGGGCAGGGGGCAGCAGACTTAGAGCCAGACATGGAGTTCAACAAAAACACCACTGTGGGAGCAGCTCAAGACTGTGCAGGGGAATTAAGAGCATATCCTGAGGCTTGCAGCTCAGCCACAATGGATGCCGCTCCAGCAGCGAAGAGCCTGTGGGAGGCACTCTATTTTTGGTCAGCTCATCTTTACTCTTTTTCCAAGAGTTCACAGGCACGAAGAGCTTACCCCATTTTCTTCCTCCACCCCCATTCACTTAGCAAAAGCATCACAGTTTCTTTCTCACAGCCCAACTACTTCTCCTCTAGCTAGCACTGGCTGCTGGTGAGCAGGAAAACTCTTCAGGAATATTCATTTGGTGTGTACAGCAGGCACTTCTGCCAGAGCCCTCCAGTGTCTTGCAGGTCAATAACACTCTCACGCAAGTCTAGACACAGCAGCACCTTCTGCCTGTTAGCTACAGGTTATCTGATGTATTTAACATCCTCAGGATGTGGTAATATCACAGGAAGCATAGATGGAGACACTGTTCTCTATCTCCTGTTAACATGCCTAGGAGATCAGAGTGGGTGGGATGAGAGAGGAATTTCCACTAATAGGCAGTTGGCATAAAGAACTGTTTGGATTCATTTAGGAGATGAGTTCTGTTGTTCTTTTTTTAATTGTGAAGCTACAGTAGAATGAATCACTAAATCTATTAATATGATGGACAGTGTTTCATATCTCCTCTCCATTTTAAAAACTGCAATCTAGGAAAGATAGGGAAAAAAGCTACAAAACCCACATAAAAAAAATTCCCAACTATAAAGAAGACAAATATACACTACTAAGACCCCCAAAGGGTAAAAAACCAAGAGCTTGATTAGGGACAACAAGGTGTACAGGGTGACCAGCATGCCTAAAGAGGGGTCACCTATTCCTGCAGGTATTAACAAAATGAGAAGCGCTGGTTTTGTCTATTTAGGCCTTGACGGACTTTTGCTACCAATTACCCAAACATTTTCCAGGCCAATGTTCAGCTTCCCATAACTGCAGTAGGCTAAAAAGCCTCATAAAATGGAAAACCAAAAACCATGAAGGAGACACGTTTCCAGAGAGCATCACCACTCTGGTGAGTGGAGGGAAATGCCTCCTCATGGAGGCCAACTTGGCTTTGGCCCAGCTGGCCAGCTCCAGCATGCCAGTGGTGGCAGGGTATCCAGACAGAACCATCTCCACAATTCCCAGAAACACAACACAACACAACTGGAAGTGGACTGGGGCTGCCCTTGCCACAGGACAGCCAGGGAGTTAGGACAGAGCTGCACAGGCAGGAAATGGGCTTCTTGTTATGGTAACACAATGGGAGGAGTAGGAGCAGATATTCCCTCCTCAAGGACATTTTTCCCATCAGCACTCTCCAGCATGCCTGGATCCATCTCTGGCTAGACTGGCTTTCCAGGACCAGTACAGAGAGAAAAAAAAAAACAAAACCAAAAAAAAAAAGCATGCTAAAATCATGGCATTTTGCATTCCCCCTGCAAAATGTCTTCTGTTCTTTCTCCCATCCGTGATGCAAGAGGCTTAGCTAAGGATTCAGTGTATATAACACATGCAGTTTTAAATACCTACTTCATTCATCCTTAAAGCAGAAGTTGCTAGAAGGCAACTTTCCCAATTGGAAGGAGGGGGAGTTGGGATTCGGGAGCCAAGAATTTGCTTTTATTCTCATCTCTGTCACAGATTCCCATAGAACTACAAGCAAGTCAATCCCCACAGCCCAAAAAGCTGTTATCATCTTATTCACTCTATTTATTTAATGAGATACATATATCTTTCACAGTACATAGCATATTAAAGCAACGATGGTACACTGAATGATTGATATACTGGAACATTTTCTTTGTAAAAAGCAGCCAACTGTAGAAGTGCTGACTTTTTAAACAGGAAAAGAGCAGATTCTTGTAGAGGGAGTAAGCCCAGCAGTTAAAGATAAAAATATCATTATGGAAGCCTGATACGAAGAAAGAACATGAAAAAGAAGAATATCTTGACCATGTAGTCTCAAAAAAAAATTAAAATAGAGCTTTATTCAGAAAAACAAATCAAAACATAACAATAAAATTTAAAAATGTCCATCTTAAAAGGTCCATCTTCAGTTTCTATGGTTCAGCATAAGTGAGGAATAGAAAGCAAAACTGTAAATCTTTCTAGACTGCAACCAAGGAGACTGAGGCTCTGTGCAATGGTCCCTACTGCAGAAGTACCTTCCATATGAACAGGAGAAGACTGGTGGCTACAGAACAACTCCCAGCTCCACATATGGATAGAAAACATAAATTTTCTTCCATTTAATTTCAGAGTCAGTAAAAGCTGGGACAGGAAGAGATGCAACCTGACTTTCACAATGACTAGCAGTCATTGATTTAATATTTTTTGACACTCCTGTCTTGAGCTACAAAATATCAGGTTAAAAAAATTCTAACACTAAGCAGTCAATGCATAGAAGCAAGCCACAAAGCCAAACGAAAAGTGTAAATCTAGAAAGAATACTTCTTGGGCTTCTAAGATCTGCATTTCCAAGTCCTCCACTCATAACAGAGTATGAAATCCTTTCCCCAAACAAAATCCCAGATCTCCAGAAAATTCCCCTAAAGAACATGCATTTCTGATAAACAAGCTTGAGGCAAGAGATGTAAGAAAAATGAACTAAAAATGAGGGTAAAATAAAAAAAAGGAAAAAAGAAAAGGGTATTTCTCTCAAACCTCAAGTCTTGTTCACCTTCTGAGAGTCCCAAGCCTAAAGACGAAAATCCAGGTTACTCAAAATAACAATGGCTAGACAGAGGGGAAAGCGTAACAGGCAGAGTTCATTCCAGCTGATCTTTGTTCACATGAGTATCCCATTGAAACCTATCTGGTTACATTGTCATTAACAGCCCTGCTACAGGAGGGAAAAAAACCTCTCGTTTTTCCTGCTCTCTTGCTTTTAGTCTGCAAACAAGATACCTTTGTCAGAAAAAAAGTGTCCAGAGAGCAGCAGGTTTATCTTACTTCAGTGGTCTGCCTAAAGCAAAGAGGGAGCGGGGGTGGCTGAAGGGAAAATTTACTAATGCTGCAAGACTGAATTTAACAGAATATGATGCAAAATCCCAAAGTACTGAACAAGACAATCTTCAGCCGCTCCAACTGTGCCTCCGGGCTTTAGCTGCCATTTGTTATTCCCTGTATTTTATCTGTCCTTTCTTTCTGTGTTCTCCAGCGGGCAGAATACCTGTGTTACTCAGGTGCTGGGACTGGTGCTTAGCAGCATTTCCAGCCTGAGGTTTCCCCGCTTTCCAGCAGCATGGTGCCCAGGACTGCTCCGGTGTGCTGCATACCCTAAGCAGGAGCCAAAATTGTTCGGAGCACAGGGCAGCCAATAAGAACAGTGAAAATCCCTCCTTGGTTACCATAAGCTCCACATTAGCATGTTTATAGGGGAAGGTAAAAAAAAAAAAGAAAAAAGTAATGCCTTAGCAGCACGTGTCCGGCAAGAAATACATTTCTGCAAACCTACAGAATTTAGTCTGTGTCAGAGATGTTTTCCCCGAGACTTTTGTTTAAAAACGATAAAGCAAACCACTAGTCAAACAAAGAGGGACAACAAAGACCTGGGATTACAAATGGACTACTGACTTCCTTCCCACATGTGCGCACACACAGAGGAGGGATTCAGTGTGAACTTGCATGAAAAGGGAGAGCGAGGAGATACCATGGAAAACATGCCAGCCTCCCCCTCTCCTCAGTACACTGCAAGCAGGACTGCCAACAAAACTGAATTCAGAGCCGTATGTGATCAGCACAGCAAACACAGCACAGTTACAATGACACCCAGCAAAGAATTGCAGTAATTCCGAGCATCTGCAACCTTTTAGTCTTGGAAGTACTATCACTGGTAGATCAGTGTTTCAGCACATGCACGCATACCTGGTGTTGCTAAATAACAGGAAATGCTATCCGGTGCCTCTCTTTCACAGGAGAAAGAAAAAAGAAGACACCTTAAAGCTATGCTTTGCAGGGAAACGAGCACTCTCCAGTCCTCTTCTCTCCTCACCACCACAAAGAAAAAGCAAAAATCCCACCTAGGAGCTCTCGGCACCGTAACCCGCGCACCATCTGCAGCCTGAGCTACCTTTCTCCCCCAGGTCTGAGCATGCTCTGTCTGCCGGCAGTGTCCTATCGCTCCAGCTGGCTCACCTCAATTTGTTAGCCTCCCAGAGGTCAGCCTTGCATGCAGGATGATTTGCTGCAGTATTCCTGCAAATCCCCGACGGGCGGCCGCACTGAAACAAACACCACCGTGCTGTTCCACGGAGCTGAGCGTGCCTTGGGAGACAGGCAAACTGCTTTGGGGAGGGGGACACACGCATTTGAGAAATCCTGCTTTTGAGGATCATTAACGCCACTGCTACTCCAAACACTTCACACGAAAGAAGAAAACAATAGGAGAGAAAGGAAAAAATGCCCCTTGCTTGAAGACGTGAAAGCCTTTCGTCATGCTTTCTAGTAATTCCCTTGGCACCAGGAAAGCAATTTCCCAGCTTTGATGGTCAGCAAATGGCTTAGAATTGAACAAGGCTGTGATTGCCCTCCTTCACAGATCCAGGGAACAGTATTTTCATAGTAAAGTTTTTTATTTAAATTTTTTTTTTAAATGGTGGAAACAAGTAAACACAAAGGCACAGAAATTACCCAGGAGCTTATATGAGAATCTCTTAGTGCACAGAAGCTCACGGAGGTGAGTGCTTCACACCGACCTTCACAGCAGAGCTTGAACGTGTGGGGACTGAGCAGCTTCCTGAAGATGGCAAACCAGACAGAACTGGGAACAGTCCCAGTTCTTATCTCACAATGGAATGTATATGCACTCCAAAAGGCTCATGGCATCACTAAACACAGGAGTGCAATCCCAGTCCTGCAGGCAGATCACAAGTAAACACACAAGGCTCTGCAAATGTGTTGATTGTATATTTGCAGGACACATCTTGTTGAATATCTGTCTGTGAGGATTTTCCCTGTGAGACCTAACAGGTAAAATAAGAAGGATGAAAAAAAAAAAAGTTCTCTAACACCTCCTCCCACATGCTCAAGGTGGATTTCGAACTACAGCCTGAGCCTACGCCTGTCCTGAGAGAATCTCAGAGAGACACTGGTCAGTCACATCTGCCTGGGGAAAAGAAATAATAAAACAGAGCAAAGAGAAGTGAGCTCACCCAATGCCCTCAGCCTGTCCTACTAGAACTAAGGAAATCCAAAGTCACCCTTCTCTTTTTAAGACCATCTCATTGTCCCGTTGCCCCTCTGAATACCAAGATGTTGCCTTGTGTGGAATAAGTCTGGTATTTTTCCTCTGAATTTTGAAACTCTGGTAGTGGAGTTAGATTTGAAGCTGAGTTCACTTAAGAAGACACATCTTGACTTTGTGCTTTCTGCACTTCAGAAAGCTCCACAGCATGACCTACCTCCCACTGATGCTAATGGGAGCCTTTCCACTGACCTCACAGGTGTTGATTAGTGACTTTATCAGTGGGATCCCAAATAACCCAGACACACCAAGTTTGGTCTGTTTCCCTTAGACAAGCTTTTATTCTGCAGAAGAAAGGACAACATATCCAGATTGGTCATATATTTATGAATAAGCTTCTTCTCTACCTCTGGAATGAGTTACATTAATAGATTTCTTAGGTACAATTTATCACAATGCATAGAGAGTTTAACACCAGTCCCGAAGAGGGCCCAGTTTGTGCATCTGCCACACCACAAAGTACATCATTAAGGGGTGGGGAAGGAACCATAATCAAATAATTCCAGCAACTGTGAAATAATAACTGTCCATTACTATTGCACCATAAGGCACTAAGTGTGGCAGTCCCAAACTCTTCACAGTCAGCACCTATAACAAGCAGGTAAGGTTTGAATAGGAGGTCTTGGCTCAGAACTAAGAATTTTATGAATATTTAATACCCCTCATAAAGTTGCAGCCTTCAAAAACAGCACCACATTTTAGAACTCCTAAAAAGCAGCACAGCACAAACAAAACTCATCAAGCTAGCAAGGAAGTCTGAATATATCCCTCTTGGTTTAGGGCTGACAAAGAGCAGGTAAATCATTATTTACTGAATCTTTTCAGTGCACATATATGTTGCAGAGGTGCCTGCATCACTCTGAGACACAGCATTTATTATTTATAGTCCCAAAAGGACTCTCTATAAGAAATTATTCTTCTTGCAGTGCTTTTGAACCAAAAGTGCATTCAGTTTGAGAGCACAAAAAAAAACCTATGCCTGAACTAACAAAAAAAGTCTTTGTACTGATAAATACAAAAAGGACATAAAGAAAGCACTTGGTTTCTGGACACCAAGACTGGGAGCTCACACAGAGAGGATGATATTTTGATTCTGTAGAAGCTAAAATTAAATTTATGTCAAAAGGACGAGGACTTCAGCCAAATATTGAAAATTCCTAAACAAGAATATACACTGACGAGGTAAAAGGTATTTTTCCGAAAAATATTTCAGGGGCCAAACTCCACTTTGCCGAAGTGCTTCAAGAATGACATGGTCCCAGGCTTAAGAGATGTAGGATGCAAGTTTTACAAAAAGATAAGGTTTTAAAAAGGTTTAATTATGATCAAATTTATTTTACACACTCACACACACATGCACACTCAGGTTACATGTCTTGACATCAACCTGATAAATTCATAGATATTTATTCTCCTCTGCAGTTACATGCATGTTTTATAAATATAAAACATATACTTGCCTGCTACCTGAATTTGTCATATGCTAAACTGCTCACTCTAATACCCCTCCATCACTATTAGGAACCACGCTAGCAGCATTGCAGGGACACACTGGCCTGCTCCTGCAGTTGTATGCAGTGTGTGTAGGCAAGAAAGGTGTGGGAGAGTGACCTGCCAGCTCCCAAGGCAGGAGATGGCTTTGGTAGCTGTTCTGATTCAAGTTAGGTGTCACTTGTGCTCTTTCGAGTTCCCATTTTGCCATCAGTAATGACAGGTCAGCAGGGTAACAGAGATAAATCAATTCCCTCTCCTACAGCTTTGCCAACTGCGCACCTGCAAATGTAATTAGTGCCAATGTGTCTGGAAGGGAACCTGAGATAATTCATGCTCATAGAAGCAGTTTGGTAAGTCAATGATGTTCAGCAAGACTGACATGAGAAACCAAGGGTAAAACATTGCCTGTGAGACCCCTGGGTAGAGCCTCACCCTGGCGCTTCCAACATTTGCTATTTGTTAACTGTTTTTGCCCAGGCAGCAGGAAATCATCTGCCCTCTTTCAGATGACACTTCAATATTAAGCCACAACCTCACCTAAAGAAACACATCTCCCATTTTACAGACAAAAAGACTGAACCTGTCAATGGGATCTGGATGGGATGCAGCACACCAGCATCCATTAATATGGGAGCAGCTTCCTGTCAAAAATCTACCAACAACCAAAGCCTCTTCTATATTCCAAGGTTGTACTCATGGGCTTCAGGGCTCAAGACAAGCTGGGGCGTCCAAGACCACAAGTGACGGAGCAAACATGGTAAAGGACAGAGAGAAGTAAGTTACCAGCTCTGTCCCTATTGCTCTAACAGAGCTGCTGGAGAAATAGCCACAAGCCTGACACACGCTGTCCCCCTACACCTTCCATTCCTACTGCACTGGCTGTAGGAATCCAAGGTTTCCTGCAGGCCTGGGAAACCCCCATGGAACCATTGTTTAGCCTCAAATTGGAGGCCCTGCCAGAATGACTTGTCCTGGGAATGTTGGAGGAAAAGGAAGAGAGCCTCTTTTCCTGTTGAGATGAACAGGGTCTTCATAACCAGCAAGTCTAGCAGATGTCTTAGGAAATTAAGAGGTTAATATCACAGCAAAATACAGCTATTGAAAGGAAAAACACCCCTGAATGTGAACATCATAGGGGTGCCAAGGTATGGAAAAAAAGAGACATAACAGAAATACAAAACTTGGTTTTCAGGAACTGACAGGCACTGAGATCTGTAGGGGTGAACAGATAACAACTGTGTGGAAGTATCCAAAGGACAGGGCTTAAGATGTCCAAGAATTTGACCGTCTTCACTGGATTATGCAACTAGTTTGCAAGTGGGCTGCAATTGTTCCAGAACTGATGAGAACATCTCAGTTCACAAGCAGGATTACAGGAGGGCTTCAAGGATCGAGGTCCGGGACTTGGATGGCCTTTATGGGTGCCTTCCAACTCAGAATACTCTATGATAGGACCATTGCCTGAAGCTGCCTTTGCTCTAACTTTCCACCTTTTCTATGTTCAGAGACTTTGCGCTTTCTTAAAAACCTTGAGAACCCAAACTTACAAACCAAAGTCCTAGTACTTTATGGGAAGAACTCCACAAGGAAGCAGTAACAGCATCTACAGTCTTGATCAAAACAGCAGTTTCGATCCAAGCTGGAGCATGTGCTTCAATTAGCCAGTCTCTGACAAATGCCTGGAAGTAGCTAGAACAGCAGCGTGACAGGAAAATAGTTCAGAGCCAAACTAAAGGAGAATCTAAATCAAATCAGAGGGAATAAAAAGGTTTACTGCCACTTTGAGTCCCATAATTGCAAACTGATTGTTTTGCCTCCAACGCCCCCTTCAGCCACACCTGTACAACACATCCTCACATTTCAAAGCCAGCACATAACCCTACTCCTGGGACAGCAGTGTAATATTAACAACAGATAGGAGCACAGTATCACAGGATACCCTCTCTGTAGTGTAACCTTTTAGACTGACTCTAAGGGAGCACAAAACATCCATGTTCTGGGTGGGGAGCATATCCCAGGGCTGCTGACAGTCACACGAAATTTCAGAACAAGCATTAGGTCTCAGGAATAAGAAAATATCTTATACAGGAGAGAAAAAAAAAAAGTATGTTTCCTGACAGCATAAGCCATAGGACTTAAAAATATCAGATGGCCAATTAAAATATATCGTAACAAATGGGTTTTGATTAGTACTTAAAATCCCAGTCTGATTTTCCCCATGGAAATGACTGCTTACCTTGTCCCTCATCTGATTACAGTATCATCAGAAGGCCCAGAAGAGTAGTAACACACATGGCTGAAGGCCAGGCATTTACTGTTGCTCTGAGGGCTACTGCTGCTACTGACAGGAGGGAGAAGAAAGCAAATGAATCATCTTTCTAAGCTTCAACATGAACCGCTGCACACAATAGGGAAAGTGTGATGAATACACTGAATTAATTGTAAAAACCCATTTTACCTCCTCCAGGTGTCATATGCAACCATTTACAGTTCAATAACTAAGAACAGCTTCTTCATGCCTTCAGCAGCTTGAAAATTCATGGAAAGACTATTAAATCTAGGCATATTTATCAAGGGCACAGCAGTAGGAGGAAAAAGTCCAAGCCTGACCTGATGGAAATTTTTTGTATTATACTTGCTGTTGTATTTATCTGGATTTTTTTTATCTTTTTATCTTTTTTTAGTATTTAAAATCTTTATTTTATATTAAGAAAAACCAAGGTGGTTAATTTTTTTCCCATTTTTCTCCACCAGTAAATCAATGTATCATTTCCCTATAAGCCCTCCTTGCGACAGACTTGTATGGAGGTTTTAACACACCCATAAATAGATGACATGACATTCAATACACACAAGAAGGTGAAAGTTTCCGAGGAAAAGCAAGAAGTATCTGTTGAAAGAGGAACACCTGCAAAACTACTGACACAGTTGCTATTCACCTGTGGCCCTTCCATGATGGGAGATTCCTTGCCCAGCCCTGCCAATTTCTGTTCCCTTCCTTCCTACCAGCAAGATCTCCTGCCTCTGTTGCATCAAATGCTGACTCAAGTCCTTGGCAATGAGAATCTCTCGAATAACTGAAGTGTAACCTGTCACTGAGAGAAGAGCAACATCAGCCTGATAATCCAACTGCTGTTTGAGACAGCTTCAGTTAAAAACATCTGCCCTCATTCATTTTGTACAACTCTGGATCCATGTGCTGATATTTGCAAAGCCAAGAATAGAGTGGTCTTTCAGCTACTTTACAGAATATTTCAAGACATCAAGGGCTCTCCAGGCAGCTTCCTTCAGGATGTGCTTTTCCATCTCCAGGCTTCTGCTGGTATTGATGCAGCCATTCCCCAGAGAAGCCACCGAGCATAGGGAGGGCTGGAGCAGGGCTCGAACCCCCTAACTAGTGAAGCATTCCCAAGATGAGCCATAGTAACAACATAAGTGCTGTCACACCCAGCAGCCTCAAAAAGGAAAATCTTGTGATGTTGAAGGTAAGACTAAAACATACATATGTATTGGCCATAGGCAGTGAATCCTATCCCAAGTCTGGAGAGGTCAGAGATGGAGGACAATTACAACCTTTCTGCCTTGGCTCATCCTGCTTCACCCCTTCTGTGGCAGAACGATGTGCTTATAATCTGACCTGGAGGCTGACAGGAACAATCTGCTGAGGTAGTCAACCCTTCTTTCCAGGCAAAGGGATTAAAGCCACAGAACAAAAAGCTTCTCTTGCAACTACAAACATGTATGTTACTGCAGCAAGTATGTGAAATGAGAAAGCACAGAAGTCACGGACTGAGGACTGACTAGAAAACAACCATCTTGCTGAGTGACTTACAGTTACACAAAATAACCACCATTTCTTTACCATCGAGGTGATGAACTAAAGCCCAAAATATACTGAAATAAAAACCCTCTTTCTCATGCACATAAATTAAGCAAGGACTAAAGAACTTTGTGTATAATAGCTTGCCTTGTGACCTCTGTGCTGAGTATATATATATTTGTATATAATACATATGTATGACTATTGCAAAATTCATATAAAAGATTACAATTAAGGATGGAGACTACATATTTCTTCTATGTTTATACCCACATTAAAAGATGATTAATCAGTGATTTTATAAATTCAAAGAAGTTAATTTCAATAAGCTGCCAGCTTCACAGCTTTGGCTTTATATTTGACACAACCATAACAGAGTCAGAAGCCAAGATGCTGCAAAGCCATATATAAATGTGTGTGGAATTGTCCCAGGCAACCTTACAGGAGAAGGGAAGGTGAGAACAACTCCAATCTTCATTTTCTATTAACTCTCAGGTCTCTACATGAACATGAGTAACAGCCTAAGTAGTAAAGAACAAACAGCCAGAAGCAAGGAGCAGAGGTAAGAACAAATCATTAAAAAGTGATAAGCACCAAGGGCCCTAACTCAGCTAAAGGCAGTAAAAATGCAGACACAGAGAAAACCACATCACGCCTCCTCAAAATGAATCTGGTCATATAGTTTTAGTGCTGAGTAAGTGACTGCCTCAGTGCAACACCACAGAGTCTGCTAGAAAGGACAGTATTTCATCTGTGTGCTTAGAGGTCTGATAACCTATTTTCCCAGGTGTGTCTCTTCCTTCTTCTAAAAAGAGAAAATTACACAGCACATTAATCTTTGTGCACCTTTTTATTTTTCACCACTCCTCCTCTTCCCTCCTGCCACTCCCCCTCTCGCCGTGAAACGTAAGTGGGAATATACTGAAATTAAAATTGAAATAAATGACAACAGCAGAAACAGCCTGAGTCTGGTCTGGCTCACAAAAGTGAGCTTATGATATGGTTGAGTCAGTGCAAAAAAAGAGGTCATGAAAGTGCTGCCACACACCTTTCTGGGGAGAGCTTTTTGTCCACATAGCTACAGATGAAAGCCTCACCTGCTCATGGAAACTAATTTTCCAGTGCAAAGAGATTTCAATTTACAATCCACCGCCACTCCATTCAATTTACATTACATGTGGCCAGCTGGAAGAGGGGAAAACAACAGCAAAGTAAGACAGGAAGCAAATCACAACTCACTCATTTCCAATGCATCAAAGGCTTTACCAGTGAGTGTTCTGTGTCATGGACTGCAGTCATTCCCTAACTACATCTGACTGTCTGTTTGCCAGAAGCACATGCAAAACCCCATCCCATACAGGGAATCACTGCCAATACACAGTGCATTCCTCTTCTGTAGGGGGAGTGCAGTTCCTACACACAAACTCAGAAGGGTATTTTTTTCCTGGATTGAAGAAGGGACAGAGGCAGTTGATTTCAAATTCCTTCAAGGCATTTCTAAGGTATGTTACACAGACCGTGCTTGAGTATTTCACTGGTCACCTGTGATGCAAAACTCACATACAGCTTAAAAATGCACATGAGTCTCTGAGCTTAAAGAAACCAAGGTCTAAACTCTCAGTTGAGTACCACTCTTAGAACAAAACATTCACATTAGTACACCAGTGAAGAGAACTGAACTGCCGAGAGTACAGTAATTTCATGACTATAAGGTGCACCCTTTTGACTAATCGAAACCCAGAAGTGCGCTTTATAATCCGGTGCAAAGTTCAGAAATTTGCCAACCTGGAAGTGCGAGCCGCGAGCCGCGCCAGTCAGCGCCAGGGGCGCTGGGGCCCATGGCACAGGGAGGGCGCCTGGGGCTGCATTTAAAGGCTGCACCGATCCGTGAAAAATGTTTGCAAATTGAGCACCTGCCAGCAAACTCTGCAATCACATGATTCCCTTACTAATTTGTTACTTTGTTGCACGTGGATCCTTGCTGCAAAAAAAAGTGCGCCTTATAGTCCAGTGCGCCTTATATATGGACAAAGTTCGTAAAATTGCCAACAACCCAGAAATGTGCCTTATAAATCCAGTGTGCCTTACAGGTGTGAAATTACTGTGTTATTCAGTGAAGAGTATGCAAAATTGAGCCCTAAGATACAGTGGGTGAAATTTTAGCACCAAAAGACATTAAAAACTCACAGTATGGCTTTGAGAAGCATGTAGCAGAAATATCCCAGTCTCTTTTAGAAGCTCTGAGAAGAGAGAGCAAAGATTACTTTTCAGTATTAGCCATAAGACTTCAGAAGAGGAATCTTTAAAAACCTATATGGTTTACTATCAGAGAACATAACTAGATGAGTAAGAAAGATCTGTGTGCAAGCCCACTTTATACAAGGGGTACATATAGCATAACCAGGAAACCCATCATAATTTCTTGATGTCATTAAAGCATGGTCCTAATACACAGCTTGGAGCTTAAGAAAGAGATGGTTCTCTGAAACAGAAGTAGCCTATGCCAAATTTACACAACAAGGGCTTCCAGTCAAGGACTCAAATCCCATAATTCAGCTTCTCTTTGCTTCTTGAGCAGCAAAGAAGCCAGCAGATCAGACTTTAGAGACATCTTTCTTTGCTAATTACATGATAACAGTTTAAAACAGAGATTGTATCACACCCACTGTCTCTTGAGAGCAAAAATACATGTGTAATCAAATTGTTAAGGTAAAGCAGTAAAAAGATGGAAAGGCAATTAACACCATCTACAAAGAAATCTTTGCAACTGAAAACACATGATCTGTTTTCACTGAGAATAACATTTTTCTCAGCTGAACTTTGGCAAGTAAGATGTGTGGTACAAAAAGCATTTTTTCCTAAATACAAGAATCCTCTTCTGTTATGAAATAAACCTCTTATTCCTCTAATCTTTAATCCCAAACTCCATATATGCCACCTCCACACAAGAACCAAGAAATCCTTATTTAATATCAAAATGTCCCTTGGCCCCTTTTTATGCACGTGGCCTTCAGAACATCCAGCAGCTGAAGAAGGGGCTCCTGGATGCAACTGAGCAGAGAAGTCCAGCTGCCAGTGAGTACCTAGATCTCTGTTGCTGTTTTATAAGGCAGAGTCAAAGGCCAGAGAAGAGAAGAACACTTACATGTGTGTTTTGAAAGGAAAAGCTGAAACGTTTTACAAAGGAAAAGGGAAATATCAGTTGGTTTGGATGTGAGAATTGTGCAGCACAGCTTCTCACAGGTATGACAAAGCAAGCTTTGGAGCATAAGATGGTCAAAAGGCAATGAAAGCTGGAGGAAGGATGAGAAAAGTTTACGAAACTTTTCAGTGAGCACTGGAAAAAGCTTGAAGAGATGAAGGGGAAAATTGCTGAGCTCCTTGCTTACATGGCAGTTGTAAGGAAAATTTCCAAGTTAACTTCAATAGCCAACTATACTGAAACTCAGGCGTGTCTGTTCTCAAACCTAAAGGAAACAACTCAAAAGAATAAAGAAGACCTAGGACTAAAATAAAGGGAAGGAGGAGAAGAAATACATAGAAGAGGAATAAAAAACAAATAAAGACACACTTTGACAAAGGATGTACATCAGAAGAATGTGCAACCTTCAAAAACTGCTCTAGAACAAAAAAAAAAAAAAGACCAGACAGGGAGAAAGAAGACAGGGAGATTATCTTTTTGATCTGTATTTATCAATACAGCACCAGGAAATTTCCAGTCATGAGCTTGAGACCTCATTGCACTGTATCAAGTAAACAAAATCACTTAAAACACAGGAGAAGAATGTGAGAATTTCAGTGCCAGCTGCAATGCTGTTGGATCAGCTGGTGGTAATTCAGTGAAACTGATGCTGTAAAATCAGTGCACCAGGAAAACTCAGCCTCCATCTCTTTTAGAGTCTCAAGGATATAAGAGGGATAACATCTAACTCAGTACCAAAAAAACCAAATAAAGACATTTCCATCAGTACACAAAAACAATATATCACCTCCTAGTTAGAAAACTAGCTCCAATCCAAGAAGAAATAGATGACTTCACACTACCAGGAATATGTGGACAGCAACCCAAGCAAAGAATACACTGCATCCTTAGAAAGCACGGGACATCAAACACAAAGAATCAAGAAACATGGCAGGAAAATGAACTACAGGCGAGGAAAAAAACCAGAGCCAAAAAGAGTACTTCTACTAAAGGACAAGCAGAAAAAGAACCAGATAGAGCAAAGATCATAGAATCATAGACTATGCTGAGTTGGAAGGATCCCAACCCATCAGGATTAAGTCCAACTCCTGGTCCCACATAGAACACCTCACGAATCACCATTTGCCCCAGAGCATCGTCCAAACGCATCTTGAACTCTGTTAGGCTTGGTGCTGTGACCACTTCCCTATGGAGCCTCTTCCAGTGTTCAACCACCGTTTGGGTGAAAAACTTTTTCCTGATATCCAAACTAAATGTTCTCTGACTCAGCTTCAGGCCATTCCCTCGGGTCACTGGTTATGAGAGTGAAGAGATCTGTACCTGCCCCTCCTTTTCCCCTCCTGATAATGTTGAAGACCACAATGAGGTCTCCCCTCAGTCTCCTCCTGGCTGAACAAACCAAGTGACCTCAGCCACTCCTCACCAGGCTTCCCTTCCAGACCCTTCACCATCCTTGTTGCCCTCCTCTGGACACTCTCTAATAGTTCCATGTCTTCTTTACATTGTGGCTCCCAAAACTGCCCCAGCACTTGAGGTGAGGCTGCCCCAGCGCAGAGCAGAGCGGGACAATGCCCTCCCTTGCCCAGCTGGTGATGCTGTCCCTCACGCCCCTCAGGACAGAGTTGGCCCTCCTGGCTGAGTTGTGAATTATTGAAAATTTCTACATATTTCCCTGTTTACTAGGGAGGAAAAGTTATGCACTCCCATGTAACATCCTCAGTCTCTTCCAGTGCTTCCACCTTCTAGGCTGAGGTGCTGCAGTGCTGTATCACCTGCTATGAACCAGGCTCTCTGCTCATGGTTAGCAGACACAGGCAGAGCATGAAAAGTGAGGAGAAGTGGAGTGATGCACTGTAAGGCACCAAACAATTACGATTTTCATCTACATCAGTTCACACTATTGAGTAACACAGAACAGCTAAACCTACACTACCTTCAGACTGCTCTTCAAGGGGACAGGAAAAGGTTCATTTTCTTATCCCACTTCAAGCCACTAAAACAAGTCAAATCTCCTTTCATAGAATGAGCTTTGCTTACGGCATACAGCATGGTGCCAGGTATATATACCCATTGGAAGTAATGCTTCTGCTTAGATTTAAGGATTTGCCTAACTCCTGGCTGGATCAGCACTTTCAAACACACATCCTTGTGGGGCCAAGGATTTGCATTCTTACACATCTTTAAACTTTCCAGGACATGTCATTTATCATTCTGACTGTGATAAAGGATGGCAACACCCTGCTCGTTTATCTTGCTCTCAATACACTGCAGAAAACAAAAACATAGATTTTTTTACAACAAGGTGGAGGACATTGATATCACTCTCCTCTCTGATAATTTAACTATATCATAACATCATCAGGTTTAAATCAGAAGAAGGAAGAAAAGACTTTAAGAATTTAAAAAGCAAGTGGGGGAAGCAACATTTACTGCAAAACAAACAAACAAAAAATCTGTTTACAGATTGCATCTGAAAAGAACATCTCTATTAAATGTGATTTCAGAAGAACTGACAAGGATAAATCCACATGCAGCTCCAGGTGTTTCAGCCTAAATGTGGAAAACACACATTATTCTGAGTTTATAAAGGGCTTAGTTTTATCAGTACTGTTTATACACACTTTCTTGGTTCATTTTAGACATATATTGCAAGATATGACTTGGGCGCTTACTGATTTTAAAAGACAGCAGCTCCCTATTTTTAAACATGTTTCTGAACTATATATGGGCTGTGTACTCCTTCAGACAAAGGAACTCTGATAAATGACGTTCTGCCTCTAGCCAGGTGCTTCAAGTAATCTCCATCCTCCCACCTCTTCATCACATGAAGATGAAGATTGCATGACGTCAGTCACGCTGCCAACCTGTTCAGATGCTGCCTCTACCTGAAACAACACAATCCATGTGTTGAGGTCCTCATCAGTCTCCATTATCAGAAGCTGAAATTTTTGCTACAGTGGGCTCAGGCAGGGCCTGCGAGGGTGCTGACTAGGACACATTCTCCACAGCCAGCATTATGCCAGACTGCATCCAGCTCCTCTCACAAGTTTCTCCTGATGGGATTGCTCTCCTTCCTAACTGACTTTCTCTTTTATGTCTGGCTAAGTGATTTTGGCTGCACCTGTGGTCTGCAATACATTTACCAAACAGCACAGTGTGCTCCATGACCGGGCTGCTCCCGAGCTACGTGCCTGCAGGAATGCTGCCTGGAGCATTAAACTCACTGCATGCACTTGAGTGCACACGCCCCATTCTGGACTCGCTTCATTACCCTTTTCTCAGCAAGCTTGCCTGGAGTTAATTTAATGCATTTAAGGATTGAAGACCAGCTTTGCCACCCTGCAGTGCTATCAAACATTACAGGCACAGGATTTGGCCATATTCCATCTATGGGGTTTCCTTCAAAGTCCACTTCTTCTGAAAATAGCTGAGCTGATGCTTGAGCAGTATGAGAACAGTGATCTATCCAACACTGACTATCACCACCATGGAGAGCTGCTGCATCTTTACACTGACTCTTGCATACCCAATCCCTCCCCTAAGACAGCACAGGAGTGGAATCATTTCCAAGTCTCCTTATCTGATACTTCAAACTTATGGAAAAAGACTGGAGTACACAAGAGTGGTCCCTATATTCGGGTTCTACTGGCTGGTCATCTTAGTACGATGTCTCTCTTGGCTACCACAGAAGTCCAGGAAGCAGCATCAAGGACTCACAGGAATAACTAGAGGCAAGTAAATGCTTTCCAGCTTCTTCCTCAGCAAGGAAGAAGCTGTCATCTTAAGGTCCAAATTCCCATGGAAGAAAGCTTTTTCTTTTCAAGGGTGACTTCCAACTTCATCAACACTTAGGCAGGATGTAATGAGCAGGAGGCCTGGATAGTTTTGAGAGAAGGGGGTGAGTCTGTGTTCAGAGCCACTCCTGGATGTGCCTTTGCAGTGCAATCTCACCTCCCAGGCTTCCTCCCAACCCATTCAGGAATACCTGTACTATGCTTTCTATCAGTACTATATAAACTAAAAACCTTTAGTAGTTCAAACACAAATAACTTCTTTTCTGATCTAGCCAATTGAAAAATGATGAATGACGACAAGTTGTTAAATTTATCTTGTCACCAGCCCGTAATTGCTACTTGGAGCTTCAAATTATGGCAAGAAAAAAAAAAAAGAAGAAGAACAAAACTGAAGTGCTTATGGCTTGTTTGGATTCTGGTTTACAAAGTAGAGCATTATCTTCATCAGTGTGTGAGGAAATGCTATTGCACTGTGGACCTCTACATCAAAAAACATCTACTTTAATTAATTATTTGAGTATTATACCAGTAAGGAAAAGAATTACTGTAGTTATTTGAGAGCTGCTTATTGCTTTTATACATGTGATCTGTCTGCAAAGGTTAATAAGAATCTGTCAAAAATATAAGTTCATTTTACTACAGAATTATTAGGATTTAGGATTAGCATAATGAGATACTATGATTATTAGGACACCCAATGGTATCCTAATAAATACAAAAAGAATTTTGAGATCTTTCTAAAGAAGAACTGGATAAGGGTTGAGGAGTAAAGGACGAAGAAAAAGGTGCAATTTAAGTAGATATGAGATCATCTACAGATGGAGAGATAAAGATGGAGAAAGACTAAGGAGCCCAAGGTCAAAGAAATAAAAATCAACAACAAAACTACAGGTGGACCTCCAAGACTTTGCAAGTAAAAAGGTGCACTTATTTGCACTTGGTTTACAGTTCACTCATTCACCTTTCTTCACTAAAAAAGTTACCCATAAACATCAGAAATAAAAGCCCACCAATCAAAAGCAATCAAAGTTACATTTTTAAAGCTAGCTCTGCCCCTCTGTTCTTCCCCCCAGGCTTCCAACTTCCCATCTCAGGGCTGTCAGTAGCTGTCAGCAGATCATATGAGAAATTCATCTGAACATACAACACAACTTGACAGGCAATACATCAGAAAACCTAGATGTGACAACAGCAAATTCCACCAGATGGTCCTGGATCATATCTATCTATTAAAAAAATTCTGACAGAAAAAAAATCCTAACCACACATAAGCAGAGATTCCGAGGAATGGGAAAAAAAGAAGTCTGGTATATGCACTGTTTCACCCTTTGTCCTAACCATGCCAGAAAAGGAGATACACAACAGCTCCAGCTCGTCCTGTTCATTATATCTCTATGTATATTTCATCCTCCTCACTGAAGAAAAGACTTCTAAATAAAGATGCCTCTCCATTAAAGGCAGTATGTACTACTAACAATTCTGCTTTTCAATTGAGAAAATTCTGTCAATGACTCTGGAGCCTAGTCTTGCTCCTGCACCAGCCTGGTCTCCAGGAACACCAAAACCATGTGGTTAGCCCTGGGAGTAGCTGCAAACTTGAAGCACAATCAAGACTTCCTGTTTGCCACCCTTCCCATGTCCCTGTTGCTCTGGCAGGCAGCAGATTCTGTTTGGGTTTAGGCTTCCTACAAACCTCATCAGCCTCTGCAGCGACTCTTTTAGGAAAGACCTTGGATTGCCTTGTCTACTGTCAGTCATGCAGGTCAAGCACTGACTGTTGACCCATCCTCAATCCAGGTAAAACTGCCTTTGATCCATGTGAAGTACAAATCACATTCCAGCAGGCACAACCTGTTCCAGCCTCAGGCCCACAAGAAACAGTGCTGTGGCAAGCATAGGGTCAGCGTCGGGATGCTGTGCCACCTTCTGAGAGGTGAGCCCAGTCCCATGGCAGAAAACACCAGGCTCAGAAGCAGCTCTGTGGCTACTTCACTCATGCTATCATTGTTTTTCAGGTGAGCACCACCAGCCTGGCCACAGCAGCAGCTCTGCTGTGACAAAAGTGACAGGAGATGAAAAATAAATCAAACTGGAGCAAGCTGTCACTGCTCAAGTGAGACCCTCGGGGACACCATTCCTTGCTCCTGTTTTGCCCCTGCCTTCTACAGCTGTGTGCAGATACAAGTTTGCTCTGTGAGAAGTAGTTGCGTGTAACTGCAAAAAAGATACCACATGTCCTTGTCCTCCCAATTACCCACACTTGGAAGTAAGTGGTATTTAGTCAAATAAATTTGTAATTGGTAAAGCAAACCGACATGAATCTGTATGCACAGGGGGAAGGAAGACAGTGAAGGATGTGGTGTTATTTTATCATTGTTTAACAGGACAGGATAGTGCTCCAAGTCCTTTGGAAATCTGACAGCTGCTTCATACAAAGCTGTGACTGTGGTAGAAAGCAGATCTACTCCCTGTCAGTGCACAAGCTGCACTCCACAGCTCAGGGCTGAGGAAATCACTCTTCAAGCCAGTGCAAAATCAGTTTCCACCAAGAAACCAGATTGAGCCTTTAACCAAGGAGTAGTTCTGTATGTCACACATACCTTTTTTCCTTCCCCTAAGGACAGCTCCTTTTATTGCAGACTCTCCTTTGCTGTTAATGGAAGTGCATTCCTTTCCTGAGTGAGAAACACCTGTGTGTGGGATTACTCCAGCGCACTGTTTGACTCCATCCAATCCATTTTATAATTATCACCTTTAGCACAGAGAGAAAGCTACTTTTATATCATAGACCTGAGAACAAGAAGGTTATGAAAAAGCCAATTTCCCCCTTCTCCTCGAACTTCAACAAGGAATATATGATTTTTCACTGTGCCTTTGTCATTCTGACATAAAAGAAAAAGTCAGTGACATTTTCAAGTTTTGTTGCTGTGCACCAGTGAGGTTTCAAATCCTTCAGAAAAACATAATTACATTTATAGACACTTTTGACTGGAACTTTAATGTTGCAACAGCTATAACAGTCTCTTAGAGATAAGAAAAATAGGCATTTAGCTCAAAATGTATGTTCTGATTAAACCAAAAATGGACACCACCTTTTTACTGGAGTGTCTTTTGGCATCTAAAAGTTTTTTCTATAAATACTAGACTATGATTTTCCAAACCATCAACTTCCTACAGGGAGAAAAATATACATCTTACTATTTAATCATTCTCAACTGTAACACTGTCAAAGAGAAGGCATAACATGTATTTAATAAAATTGACAGAAAGTCACTTCCTCCCATTCTGATATTTAATTATATCTCATTAGAAAAGCAAAAAAAAAAGTGCAAATCAAAGTCCATGAATCAGCTGTTTACTTTATTTATTTATAGGCATTTATATAGTGCTCATCACCATAGCAACCAGGAACCTTTTTTCTTCTTGTTCAAAGGAAAAGTTGTAATTTCAAAATGTGATCCTTTGATGTCACAGTGCAAATAGGTACTTAGGTCCTGTGCTGCAAACCCTGCAGGCAAGTGCCTAAAGTACATGAACCAGGTCTAAGGTGCAGTGAAAGAGACAGAAACACAAAGGAAAAATAAAAGGAAAGGAACCATGAAACAAATGAGAAAAAAGGACAGAGGGAAAGAGTAAAGAGCTTTCTTATGAAAATTCACAATGCACTGTGTCCCACAATAAGCCATGATCACCCCAGCACTTTTTACCTGTAATAACAAGTGACTGGTTCATGGAGAACAATCCAATTAATGAAGACCAACCAGCAAGTTCCAAATTTATGCTGAGGACACTGGTGAATATTCTTAAGGAAGGATTTCTAAAAGGACAGTAGCTTAAAAATGAGGCTGCAAAGGGCTGTCTCCCTTTTGAGAGCAGAGAAGTCAGGAGCCTCACTTTGACTAGTACTCTTTCTGATCCCCCAGAATTAACAGACCTTTTTAAAAATGCCATCTGCTCACAAAACATCAAAGAAATGTGTAAATTAGAACACTGCTCCTGCACACACCATTACAGAATTAATTACTAGGTATGTCCTGCAATTGCAGTTTCCTCATGATACTGCTGGGAACTTTTTTTCAGACCCCCAAAAGAGAGTAAAATTGGTTTTACACTATTTCATCTGCTTGCTTCCCTCCACTGTATAGATGATATACGTACATTAACAACATACTATTTCAGATTATTTTCAAGCTAATGAACTTTTAATTGGGACAGAAAGGATAAAAAACGTACCTTCGGCCTGTTGTAATTTGTTACGTAAGAAATATTATCATGAAGATTTCCTCAAGACACCGGTATGTGAAGTTATTATCTTTAACTCTGTATTTAGCTTGATCCTAACTTTCTCATAAGCCAATACTGTCCAAAGCAGTTAAATAAGGAGTGTTCAGTTGTTCCTAAACCAAACATATAAATCTTTACTCAAGACTGCTGATTATTCTGTAGTCTTTTTTTATACAGTATTCTAAATAGGGCAGAAGCTGCATGTATGACAGCAGGAAAAGTGACAAGTTCCTTATCTGGAAAAGCACCAGCAGGCACTGTTATCAGAGCAGACCAGCTCTTTTAAAGTGGATTGATGAAGCTATTTTTAAAAACACCTAATAACATCACAGAGGAGACTCTGATCTCTGCAAAGGTGAGCCGCACAGCTCGATACTCTTGGGAGGCAGCTAATGAAACTGAAGCTTGTCATACACAGAGAGCGTCCGGTAATTGGCTTTGAACACTCGTGGCTGAGCCTCCCCCATGCTGAGCTCAATGCCCTGCTCACAGCTTGCACCAAACACACCCAGGGCTGGGCACCGGCTGGCATGACCAGGTGTGAGCAGCCCTCCCTCTCCTGCCGGTGCCACCAGGCACAATCTGCATACTTGGAAGGCAAAGAAAGAAACCTGCTTTCTTCCAGCCCCTCACACCTACCAGCTGGCTTCCAGGACAGGGAGAGACAGCTGTGAAGGTGCAAAGTGATGTCAGAGCAGGTGGTGTGGTGCTGGAGAAGGGAACACTGCCACAGAAGGTGAAGGAAAAGGGGAGAAGAGCTAAAATGAGAAGGAAGAAGGTCTCATGTCATGCCTTCATCCAGCACAGCAGAACCACCAACAAAAGCTAATACTCAGTCAGTGCTCTGTGCCAACACGGCAAAGGCCTTAGGGAGAGCCACTGGCTTCCCCAGGAAGGCAGCCACCAAAACAGCAGAGCATCACTCATCTTCCCCAAACCCCCACTGACCCTTCCTAGCCCACTCTTCTCTGACCTTTGTGAACCCACAGACCCACTCTACTTCTCAGTGTGAACTACAACACTGAATTCTGCAACCACCCTGGAACACAACCTAAGAAAATACTGTCCCACAGTGTGAGAAGACTCTTTGTCCTCTCGAAGAAATTTTATCTGCGCAGCTGAGGATCTCTGATCTGCTTCTGGCTCTGTGGTTTAATACCCTCCTTTGCGCCACCTTCTTTTTCATGATTCTTCCTGCCTCCCACTACTTCCTAGAAAAATCCACTTTTTCACAGCCTAGATACACCCTGAAAAGCCATTTTAAATAGAAAGCAGTTTCTTCTGCTGAGAAAAATCCTCTATGGCTCTGATCATTTGATAGTTTTACTTGTGGAAAATCTCTAAGTCCCTGTATTTTAAAACACCTCCTGAAGACTTTGTTATGTTAGAGCACAGGCCAGATACATTAAAAACTCTGGGGATCAGCAACTGAATGTGGGCTGATGTCATAGCGAACCATTTAAACCCACAGCACCTATGGAACACTTTCAAGCAACAATTTTTAAGAGAAAGGGGGTGAGAAAAAGGGGAACAATAATATTCAATTTCCTTCAAAAGACTGAAGCAAGTCTCAGTAAGTTCACAATGAGATGCAACTCAGGATATTGGAAATTTAACTGGAAAGAGATTTCCATATAGTCAATCCATTTTGCACATTGCTTAATAGAGAGTGGGCTCTAAGTAATTAGTCCCAAAACATTACCCAGGCACCTAGAGTGCATGTTCATGGCACACTTCACAAGTGCTGGAAACTGAACTCCAGCTTTGATGACAGCTAATTAAAACACAAAAGTGAGACTCTGAGTAAAACTGTCACCTTGCAATCATCAACCATTCAAAATGCACTCTGGCAGAAAAGCAGACTGCAAGGCAGCTTTCCTGTATCTAGTTCACGCATTTGGTATCTACCACGGCTTAGAAAAATGACATTGCAAAATAAACACCGTGTTTTACAGCTGATGTGTTTAGCATAAGTCAGATTTGTTTCAGGGAGAACGTCCTTGCAGAGAATAAGAGCTCTTCTGGTTCCCAGCTAAGTCAAGGCTTGAGCAAACAAGCTAATCAATCAGTTCAAGCGTTTTGAGATTGCTCTTAAAAGGAGCCGTTTCTGTTTTATTACCAAAGTCAGCAGTCACTGTTTAAAAGTCAGCATTTGTCAGTAGTTAGCCAACTATGGAACTGGTGTGAAAACACTGATACACTCTCTTGGCTTGAGCAGTTGTTCAGATACAGTCCTTACTCTCATCACCAAACAAGAGTGTGCTTCCCTAATTTATTTATTTTTCCAAACATGCAGCCTTTATCTTCAGAGCCTATTTAATTGAGGGAGGCTGGATGGAAGCAAGGGGACCCAGCAGTCTCCGTTGAGCCAGCCTCGGAACATGCATGTGCAACGCATCCAGAGCTGACACAGGCAAGAGAAACTTTTCCACCATGCTTAGTCAGCACGCAGTAACTAAAAAGGTGCAGGGTGTGATAACCCGGCATCCGTATCCATTGGGGCCAAACTCGCAAATTCATTGCTAAGCTTTTAAAGCCGGAGACAGGTGTCGGGAGGCTATGGGGGTGGTGTCCTAAGGCACCCAGCCACGAAGGAAGCCTGCCAGGAGAATATAAGGACATCTTCACCTGCCCCAATAGGCTTTAAACCCGCAGCGCCTTTGACCTCTGGGGAGGTTATCGGAGTTGTCACCGAGCAGCTGCCGGTAGGAGCAGGCACCGCTCACCCTCACCGCGGGCTCTCGGGCCGGACCGCTCTCACTGCCCGCCTGTGCAGGGGCGGCCGCG
>VRYO01002734.1:42811436-42839198 GCA_009812075.1 Sialia sialis | reverse complement strand
AACATTTGCTTGCATATTTGAGCAGGGAGCTTGGCTCCTTCCATTCATGTCAGAGCAAGACAGAGCATCTCTCAGGATCATTTCCCTGCTCTTTCAAAGCACTGCTTTCTGTGAGCGTGCCCCAGCTCTCCCCTCATGAGCTTTGTGCTGACAGAAAAATCATCTCCATCTGAAGCTGCTCCAACTCCCTGCAGCTACAGCCCCCCGTGAGCTGCAGCTGCCTTCCCCCTGCTCCCTCACTTACAGATGACACATCTCATCTCATTTATATTATTAAAATGATTTCCATGGGGTCACCTTCTGCTTCATGCCTGAAATGATATAGAAAATTAGGCTTTTCCTCTTGTGCCACTCGGATTTAAATTGTAGATTTTAAATCTGTCCTCACTTCTCAATCCTTTAATTTTCCACAGGCAGCGCCACTGCAGCAGCAACTGCTGGTAACTGCATTAGATGTTAAAAAAAGAGAAATCACAGGCACATCGACTCATATGATGCTATGATGAGTGAGGTGGATAATAACAAACATGCAGCACTCCAGTCACCCACTGGGCCTCTTTCCATTTTCTTCACAGAAAACCTAAACAACCTGCTGTGTGGATTATGAAAAAGGTTATATCAAAAGAACATCTGTGCATTAGCGTAGTGATTAGCTTGTAGAGTAGCACCTAGTGAAAGAGCTTTTATCTTTCTTTCCACACACAAAAATGGTGTGTCACATGAAGGGATGCTTACACTGAAGTCAGATCTGATGTCTGTTGTGCCTTCTCAAGCATTTCATGTAAAAATATTTCTTTGCAGGTGAGTTTGGCAAAAGGCATTGGACTGTTTAAGGTAAAATGCAGGACTTTTTTAGGAAGTGTAATTGCAATTACTGTGCTTCACAGGCAAAAATGCTGCCAGGAATGAGTAGTTCTTGGTATGGGATGCACACAATACAGTAAATATGCAAACTGATACCTTGGAAATTTTGTCTTTCACTTAAGCTGAAATTAAATGTGTGAATTCTCGGCAGCTTTCTGGTATTTCCTAGTCTTTACCATTGTCTTTCTTTATTGTGGGTCTGAAAGAAGCTGCTGCCATATGGAGAGCTGGAGCAGCCAAGAGTTATATTCACCAGCAATGCACTATTCAAAGCATTTAGAAGCTGCCAGTCCTCATGGTCCCAGACCAAAGCTAACCTTTGTAGCAGCTCTATTAGATTTTCTTGCTTCTTTTTCCAAGTCAGGTGGTGTTGGCACTCTCTTGTGAAGAACGCTGTGTCAGATGGTCTGAAGGGTTAGTCCTGATGGCAATTCCTATGCTAACTCAGATGCAGCTGCATCCCCAATTACATTCAATTTAGGGGAGAGAATAATCCTCTGCATTTTTTCATTGTGTGCAGTGCAGATCTGATGGATTTCACCTGAGTACTGGAGCAGGGATGAAAGAAAGGAGAAGCTTTTGCTTTCTTTGTGTGAATGACTGAGCTATTCCACAGAGAAGGTTACACAATAAAAACTAATCTGACTTTCATAGTGGCTAGTGACTAAATATACAACTGTTTAAAGAAGCACTGGGCTATCTGTTCAGCCTTCCCTGCAGCAGATCCTTCTATCTAGAGCATACTCCAGAATGTGGCTGGGGAGTGAGATGGGTCAGAAATGCTGGAAAGATGAAAGCTATTGGATTAGCATTTTTGTCCTAGGGCTGTAATAGAAATCTTTAGTAAGCAAAGCCCAGGCATGAAAATCACATTGTAGCTTGAAGATGAAGTCCAATTTTGAGCTGAAATTCACTCCCTTTAGCGGTATCAAGGCCAAAGTATGCACAGAGACTCTGTAAGTCCTATAATCAGGGTGTTAGCAGCACACAGATCCCTCTGCTGGTTCCTCTGTACGTGAATGAATTGGATCCAGAGCACAAGCACGTGCTCATGTCAGAGCACTGCTGTAGGTCATGTTTTGAGTCAACTTTACCAGTTCCAAAATCAAAGATTAAAAGAAAATCTGACCGGAGGAGTGCTGACACATTCTGAAAATTTAGAGGTGAAAGGGCTCTGGGATCTTTTAATGAACTCTTTTAAAGTAAAATTGTAGAATACCACTTTTCTGCATGGAAACCTCAAGGCATGTTCCCAACTTTGAATCTTACTCGTAGACTCTATTCCTTTTCTGTTTCCTTTTACAAGACATAGTGATATTCTGCCTCGTACAGAAGGTCCGTGCAAACTCCTTTGAGCTGTAAATGTCTGATTCTGCTGATGGGACTCTTATGGACAAATTTATGCTACAGAACGTTTCTTCAAATAGATAGCAGATGTAATGTGTGACTATGATAGTTAGAGTGCAAATCTTTCAACTGTGGCTTTGGTTCTAGGATCATTAACTCCTGTAGGATTGCCCACCAAAGTGGTCAAAGTTTTCTAGTCACTACACAATCTGTTCAAGGATAGTCTTCATGCAGAACAAGGAATGGAATAAGGAACCACAGGCAGCACTCTGAGACCAGGCAGCCTCAGACAATAATGCCTCCTACTGATACTTGAACAATTCCAGGGGAAGAGATGTCTCAAAGAGCTGGCAATGGCAGCAAGGCTGATAAAAGCAGTAAGAATGTGTGTGAGGAGCACAGACAGGCAGTTTGAGGCTCTGGACAATTAAATGCATAGCATTTAACTGCTCAGAAAAAAAAACAGATTTTGAGAAAAGGCTAGTTTGGAGATCTTGTATTTTAGGGTGAAGGAGCCTCAGTAGCCAGAAGTTAAAATCTGGCATTTCAGCTGCCACAGAAGCCTATGGAGTGTCTTGCCCAGGCCAAGGGAACTGTGGGCATGGGCTGCTTGGGAGCTGCCGGGGCACCATGAGCTGCACGGAGGTGTTTGCACACTCACATCATGTTAGATATTACATACAGACCACGGTCACCTCATTTGGAACAAAACTGAGACGAGATGGCAGTGACATGACTAAGGTGTAAGCATGCATGCAGGCAAATTACAGCAATTTCACGATTATAAGCTGCACCTTTTTCATTGAAGAATCCAGCCTACCCCAGTGGTGCGGCTTATATTCAGGTGCGGCTTATTTATGGACAAATCCCGGCAAAATGCCAACCCGGAAGTGAGAGACGGCTGGGAGGGCGCCTGGGGCTGCCTTTAAAGGCTTCACTGATCTATGAAAACTGTTTGGAACTTGAGCACCTAACACTAAACCCCGCTGGCAGCGATTCTGTTACTAATTTGTTACTTTGTCACACATGGATCCTTGCTTTAAAAAAAAAAAAAAAGTGCGGCTTATATTCAGGTGCGGCTTATATATGGACACATCCCGTGGTCTACCCGGCTACCAGGAGGTGCGGCTTATAATCAGGTGCGGCTTATAATCAGGTGCGGCTTATAATTGTGAAATTACTGTACTTCCTTTCTAATTAGGGTTTCTGTAATGCCTGAGTCCACTTACCAGCCCAGCAGTTATAATCCTTTACAGCCAAATGCTGACAGCAATTTCATTGCCTATGTACCACTACTTGTAACAGCTTTACTGAAATCTGATATCTGAAACTTGGGTTGCCCTGTTTATGTTCCACTGTTATGTATAGAACAAGTGTTTCCAGTGCTTCCAAGGAAAAACATTTTATATTTGATACCAAGTATCCGTATACTAGGAGTTACAAACTTGTATTTTTAAAATTTAAAAAAAGCTCAGATATTTGAACAAAAAGACTGCTATTTAGTTTCATCATCTTCCCAGGAGCAAAGGCAGCCAGTTACAGCCACTTAGAGCTGGCCTTGGCTCAGAAGAGCACTCCTGTGAACCTCCTGTGGGGTGCAATCCCCTCTGTGGCTCAGTGGAAGTTGCTGTACTTCCATCCACACACATTCAGCAAGCCTTAAATCATCCTAGGAGCCACATCTGTACAAAAAAGTACAAGGATGAGTATGTAATTTGCTTATCACTCCTGTATCCATGGTCTGTGAGGAAAGAACAACCTCTTCAGCTAGAGAAAAGCTGGTGATCAGGGCGAGGAATTTCAGTCAATATAGTCCTGTGGACAGGGAGCCTCAGCGCAAGGGACAGGCTCTGAAGCTACTCTTAGCTGGGTTACTTCCTGCTGTAAACACAGCCTATGCTTCCAAACAGCTTCTTCCTGCCTATAGACTTGCTTAGAGAGTCAAGGTAACTTCCTGCTAAGTTTGCTGTGGCAGCCTGTCAGCATCAGACAAAGACAGCATTTGCAAAAATAACAAGGCACCTTAAGAAATCTGAAAAGTGAGTTGGATTTTACTATTACCACTACCCAAAAACACACTACATATCAGTGTGGCCTTGGGAATACATTCAAGCAGTGAAATCCAGTTTCCTTATCATATGCAGTAAACACTGTGAAGTTAAAACCCTTAGTGTCTTCTTAAGCTTTTATCACTGGATCTGTGTCAGCAAAATAGCATGGAAAGTGTACCCAAGTGATTATTATGCACCACTCTGATCAGGCCACATGAAGTTGTATCTGGCACCTTGTATGCAAAGGAAATCTGCTTTTGATGGAAACTAATGCATGGTTAATTTGCTACATTAGCATGTGATAATTAGTACTCAGGGCTTATGATGTATTACAACTACATCTTAGTATGCAGGCATGCAAATAGACGCATAATACATCAGTGTGTTAAATGCAGGCATCTCTAGGACAGAAGGTGATATAAACAAATCTAAGCAGAAGTTTTGGACACAGGATGAGGGCTGCATAATGAGTGCCTCAATTTGCAGTCCAATAACATATTATATATTCCTCCGCACTGCCTGAACAGTGTGCATATATTAAAATCTCTAATCTGTCTACTTTCATATTCGTGAATATATTAGGACTTTCTGTGGTTCTTTCTTTTTGAAATGCACAATTCAGGGTCACTTAAATAGTTGCAGCTTGAAGATGAACACTGTGGCTGGTGTCGGAGCAGGACATCTCATCACTCTCAGTTTTGTGCATCTGTAACCATGGTGACTTTGTGGCTGCAGCTTTCCCCAGACTTGGTGTAACCTGGGGTGGATAAAGGCATGCTTCTCCGTCTGGCGCGGATGTCACGTACAGGATCTCTTAGGATACATTTTTAATTACTATGTTCTCTTAATTACTCCTCCTGATTTCCCTGGTGAATTGCCTTTCTCAAGTTTCAGCGACTCATTGTGAAACCAAGTGATATCTTTGCCTCTTCAGTCAGGAAAATTCATCCCAGACCTCTGCACCTTCTCAACTTTTCTCTTGTCTGAAAAGCAATGCAACCTGGTGCTTTGTGCTTGTGACTACTGACCAAATGCAGCATTTTACAAGCGCAGATCTCCTTCCCTCGGCTGCTGGCCTGGCCAAACCACACTGGAGAGTGTGGCCATCCTGTCCAAAGTGGCCCTTGAGGGCAGCCCTGCTTTGGCTGCAGGCTGGCTGAACTCAAGGTGGGCTCCACCGCATCTCCTCTCAGAGAGGTGAAAGGACTGCATGGTGGTGACCCCAGCAAAAGTGCAAAGATGGCACATGACAGGGTGTAAAGGACAAGGGAGGCTCTCATCACCCCCATTTGGTCCCCTCCACAGCTGTCAGGCACTCTGGAGACAGATTCATAGGCCTGTGGGACATGGTGTCATAGAAAAACTGTCTTGGTGTTCGTGGGGGGAGGCTGTGGGGTGCCCAGCACATATATCCCACTCACTGGGAGCTGCAGGCAGCAGTCTGTAAGTCTGCACTGCGTAAATCTCACCAGCCCCTGCTGAGAGGGGGCTTGGCCAAGCAGTGTCCCCTGTCACCACAATCTTTTTAGATTGCTCTGCTACAGCGCAGTGTGCTGGGACCAAACAACACTGGATTTAGCCTTTTATTTGACAAGGTACACAGCTGAGAGCTGTAATGTATCCCTTTCAAGCAATCACTTCTCCTGGTGTGTTAAACCCACCGCTGGGCAGAGGTCCAGGCAGCACAAGCCCTGCACCCCGGGCAGGTTACACAGACCATACACTTATTTTACAGCCACACAGCACTGGACTGAGCACTGGGGAGGGGCAGTGCCACACAGTGTAGGGGTGTTTTTCTCCCAGTATACCCGGGGGGCTTGTCTTCAGCTTGGCTTTTGTGAACTGGGAAGTCACCTTACGCCATAGATTAATCAGCATTTAACAGAGCACCCATATATTCTTCCACTTAAACAGCACTAAACACAAACAGTAACTGCACTATTTCTTTTTTCTACCTGGGCAGTAATAGATTTTCTTTTCATGAAGTCATCCTTAGCTGTAAGAGCCATCTCTGTAAATAGCTGAGCCATTGAGGTGCATTATTTATCACCGTCAGATGTTGAGCGCACGAAACCGAGCAGCGGCAATCGGATCACCTTCTCGCTCGCATGGGATGAGGGGGATTTATGGTCAAAAGCTGTGCCATGGAAAGAACACCCAGTACTTGTTAATTAAGGATAAGCAGCTGAAGACCAATACTGCTGCATTTCTGACAGAGGGCAGCATTGAGTTTTTTATCGTATCAAATAAAACCCCAGCAAAACACTTCTTGGCTCTCCAGTGATTGCGCAGTTCAGAAAGAAGAAAAGCTTATCGCTCACATTTTTCAAAAAACTGTGCTATCAACTGGCTTGTAACTAAAATTTAAGATGGCTATTTTTTGAGACTGTTTTGGCAGAAGGATGGCAGGGTTGGGGTTGTTTGCTCACAGCTTCATGGAAAATGCTGCTTTCTGGTCTGCCCTTTGCCAGGCTTTTGCTGCTTCTCCTCTACCCAAGGCCATGAAAGTCACCAGAGCTACACACTACCTGGGCAGCCTTGTAAGGGAAATATGTCCTGTAACACCCAGCTGTTGTTCCCCTGTTTTGGGGTCCTGTGGAAAGGAAGGATCTAGGAGTACTCAGAAATCATCTGGGGAGCCACCAGCTCCTGCTGCAGATGGCAGTTCTGTGAACCAGCTTTGGCCTTTAATCCCTTTCTCACTAAAAGCCTCTGTTCCCTTCTGATTTTTAATAAGACCAGAGGGTTGTGAGGGAATCTCCATAGCAGCAGCAGGAGGGGATGTTGCTGAATGGCACCCTGGGCAAAGGGCTGGAATCAGGAAGTTTTGAGAGGAGAATTTAGCAGGTGAAGTGTTTAGAGCCACTGTCTCTAACTCTGTTTTCTGATAGAAACACATCTTTTTTTCCCTGACAGAAAGGATTCAATTAATTTAATTCCTGAGCAATGTAATTTATGATTAGAAACAGTCCCTGATGTGAGAATTTACAGCAAAGCTTTCTAGTGTTCACAGCTTGTTGCATCTCTGGGCTTTGGCTGCATTCCATTTGTAATTGAAAGGAGGCAATTCCTATACGAAATTGCTAGAAGAGTGGGTGCACCATGAACTTGAGTGGACAGTTGGAAACTTTCCCACTTAGGAGACATTTTCCAGTACATGTGGATGTTTCCCAAAAGCAGTGGGTGTGAGAGTGTGTGTGTTATGTGCTGCAATACCGCCTCCCTGTAGGCATTTTCATTATAAGTTTGGGAGAGAACTGCTGCATATTCCATCTTTGCCCTGTCTCATTGATATTCATTCATTCTCTAGTGGGCTTAATGTTGCTGTCTGCAGAGGGGAAAAAATTAAAATAACAAGACAAGAAAATAATAGAAGAAGGAGGTGATTCTTTTTTAAACCTTTCTTGTGAGTGAAGACAAGGATTCATTCGTCCTAAGCCTTTGTTCTGGGAGCCCTCGGCACAGCAGTTGTCAGAGCAGGTTGCAGGAACAAGGTATTCAAATGCCTCAGAATACATCTATAAATCATGTCACCACTTTTCTCTGCAGGAGCCAGAGAGTAGGAGGGAAGAGAGATGAGAACAGCGAACAGATCAAACAAGCAACCTTCGGAGGAGACTTCAGCCCCACCATGATCCTTGGCGTTATGTGAGCATCTTTGAGGGCTCCTGTAGGTAGTTTTATTTGTCTAAAATAGGATGGACCCTAACCAAATATTTATGTGCCTCTCCAGTGGCTTTCAAAATATTTAAAGTTCCTTGCTTATGTGGACTGAAAATCTTCAAAGGAGCACGAGTCCTCTTGACTTGCAAGATGATATGAGCACCTATGTCACATGTCTGCTTTTAGAAATACTTCTTGCAGTACAGCCAAGGCTGATGGATATTGTCCAGCTGTCCTGGCAGGCAGAAGTTGTGCAAACCCTCCAGGGCAAAGGATATTTGGACAATGAACGGGAAATGAGGATATTCCTGCCTCACCCAGCCCTGATTGCCTTAGGAAGGATGCAAATGTCTGTACAGTTTTACCTGGAGGTCAAACAGGACCTAATCAGGCCAAGGTCTGCAGAGGGAAGCTCAGCTAAATTGCCAGGTCTCACAAGCTGTGCATGAGGGCCCTGGGAACACTTGGTGCTCCTCTGCCTTAGGCTGGGGCCAAGCAGTGATGTTGCTCCCCAGCCCTGGTACCCCCCATGCCACACAGCCAGACAGTCTGGTGTGGGCACTGCTGACTGTCTGTGGAGTTGGTGGCCAGTCACCATGCGGGGAGAGGGTGCCCCGCTTCTGACTCCTCGGGCCCATTGTCCCCTTCCATCCCCTGCACATTGCCAGTTACTGTCCTTCTGCTGTAATGTCTGCCAGATCTCACTCCATGTCTGGTCACCCCTCGTGGCCCAAGGTATGTCACGGGCTGCCATTGCTGTCCCTTTGATCACTGCCCACCCCAAGAAGACCTTGACCAGTTGTGTGTTCAAAGCAGCATCACATTTTGTCTGTAGCTGCCAATCGTTTGCCTACTTTGTAAGGGATCTTTGTCTGGGTGAAATCCTTGCAGGTCTGCAGCTTTCACCTATGGATTGCAGTATTCGTACAGAGAGGCTCATGACAGGCTTTATGGGTCTGGTTTCATGGGCTTTTAGGTGCTTCATTTGTGCCTTCACCTCCCCTGCCTGTCTTTGTATAAATGTATGTCTGGGATGGGGGGTGAAAACTAACTGAACTTCACATTAGTCACATTAATTCCTCATGTGCCTTAAATGCTCCAGCTCAAGACTAACTTAGGACAGCTTAAATTTGAACCTGCTTATGTTTGCAGCCAGAAGGATAGCAGATATCCCACTTTTATCCTATGAGCCATGCGGGAATGGAGAGATCAGAGGCACCAAGAGTTCAACCAAGTATAAAACTGTCCACAGCATTACCATGGCTTCTGTCTGTCAGATGCACGAGGACTGAACTTTGCAGAGACCAAACCCAGGAGCTCTATTTATCTTCTGTGCAAATCCAGAGTAGTACTGCTTAACCTTAACTGACCAAATTTGAAACTTTGGGTGGAAAAAAAACCACCTAAAGGTGTCAAATGCAGTTTTGTTGCAAACATCCTTTAATGATCGGCAGCATTCCAGATGTAGGTCATGTTTACTACGTCAAATGCTAGCAAACAGCAACAATACAATCTCACAGAATAAAGCACAAATTTTAAGCAGCAAAAATACTGCCTTTTGAGCTTCTCCTTCTTTTAATCATCTTTTAAGCCCCAAACAAACAAAAATTATGCTTTCCTATTTCACACCTCACCTCAAGATGACTGAAGCAACTATTGAGTTATAATATACTGTGTGGTTGTAGTAGCAAGCAAAGCAAACTGTGCCGCAGAAAAGCTGTAATGTCAGAGGAAAGCAAAACAGCACCATTGAGCTGATGATATCATGCCTGGAAGAATAACCCTCAAAATTCACACTTGGAGAATGTGGAGGCTGTGCACGGTCCAGTGCAGTGCCAGGGCTAAGGGTAGAGCACAAGCCTTTAGCAGACAGCAAATCACCATTTTGTATATGAGCTGCCTCCACATTGAGGTGGGAAAAGCTCTGAAGGTTTCTGCCCTGGCCAGCCTGGGCACATGGCTGTGTGTTTCATCCTGCCTGGCATTCAAGTGGTGGGTGCCAGCAGGAAAATGTGTAAGGGCATTAAGCCAACTTCCTGAGAACATGCTACTGCTTCACCCTGCAGCCAACAACAGCAATCACCTTCAGTGCAACAAACCCAGCTTTGCTTCTGCAGGTACATCCCTCACATGCTCCAGGGTGCAGGACTTTGCCTCTGCAACCTGCTGGAATGGGTGTGCCGGCATAACTGGGAGGTACTCAGATACAGGATGGCTTAAGGCAGTGGAAACGATGAGGAAGAAGAAGGAAAAATCTTCTGAGGGGAAACATCTGTTCTCTTTACCATTAGCTACAAGTGGTACCTTTTTAATTACTGAGATGCTGGAGCCAGCAGAGGTTGTGAATTGACTTGGTAATTATTTAGAAGAGCCCCAATTGCTGGCAAGGATTCCCATGTAGTCATTTTCTAAGTGGATAGAGGGAGAAATAAATTCTTCAAGTATTTATTATTATTACAGCCTGTCAATTATGAAGATTTATTCATTCCTGCTGAGCTAACTCGAGACTTGGCTTTATCACTTCACTGCTGCTGCCACAACACTATTATATATGTGAAAATGTGAAGGTGAGGCATGCTTTTTGAAGTTAGACACAATTCATCTTCCTGAATTTTGACAGCTCCCCACCATGTACAAGATAACACTGTCTAACACACCGACCACGGCATTACAGCCTGCTTTTCTCAGATTTGTTTCAGCACAGCTTCTTACCTCACACATTGTAACATCTTTAAGCAACTTAAAAGTGCAATGAGGCCCAGTCTTGGCGTTTTCCACAACTATCCAGACTGCTGTATAAAACACCCTGGTCCACTCTGCTCATGTGTTGCTGAGGTCATATTTAAGCCCATTGAAATTGGGATTTCAGTTGGTAAATTCCCCATCTTTCAGGTAAGTCAGGTCCTGAATTTAGGGAAGGTTGACCAAGATCTTAAGAAAGGTTGGGATGTTGGTGTCTTGTTCTGTGTAACTCATTTAAGTCTGTTCATGAATGCAATAGAGGCTCAGCACAAAGCTATTGCTTTCTGGTCCAAAAAGGAAGTGGTTAATGATGCCATTTCCCTCGGGATTTGTGTCCTTTCTTTTCCCCTTCCTTTCCTTTCCCTTCCTTCCCTCTCCCTTCCCTTCCTTTCCCCTTTCCCCTTTCCCCTTTTCCCTTTCCCATTTTTTTTTTTTTTTTAAAGAGAGCAGCAGCCTTTTATGGTTTTGCTGAGTGAGAGGCAGATTTATTGGGGCAGAATTAAGGAGATAAGAGAATGGGAGCCCATCTCAATTGGAGAGGCTATGCCTCAGGAAAACCTTCCCCATCTCCTCCCTCCTGGTTCCCTGTCTGCCTGCGCAGCTGCCTGTCACACTGCCCCCCAGGGTGCACGCTCTCTGGCTGGTAGGTGACTCCAAAATTTGCTTTGGAAAATTTTTTACTTTGGGAGCTATCTGACAGACATGGACTGTCTGTGAGGATTTGAAACCCTGCTGCCTTGAGCGCTGTGGCCAGGATACAGAGGGTGCCAACAGTGAGCCTCAAATGGGTGGGACCCCTCCAGTCCCACCCCAAATCGGGGTTCGAGGTCCTGGGCAGGGGACTTACCATAAAAATGCTCTTTGCAGTCTCATCCCAAGCAACTGTGACAATCTGGGGCCATCTGCAGATTTGCCACCTCACTGCTCACCTCTTTTCCAGATCATTAAGGCATGCATTAAACACCACCGGCCTTCGGAACACATTTGCCAGTCACTCCTGTGAGCTAGCTGGGAAAATGATCCCAGCTCCTTATTTTCAGTGTCCATCTCTGTTTTTGCTGTGCTTTCCCATGTATGATGGGGTGATTTCCCAGCCATAGTTATGAAAGGTGTGTTGCTGAGGATCCCTCACATCCTGTGCAGAATCAGGGCTGGAATTTCTACGTGAGCCTTTGGAAAGGATCAGGTGCTGCTGCTGTGCTTGCCAGATTCCCAGCTGTGCTGCAAGGTCTTTGCTGCCTGTGTCAAGGTTGTGCCATGCAATTCTTCCAGAGGCATGGGAGAGGCGTTTGGGAAAGTTTCTTCTGTTGCTGCTGGTCTGCTCTGTGGCTTTTTGAAGGAAGTTGTGCTGCACCTGTAAGCTGGGATAACCTGGAAAGAGAAGATGTAAACAGCAAAACCAGAGCCAGTGCCAGGCCAGGCAATTAGTTTTATTTATACAAACATGCTTCCCCACTGTAGTTTTTGCTTTCCTGGCACATGTTCCTTCTTCTTCCTCTTCTTTTCTTCTCAGAACATTGTGGGGCCATGAGCTTCCCAGTGTTTTCCTCTGGCTGGTCACCAGCCCTGCTGCTGGGTCAGCCCCAAGGCTGCTGTGTGATAGCCGAGGCAGATGTGCCGTGGGGGTCTGCACTCTGCACCCCATGCTTCCTGCCAGTTCTGGGGAGCTGCTCCTGAGCTTGCTGTGAGACAGGTAGCTCATTAAACTGCTTGCTGTGCTCTGCAGCATTCCCACTCGGCAAGGTCATCACTGCCACCTCGAGCCGTTCCTCCCACCGGAGGGACAGGTGGTGGGAAACCTTCCTGTGTGCTAAAACGTGCTTGCTGAAAATACAGCAGGGATAGAGCCTTGAGGAAGCAGAACAGCCTGGAGCCAGCCTCAGATTATATCTTCCTTGTCCACCAACTATTTTAAAGACAGGTACACACCCCAGTCAGATGGTTTGTATCTTAACACATGGGATGAATGGCAACCATATCCTTTGCTGCCTTCTCTGGTTGCCAGTGCAGAGACCTGGCAGCTCCATGGCTGGCTGGAGCATCATTCCAGATCTCAGCCATGAGCCTGGCCATGGGCAAAGCACAATTCTTTCTTCCCAGCATCCACCCATTCAGAGGAGCAAGCATTAGTGGGGGACAGGAGGCAGAAAACACTCATCACCAGCTGTGGGATCTCTTGGGATGGTGGGGAGTGCAGAGCCCTGGCTGCAGGTCGCTGCTGGAGGGGGGGGATGCTTGCAGCCCGGGGGTGTCAAGGTTCAGAGGACTCTCCAGCCCAGCTCAGCTGTATTTTTTTTGGATGCACCAAATGGAAAATATTAGCCTGTAGACAAAACAGATGCTGTGAGGAGGAGCACAGGGCAGTATGCCTGCTGCAGGAGCTGGGGCTGGAACAGCAAGCTCCCCACATGGCCAAGCTATGCCAGCTATGGGCTGCTGGGGAGCAATGCTGGCACCATCCTCAACCATCTCATGCTGGGAATAGCTTTTACTGCTGCAAGCCACCTGGGCATGCTCCATGGAAAAGTTGAAAGGTGAAAAGTCCTCTTTGCCTTCCCTTAGCCTGCTGTTGGGGAAGGGTTCAGTGTTCATCTGCCTGTGTCTCCAGAGATAACAGGGAGGTGGCCAGCAGTTGGCCTCCTGGTCTAAACATGGTTCCCTTTTATAGCAAACATCCCACTGGTCTTTGGCAGGTAGTAACCATGAGCAGGAGGTCTGGCACACAAGCAAGACAGGGCTCATCTCCCCATGTGATAAATATAGAGCAGGAACCTGCCTCACACTGTAGATGACAACCTAGAGCAGCCCCACAGATACACATAGGGGAAAATCCCAACTCTGGGCATGCGCCTCAGGTCCATTTTCCCCAGTGCTTTTTGTCTCCTACTTTAAATAAACCTAGAATTCATTAATTCAGAGCCTCTGTTTTTCTGTACCATCTGCTTGTGGGCCAGCATAGCTGAGAGTACCTGGAGTCAGCTCTCCTGCCACCTGCTCCTGCTGGGTTTTCCTCCTCTAGCAAAGTTTTAACCTTTGGTTTGCAGCCTGCTCAAATGTGGTTCATTATTAATTGGCTGGAAAAGCGGGGCCACTGCAATGGACTTCTGGAGCTCCTCCCTCCCACCAGTCTCCTTGCATGACCCAGCCTGGCCAAGCAGGACAGGCAAAGCATGTCTCTGAGCTCAGCCAAGGAGGACTGCAAAGGAGGGCCACACTGCATAGCATCCTGCAGCTCCTGTGTCCAATGTCCTCTGCAAATCCCCATCTGGATGCCAGGACTGATGGAGGGTCCTCAGGAGGAGGTACTGATTGAGGGACAGCCTTTTTTCTACCTTGCAGGGTGGCATAGCCTTCCCAATGCTCCTGTTTTACAAAGCTAGGCTCTGTCTTTCTCCCTTGCTGGCCCATCCATGCTCAGGCCAGAAGAGACCATCCCTATAATCTGATTTTATTTTCTCACAATTCTGCTGTAAATCTTCACCCAGTGATTTCTGCACTGAGATCACAAGCGCCGCCAGAGGTAGCACCTGGCTTTTCAGAGAGGTGCTGATTCTAAGACTTTGAACATCATTACAAAATTCTTTGGAATCTCTTCAAAAGTCTACTAATACTCCTTGTGATTTGTTCAGATGGGAAACACAGCTTTCTGTCCATCCATCCTGACACAAGGCATGGCAGGCTGCATGCCTGGCCCTGGCGGATACATGCCAGCCCCCATGAGAGGCTACACACCTTCAACACAGCACTAGTGTGGAACATAAAGAAAACAGCAACTGCCCCCCAGAAGATGAGGTCAGGATGTTTCTGTCCTGGTCTTTTTGAGAAGGGGAAAAGCAGCAATTCCCCATCTGAAATTATAGCGCAGTTGGTGGGGATGCCAGGCAGGTATTTGTGGTGCAGTGCTCCAAGGTTCCCTCTCCAAACCTGAGGCCAAGTCCCCTCAACATGGGATGCCTGCGCAGGCAACACCCCTGCTGCTGGTGCCACAGCCCTGCTGGGGGACCAAGGGCTGGGGCAAACCCTCTACAGCTCTCCAGGAAGCGCTGACCATCCAAAACAAACTCAAAACCAAAGCTTTCCAGCTGACCTTCTTTTTGTAGTCCTGGAGAGAACTTTTGGGTACAAATAAATAATCCGAAAGACCTAAAAATAACCCTGGACTTCTTCAGTTGTATTTTGAGATATGTACAATATTATTGAGACCTCCTGCTAAAGCTGTGGAGGAGATGAAAGCCCCTTAACTCCTTTTCTCTTGTCACCTGAGCTGACCTTCAGGCCTGGGAGTGCTTTAATTCAAGCACATTCCAGACTCAGGCGGTGGGCTCGTGCTTCATGTCCTGCTTGACTGGGACAAGGACATGCATTTGTCATTGGTCTTCTCTGCTCCTTCTGCGTCAGAGAGCTCTACTTTGTTTCTCTTCCCAAAACTAGCCAGGGGATACAAGCAATGTTTAAACAAGCAATGGATATATTATTTTATTGAAATGATTAAAAAAATTAATTCAAGGACCTTTTTGTTTTATAAACCTGAAGGTTCTGGCTTAGGCCCTCTGACAGCAACCCTTCAGCACAAAGGTAGAAGAAGCATGACAACGAGATGCATTAGCAGCTTGTAACACTCTGCTCAGTTTTAAGCTATGTGTTATTGCAGGTCTGAAACGTTATTTCTGTTGGATATACAAAACCTTGCTCTTCTTATAGATTTACTTCTTCACTCTTCTCAGCTTTTATCCAGCTGGAGGTTTTTGTACTTTGTCTCCAAAGTCCAGAGCTCACTCATCTCACAAGGGCTGATATTGCCATGCTTTGCTCAGCTGAGTGCACCCAATGTTTTTGCCAGTTGCCTGCTGCTGCTCCAACCCTGTTTCAAATGCCCATTTCAGGAAGAGAAACCTGCTTGCCTGGGCTGCAGCAAAAAGAAAAGGCTGTTCTGAACTGAGGAAATGAACAACCATCTCTTCTTTTACGCTAGTGACTTTAAAAGGCATTAAAATAGAAGGTTTTCAAGGCAGAAAAAAACTCCATCACCAGGCTACAGATGCTGTAGAAGGTGGTTTCATTAGGAGCAAAGGATGCCTGGAAACAGATACTCCTTTTAACAAATACTCCAGTCACTATCTTGAAAAACAGCAGGTCTGTCACCTGCTCTGCTCACCTGTGAATGTGCATTGCCTCCAAATTCAGAGTTTCTTAGATCATTATATTGTCTACAGTGGGGTTGCTGCCTGCAGAGAGCTGCAGATTCCTGACCCCTGCATACACATACACACACACTTTCTCTCTCTCTCTCATGTCAAAAACTATCTTTATGGCCATGGAATCCCATGAAAACAGATGGTGCTGTAGTAAAACTATGATAAACAGAGTGATTTACATACACAAGCAACTCCAGCTCTCATTAAGAATAAATTAAGTAAAGAGACCCAAGATGCAAGCAGCTCACCAGCTCCAGCTCCAGGCACTCCCAGCATTGTTGATGTCCAAGTCTGGGATGCTGTTGCATCCTGTGTAATGCTGGAGCCTGGGAACGTCAGATTTGCATTTCATATCTAATTTGAGATGGAGTGTGCAGCCAAAGCTTCAGTCTGAGCCCACCTCCAATGGAAACCAAAGGAAAAGATGCTTTATTTAGATTTTAGATTTTAGATTTTAAAGTGGAAGCTGAGCCCCATGGTGCAGATGTTCCTCTCTTCAAAGCTGGAGCCCAGACCTCTAGGCATGCTTCAAGCACAGCTGCCTTGCCAGCAGCCCCAAGCCTCCCATGTGCTCAATGAAGTTGGTAAGGACAAATCCCTTTCGCCTCCCCTAAGGACTAGCCCAGTTATCCAGAATGGGTTGGCCAGTGATGAGCCCAGCATTCCCAGTTGCTTCCAGGGGAGGTTCCAAGGGGTCAGAGTCAAGGACAAGTATGACAGTGGGGATAGTGAGTCCAGACAGGAGCACACCTCAGCCCATCTCCCCTGACAATTGGGGAGGGAGGAATAAGCATCCTTTGGACCTCCTCTACTTGTTTGGAATACACATGGCCCCTCCAGTAGCTCCCACTGCCCCTGGCTCTGCCAGCCTGGACACGGAGCAGGCAGCCGAGCCCTGGGCAAGGGCTGTGCAGTGCAGCACCTTTACCTTTCCAGAGGGACTTTGAAAAGGCAGGCTAAGCCAGCCCTTGGCCAGACACAGCTGTTTTACCTGGAAAGATAAAGAGTAAAGCGCAGAGATCCACCTGTCTGTTTCTGCTCCACAGGGCTCCCCGAGCTTGCCATGGCAGTGTGCCTCTCCTCGTGACCCATTATGTGTCCTGAGGGATTTGCTGTGTGAGAAAGAGGGGGAGGAAGGATGAAAATCCAAGACGAAGCACAATTAAAGCCACTGGGAACCTGATGAGCCAGCTGGATACCAAGCAAGCACCCTCAGGGACCTCCTCGAGGGAGCAGGCTCCAGGGGCTCCTGCAGGAAACTCTCTGGGTAGCCTCTTCCCACACAGTACAGCCTGCCTTGCTTTTCCTGATGCTTTAATTTTCAGGATTTTCACCTGTGTGGTTTAGTTTTTGTTCACAGTGTGTTCCCATATGGTTTAATTTGCACCTCTAAAATTAAAACAAGATTCCTTGCTGTTAGGGGGCAGCAGGTCTGAACACCAAGCCACAAAATTTTCTTTTCTGTCCCAATGAGCTTAGTCAAGCTCAGGGTTCCTTGTAGCCCTGGTGTTCCTTGGCCCAGATCTGAAGGAATGGGGAGCTGTGGCAATGCCAGAAAAATTTCATGGAAGATTTCTTATGTATCATCAAGCTGTACAATTAAATGGCATCAAAAGGTGCCAGATGAGAAACTCTGAATTTTGCATTTAATTTCGTGTGTGGTTGGGATTTTTTAAATCCACCATTAATCACTGCTCATGATATTCACAAGGAGCAAAATATTTCTTTGCAGAACCAAGGCTACCGTACACCTGAAGTGGGAAAAAAGGGGCAAAAGCAATTCAGGAGCCCTGTGACAAATGTGTGCAGCATATTCTGGAATATCATTAGCAGGCTGCAGCCTCCATGTGCAGCGTGGATGGAGATACATTCAGAGCTCCCTGAAGTGTGGGACCCTTGTAGCTCAGGAGACACTTTCCTTAGTGCTCTGGGTCCCTTCAATTCTTCTCCTTTCGATGTCTAATTCCAAGAGGAAATGCTGGCTGAGGTGATTCACTCGGCAGGAATGTCAATACAGCACATCAGGCTACAAGGAGAGGAAGCATCCATCCTGGGCAACCAGCCCCTGCCAGCCCCTGCCCAGCAGCCAGACGAGATGTTTAGGAGGGCGTGAGGAAAGCACAAGCATACAATGAATCTGTCCCACAGAAATTCCATCCAGTGGCTTGCGGACTTCACCTGCCTGAGATGACATCCTTGAGTTTAGTGGCCCTTGAAGGATTTTAATTACTCACATTTATATAGATGCTTTCAGACCCTTGACAAAGCTCCCAGCACCTACACCATCCTGTGCCAATAACCTCAAATGGCAGTGAAGTGCTGACCCACTGTTTCCTCACGCTTCTTTTAAACGTGCTGTCTAATCAATCTACGTTATGATTTCAAGCCTGGTGAAAAGGAATGAGAGTTTCTTTCTGTTTCCCTTTCTTTCACAGACCTCTTGCATGCTCACCCTTGCCCTGAAGCCATCTCACTTCTTTTCTATCCAGCCCACCCTCCCACAGAAGCTGTTCCCTGTTTCTGTCTGCCTTCCCGCCCCCCAGCAGTGCAACATTAGCTATGTTGATCCACCTGAGGCATCTCACAATGAATCAAAGGAGGTACAGAAGAGCTGCATCATTGGGATGATCTGTCTGAGGTCATCATGTCATGCACAGCGTTGCCTTTTTCAGGGCAAATTTCACCATTGTCCCCTGGATGCATGCTCAGCCATGGGGATGATGCTGCTGGACATGACTGTGGGTACACTGGCAGCTCCAGATTGTTCGAATTCAGCTCCTGGAATGACTGAATGATGGCAGGGATCACTTGGTCCATCTTGGAAAGTAGCATAAGTGAAGTAGGAACAGCATGACTGCCTCAGTTTCTCAGTGTTTGCCCCAGAGTACCCAGAAAGCAAACACAGAGCCCACACTAGAGGGAAGCTCAGGAACAACCACTGAGGAAATGTCTTACTTCACGTCCTGAGCAAAGAATGCCTCTCTCAGGCAGATAAAACAGGCTGGAGGGGGTGGATGCATCTCTTTCCTCTCAGGAAGAACAGGAGGAGAACTCTCCTCTGGGCAACCCCTTCCCCCTTTGCCTTGCTGCTCCTGAGCTCGCAAGCCTCTTACAATTTTCTTTAATTACTGCCTTTACCTCCTGCCTTTAAGAAGCTGTGCCCCTCCCAGCTTGAGTGAGGGGTGATATTTTACCATCATTAAACCAGGCAGGCTGGCAATATCCTATATGTTTTCATATCTGCCTGGCTTTAAATGTGGAACAGCTGTGAGGTGCACTGAGGACCAAACCCATCCACAATTTATCCAGTATCTCTGTGTCTGCCAACGTTAGGGACCAGCCTTGTTCAGTTTTCTCTGCTGCAGGTTGTGTTACAGTCCTGACAACATCCCACCCTTCATGATTTCATGCTCCTTCTGGCTGTTCACTTGATGGGGAGCTGAACAAAACCAGTACAAAAGGAGACTATGGCAAAATTTGCACTGACATTTGCTGGCATTATTCTTGTTTTCTGGCAACTTGAATGTGGAATGTGCCTGATATTTATCAGAGAAAAAAATGTCACATCCTTTCTCTTCCTCCTGATATATATTAAAAAATAGAAAGGCAGTTTGGAAGCTTTCAAAGGCCTATGTTCTTCCACCAAAGACAGTCACAGACGCCTAAATGCTTAAGCAGAGATGCACCGCATGCACCCCAAGGAGATTACCCTTCAAGAGATCCTTCCTCATGCTGGATTACAGTAATTTCGCGCATATAAGGTGCACCCTTTGGACTAACATTTTGATCAAAACCCGGAAGTGCGCCTTATAATTGTGAAATTACTCTACTTCTAAATGATGCAGTGTGGTTCTAGTTTTTGCTGTCTTACACTTGATGTTCTGGGAATTGCCTGGCCATGTTTGTACTGCCTTTTACATCCCCACAGTCCCCTATGGGAAGATGACAGGAGTGAAGGGCTGCATGTTCCCCTGTCCTTGGTCTGTCCTGCCTGCTGGTGTTCTTCTGTAATGCAAAATATGCCTTACTGAATGGAAAAAAACAGCCTGAACCCTTGCCCCTCTTTGTCTGTTAGGTGTCTTTTCCCCTCTATAGCTCAGTTTGTGTCCTGTTGCATGGCACTTTGGTGGAAAGGCCTATGGACAGGACCTGTGTGAACCACAGCCATGGTTTCTGTGCTTGCAGATGTATGGATCTACAGCTGTGAGCCTGAGTGCGTTCATGCATAAATATGCATAGATGTCAATATGTGAGCTGCTCAGAGTATTGCCCCTGTATATTTATCATTTATTATAATGCATGGCATTAAAAAAGATAGCACAGTAGATCTAATATGTAATGCAAATGTCATATGCAAATAATTTATTTAGTGTCACAGCGAGAGCAACAGAAGACAAGGAATCTGACTCTCAGCAGGTCTGTGGGGTTTACATTTTACATTACACCCTCACTCCATTTGCTGGGATGGCACGAGGAAAATAGCTGTCAGCAACACTTTGTGTGGCGGTGGATGCTCCGTACAGAGCTGCGAGCAGGCTGATGCAGTACCTTTTATTACCTAGATTAAGGATGGCAGGCAATTTACTTGCTAAAGGCCAACAGCAAATAATCTTTTCCCTGTGAAATGAATTTAGGCAGCTTGAGGTGGGGCCAGAAAGCAATTAAGTATATTATTAAAGCAGGGCAGGAGATTGTAATCATACATATGTATATTACATACTTACATATAGAGAAAGGCAAATAAGTCTGCAGCCACCTTTGGAACCAATATATTCAAGTTTGAAATGCAATAAGGCTGGAAATTAAGTGCTTATCTCCCTCTGTTAATGTGTAATCTTCCTCTTTAATCAGCTGCATTAATTATTCCATCACACTGAGTTTTTTACATTTCTGAAAAGCAGAAAAGTTAATTTTGTTGTGGTTTGTGGCTTTTGAGAATTACCTGGGGCAGAGCACAGCAGGGATGAAGACAGGCTGGCTGCTGACTGCCTCCCTCCCCTTGGAGGCACCCTGCTAACAGGGTCCTCACCTCCAGCCCCAGGCTGAGCCCTCCTGCCCGCTGGGGCAGCAAGGTCCCCACAGCATCTGGTGACAGAGGGACGCTCTGCTCTGGATGTTGTCTGTTGTCAAGGAGACAGAGTATCCAGATTATCAGGCCGAGCGATAGTATGATAGACATCAGTGAAATACATGCAGCTTTCAAGAAAAAGTAATCAGAAGTCTTCCGTGGTAAGACAGGGATTTTGCTTCCCTTACTTAAGAGGTCTCATTTATCCAGTGCAAACAGAAAACAGGGTTTGCTTTTGGCTGTAAGGAAGATGCAGACTGAGATGTGCTACTTACATACAGAATGTTAATAAATACATGAGAGGAGAATATTTTCCTCTATCATGAGGGCAACAGCCACAGAAACATCCTGATTAAGTCTGCTCCATTTATACCATCTGATTGCAAAAGGTAATCCCTGAGGATGTGGCAGTCATGGGCACTAACCACAAACTGAGAAAAAGGTCATCAGGACTGGGGTAAGGAGTACCCAATCTGGTCCAGGGGTGCGCCTCGAAAGTCTTCCAGCTCCACTTCCACAGGGGTAGAATGACTATGCTACCATGCTAGAATGACCAGGGTAAAACAGGGACCCCCAAAGCAGTATTTTCCCTCATGGAATAGCTGATATCTGATGACAGACATTGAGATCTCTTCACTGCTCTGAGACGTCAGCAACTCCACTGAGCCCAAATTGCTGCTGCCATCCTCCACTGACAGACTTAGATTTATGAACTGCTGCAGCTCTAATTAAAAAGGGTATTTCCTTCTTCTGGGACCGTAAAAACGTGGTTTTATAAGCTGAGGTCAACACAAGAAAACCAAGTCACTCTCTTTAACCAGTGCCCCTTTAGAAAGATTGGTGTTTCCCTACACTGAGCACACATCCAATGTACTGATTTTGATACAATTACAATTTTCTTTGTTTAAGCAAAGTGTGCTGATATTATTAAAACTTCCCAGATCCATTGTGTCTTTGAAAACCTTTCAGTTAACCCAAAAGTCAGTTGAAAAGTGAATTTTAATTTCAGGGCATATTTTAAAATTTGCCATTTACTTTGGGATCAGGAGTAGAATAAAATAAGGAAACTGCAGGAACAGAAATTATCCTGGTAATTTTTATATTAACTGACACGACTCTCACATTAATTGCTTCAGGGTTTTATTGCAGGACAGGGTTAAATTCAAACTAATGAAGTGAGGCCAATATACAGGCCAAATAACGCAACAGCTGGCACAGAGCTCTAAGAACTAAAGGAGGTCACTAAAAACGATGCCAGCTCACAGTGGTTTATATAAAATGTACTTTGTCAAACTAACCAGCCGCCTTTGATGGGATGATAAATTTTGCTGAAAGCGATAAAATGCCTTGGACTTGGTACTGCGTGACATTGGCTTAGAAACTGGGATGGCATGAAATCAATGTGTCAATATTAAATGAAATTAAGCAACTGCAAGCTGCTTAATGTCCACATCATAAAGTAAATTGTAAATAAGAATCACCTTGTGTGCATTGTATGCAGGTCACTTTGGGGATCATGTATTTTGTGTCCATTAGAGCTAATATTTTTAATGACTACTTAGAAGAAAACTTCACCACCACTGACGATGCTTGTGGGTGACACAGACCTTGGGGGATAAAAGCAATACCAAAGAAAGGCTAGCACAGATCAGCATCACCTGCACCTGAGCAAAAAACACTCAGCTGAGCAGAGCCAAACATAAACCCATAAATCTGAGGGCCAGAAGATGCTGATGAGGCATATGACCCATACCCACATCCAGCTTGTGAGGTGAACTAGTCCAGTAAGAGCCCTATTACAATTTAATTTCCTAGAAGATCCTCAGATCTTCTAGGATATGCCCGTGGCAGAGCCCCACAGGCATGTGCACCAGCTAGCCTTGACCACTTCAACACTTGGATGCCTCCTGAGTTCCTCCTCCTGTTTGTTGACTTGCCTGTTACCCTGTTAAAGGCTCCTCATAGTTGCCATGCTCTCTTTAATCTGGTTTTGAGGCACTGTCCTCCCTACAGAGGCAGGACTGCAATTGCATTCCACCTCAACTTGTGGCCTCCCAGTATTCAGCCTGCTGCTTGGGGACGAGGGACACTGTCCCTTGCTTGGCTGATCCCTGGGGGTCTCTGGACTGCTGCTGACCTGGGATCTCTGGAGAACATGTTTACAGGCTCAAAACATCCTTCTTTCATACACAGCAAATAAATCTTTGCCTTAATAGCCTCACATTTTGTGCCATCTTTTATGTCTTCTCAGGATGTCATATGCCACATAAAACATGAGAGGTCATTAAAGTTAAAGTGAGAAACTAATTAGCCCATATTTAGACTGAGAGATGCAAATAAATTACGCTATTCAAGTATCAGGCATACCTTTTAAAATATTGGCTAATATTGTAGCAGAATCCTCAGGTTATAGAGATCACAGAAGATGCTTACTTTACAACAAGCACCCAAATGTATGACTACACTGCGACACCAGATGAGAGATGACCCCAATACCACCTGCAAAGCTGCACTGAAGGCATTGCTAAAGGGACTCTTACAGCTGCTGCATCTCACAGGGGAAACAAAGAGCTGTGGACTCTTTCCCATGAGACCATCAGCTCTGGCCCCAGAGGCTACAAGGTGCTAACATATGTTGCAACCAAAATATATCCCCCATATTTACCAAATCAGAGGAAGGATATTTAATCTGTTGTCCTGTAAAGGCTGAGCACCTGCTGCTTCCCTCTGTTTGCTGCTTTTATTGGGATCTCTGGCATGCTCAGCTCCTATTTTCATGAAACTTGCAGGAACTTAATATCTTCATGCCTTTTGTTCCTCTGTCAGATTTGTCTGAGGGCAGCCAGTGATTGCAGTGTAATAGCAGGGAATGCGAAGGGACCAAGCAAGTGATTGCAAAGCTGTATTTCCTTACAAGGTAAGCTAAAAATAACAGTGACCTTTACGAGCTCTATTTTTCCATGGTTTGGAGCAGAGTTGTGAAATTTGGCAGGTGCAAGAGACCTTTGGGGTGTGCCTTCTGCTGTTCCTGTGAAAACCTTCTCAAATTTGGGCTAGGTATAAGCCTTTTGAAAACAAGACCATATGTCAAGAATATGGTTCAGAGGCATGTAAGAACTTAAGCAATTCAGAGGAATTCCCCAATTTTTCCACCCTCCCCAAGTCTCATGACACTTTCCTACTCTGTGCCTCTGAGGTCTCCACCTTCATATCCCCAGGATCCAGTATGAATACTGGGCTGGAAGGCAGGAACACAGCTTCTTCAGAACTCCCTGTTCTCACCATGCTAGCAAACACAGAGCAACCATGTGAAGGGACAAGGACATGGAGCAGGTGGTGGGTCAAGGTGGTCCCAACTCATCACATGCTGAAAAGGCAGAGCCAGTGGACAGCCTCCCAAACCCTATTCCTGCTTGGAGAAGGACAACTTGTCACTAAGGCTGCTTTCAGACAAAAGCTGTGTATAAGCTGCAGGCATTAATCTCTGGCATGCACGTATGTGAGTAAAATAATCCCATTTACGTGGTGTTGTCACGCACACGGCCATGTGGAGGGAAGATCTCAGTCTGAGATCTGACTGTGCAGCCACAACGAGGAAGAGAATGTTTGGCTTCATAATAGATTAGTCATTTGCTTGTAGTTTAAATAAGCCTCTGAGAAATTGCTGTCTTGACACTGTTTTCTGGCTGGACTGGTAAGAGTGGCTTTGAGCCGTGTCCGTGGAATATCTGTTTCACTGAACCAGAGGGGCAAGCAGTGACAGAAACTGGTTTGATGACTCTTGCCTGAGTGAAGGACGCTTCCACAGACAGCAAACAAGTGCTTTTTCTACTCCCAATTTACACAAGCTTGCTTTAGGGGAAGGCGATTTTGAAGCAGAGGATGAGCTTTGAGGTCCTTCCTCCCTACAGGCTCCAGCCTGTTTTTCCCCTGGCACTGCCTGGCCCTGCTCTGACCTGTGCAGGACACACTGGGAGCTGGGATGAGGCAGATCAGTGCGTGGAAGAAAAGTCACCAAGTGACCACAAGAGTAGCCAGGGAGATCAGTCTATCTGGAGCAGATTGATATGGGCATACCTCGTCCCTAAGGGACCCAGGAAAGCTTATCACAGCCACCAACACCAGGATTGACTATGGAGGTTGCAGGTGGCAGGCACACAGTGATACAGGGAAAATTAATGAGGAATTGAATGAGAATTGGGATTGCTTGGGCAGAAAAGAATGAAATTGAACTGAACGGTAAGGGAGAGAGACAAGATAGGAAAATGGAAAATTCTATAGTCAGTAGTGGCTATCAAATAGGATTACTGTCTATGCACCCGTGATGGCAAGAATCCCATCGAAAAAATAGATTTTGATTAACATGCACTCAATTACATTAGCAGTTAAAGTCTGTGTATTGTAGGGACTGCTCAATTAAAATTGCACTACCCATGTCCTTTTTACCAGCTCCTAATTTCCAAGGGGTTGATTTTGTGATGTTGCTCTGCCACTGCCATTTTCTTGACCAAATTCTAATCCTTCAAGAGCAGTGCTGTGTCACTTGATGCCTGCTAGAAGTCTCTACACACAAACCAGTACAGAAATCACAAAGGTAGGGAGAGTTGGAGCAAATATTTAAAGGAGGCATTAGCCAAAGGGGTGGCTGTCCTTGTGCAATGCCTTCACTGCATTCCCCATGCTACTGTCCTGAAAATGCCCACTTGTGGGCAAAATATTGCTTGAGTCTGGAGTGACTCCAGGGAGAGATGTCATGAGCTGCATGTTTTGCCAACATTACTGGCAGTGGGTTAAGGAACTGCTCCTGCACATTGCCTGGTTGAGCTTGGGAGTACCCTGGCATGGGGAAACAAGAGGATTGTGACACCCTCAGCCCCACTGCTGATGCCACCAGATCCCATCAGTCAGAGCCTCGGCTGTTAGCAGGATCAGAGCTGCCTATCCTTAGAAAGCAGAGGAAAATTTTGCTTTTGAGATTAAGGCTGGCCTCGTAGTGCAGGCAGGTGCGTGCAGTTGAGTTTGAGCCCTGGCTATAATGTGGGCATGGGACAAGGCTGGCAAATCCCCACAGGGCCTCTCTTCATCACATGGTGTGTCCTGGTGCTGTGGTCATGCTGAGCTGATGGCTCCGCTTGAGAACCCCATGAAGAGCCCCATGGGGACAACCCTTCAGCTCCTGGGCCCTGTGCTGAGGCCTCAGTGCATGGAGCCATGGCACTGTCTTGCGTCAGACACCCCTCTCTTGATGCTCCATTTCAGATTGCAGACTGCTTCCTAGTAAAAGGGCTTTTTCATAAAGGACTCTCCACCCTATTTGTGATAATCTAAAGCCCTTTTCCTCTTATTCATGGCTGTGTAACAGCCCTAGTGGCAAATGCATCAGCTGCTTATTCAGGAGAGAAATCCTGGCAAGGCTGAATGCAAATTTATGTAAGCCAAATGGCGCACAAGTTTTCCAGGGAACACTGGCAGAGCACCGCTGATTTTCGGAAATATCTATTCTTTTAATAGCTGATGGACAGGTTCATTAGGTGCCTATTTTTAACAAGATGAAATAGATTCTGAATAACTGAAGTGACTAACATGTCAGTCCTGAGCAGACAAAACTTGGATGCAGTCACTGGGGACTGTTCCCATGTCAAAATGTGGCAAAGGCTGCAATAATTGACTTCTGTGATGTTGAGGACCCCCAGTTTGACACTTTGCTTTCTTCCCAGTGATGAGTGAGGAATTGCCCGCTGATTACAAAAAAATATAAGACAATCACATTTTCCCCAGACTTTTCTGCGCTAAACTCCCTCATTACCTACCCTCCATAATTTAAAAAAAATAAAAATTGAAGTGGCTCAGACGAGAGTCCTGCTGCCACCTCAACACAGTTCGGCTCTCTTTTTTTGAGAAAGTACTGTGAATATTTCATGGTTGATTGTCAGCAAAATTTACCTGGGCAGGTGTTAATGCTGAGGACAATATATTGTGTATATATCTACGCAATTGATTTTGGTTAGGAACCTAATGAATTTTCAAGCAAATGGCAAACTACGCAGTATATTAGGATGAAACACCAGGCAGATACAACTCTAATCTTGTTATTTAGGTTATATCTACTGGAGACCACCTGTGTCTCTGGGTCTGCAATGTCCCCTTGGATTCAGAATGGCAAGGGCAGAACCACCAAAGTCTGGTGGTCTGAAGCTAGGGGCTCACAGTCTTATGGTAGACACAGTTTTAGACGCTTTCCATATTACTGCCAGTATGAACTGGGCCAAGCAGACCTGGGGAGATGCTACATTGGATTTGCTGGGGTCTTCAGTGAGAATAAGGTTGGATATCAATCACCATCCCTTCTGACCACGTGCTGTGCCAAACAAACCTTTTCTGATGTCTAATGATTCACAGCCCAAAGAGCAGGCTAGTATTTTAACAGATGTAGACTTGCCTCCCTCACCAATCCCTTTATAGGAAGGTTCATTGGAAGGTTAATAGGATGCTGAGAAGACAGACTTATTAAAATTAAATTAATCCAAATTAAATTAGGGGAAAGTCAAGTAACCCAGTCAGTTCACGAGAATTCATAGGAAAAGTATTAAAAAGAAACAGTTCAGACTGTAAGGAAACAAAGGATCTGGACCCGGGAGTGTTCTTTCCTAGGCATCACCCAGATGGATTAGGTTGGGGAGTTCGCACGGCTTGTAAAACCAGTCTCAGGAGCAGCCAGGAACACGCTGTGCTTGCTCATCAGCCCTGCAGTACATCCAGCTGGCTCTGGGACAGCCTGCGGACTTCCCAGGGGACAGCGTGGCTAGCAGGACTCGCTGGTGGGACCTGTCAC
>VRYO01002734.1:42793373-42810436 GCA_009812075.1 Sialia sialis | reverse complement strand
ATCTGCTTCTAAGGAGGCAATCATCTCATCACAAGATGAAACAATATATATGTAAATGTACATTGATACATAAAAACTGAAATAAGACATTAACATCTACATTTTGATGCACTAATTTGGGCCTAGTTATGTTGACACAGATGGAGTGAATTACTGGAGGAGAAAAAGCACATCTGTTAAATGTTATTGTTTAATTAAGCCATTAGCAACTGAAAGACAAGGACCCTTAAATTATAGTATTTTATATTTATCCGAGGCCGTGGTAGTTGTATAGCTCCCCTAGCACTTGGAGAGCGCTGTAATCGTTCATGCAATCAGCATAGCAACCTCTCTGTAAAAGGCACCAAGAAGGGTCCCTCTCTCTGCCTTGCAGATGGGGAGGTGAGCTGTTTGGCATAGGAAATTCAGGCAAAGAACCATGATCTGGGGTTAACATTGTGACTCTGACCTGCTTCGTTAGCCTGCATGGTGGAGCCTCACAGGACCTCTCAGGAAATCTTCATCTGGGGATCAGCACGCCTGAAACCTCTGGTCATTGCTCAGGGAGGGCTTTGCACCCTGGCATTCGTGTACACCCCGTTGTGGAGTTTTGGACACATAAAACTTTCTACCTGAGTGCCAAGCTCTGCATGCACAGCCAAAGAAATTGGCAATAATCCTTTATTACCGCCACAGGCTCTCTGTGGAAATCTTATTCTCCTGTTCAATTTTACAGGGAATAAATTTCCTAGCTGGAGGGAAATTTCTTCATGTGAGAGGGAAGAAAATGTCTCTGAGACACACCTTACCAGTGAGTGGACTTACTATGACATAGAGGTGAAGAAGTCTCATCTTGTGTTCCAAAGAGCCTTCAAATTCACCTGGCAAGGGTCCACTGCCACTCCAAGGACACAGGATAAGCCATGAGAAAGTGTCGTGCAGACTGTCCCACTTGACACTTGCCCCCTTGTTTAAGTTGCTTTTACTGCAGAAGCAGAATTTCACAGAGGTCTAGAGAGCTTAGAGATGTTAAGCATCCAGAAGTAGTGAAAAACCAGGCATCCATAAAGAGCAAAGACACTGTTCTAGCAATTTTAGGGTGGAAGAGGTGAACACCATCAGCCTTGTTTTTGCCCAGGCACTGAGGCTTTCTAGGTTCTGCTGCCCAGCAATGCCTGGTAGCTGTCATGATGGGCAAGCAACAGGGTCATAAGCAGTGCCCATAAATTGTTTATTTAATTTTTCAGTGCCATTTGCACCATCACTGCCAGCAAAGTGACATGTGATAATTAGAAGTAAAAAATGCTTTCAGCTTTAAAAATAGAAATGTTTTTCACTTTAGCCGCTGCAGGAGGAAGGCCTGAGTCTGCTCTTGCTTGTGCCGGCATAAAACAAAATTAGCTACACAGAAATGAATGGAGTTACATCTATCAAAAACTGCACAAGTGGCAGCAGAACTGACCTCTTTTCTTTTAAACTCCTTCCTGCTCAATACTATATGAACATCTTTTGTATTTGATGCAGTAATCTTTTAGAGCTGACCCCTGTCCCCCACATCAGAGCTGATGCTGTTCAGGAACTAACATGGATACAGCTCAGAGTGGAAAATCAGCCTTGGTGAAGGCCCACGCAATATGGAAAGCGATCCTTGGGCCAGCACAGAGCAGTGTGAAGTGCCACCACAGAGGGCCAGCGTTTGCTTTTCCTACTCCAGAAAATACTAAAGCACAGCACAGGCACTGGCATCAGGGAGGGTGCTCACGGGGCCCTCCAAGAAGAAACACGGAGGGACTCCTAATGGTGGCCCATTCAGCTGTCCTTGTCCAGAGCCATTGACTTTGGCAGGCATGATCAAGCCTCTGTGGGACCTAAGGAGGTTGGCAGAACACATGGAAACTTCCCGAGGGATGTGCCAGGGAAGGGAGACAGCATATCCCTCCTAATGAAAGCAGTGGCTCAAAGACAACGAATCCCTTCTCCCAGGGAGCTGGATCCCAGTGCTCTGCTGTCTGAGGTGGCAGCAATTTGAAAACTAACCAGAAGCCTTGCTGCTATCCCAGAGTACTGCATTAAATAATTGAAAAATGAATAATTAAATTAAAAGAGGATTATTTCCCACAGGCAGGCAGAAAATTGCTGCCTGCAGAACAAAGGATGATGGCAACACTTCATTTTCTGCAGTTCTCAGCAGTCAGGAGTGAGGTGATGTGAATAACATCCACAGTGGGCAGGAAGAGCCTTCCTGAATCACATTGGGTTTTTGGCTCACAGTTTATCCCTAAATTGTCTATCGCCAAGTGCAAGATTAGTGATTTCTATAGAACAAGGAAGCCAGTCAGGAAATACAAGACATTCCCTTTTCCAAGAATGTCACCCTTGGGGTGTGGGGGCATCTATTTACACAGAGGTACCTGAGGGATTTGCACAGATCAGTCCCGTTGACTCACAGTCAGCTGCTACACATATTTGTAGGATACATTTCTATGTTTAGTCATCTACACTTATTTTATTGCTGGATATGAGGAGACGTGCATGTATGCTTTGTTCTAGCACTTTCTAAGAACAGTATAATGGCACTATTATATTTTTCTCTAAGATGTATGTATCTGTTTGAACAGACGACGCATTGTAAGAGTCTGTATTTCTCATGAACTATAATTAAACATGAACAACTCTCCACATAGGATAACAATACTGTAATATACTTGCTCTCCTCACAGAAATTTAAACAAGTTGACATGCTGAGTGAATAATGATCCTACATTTATGCAGAATTATTTTCTCTGAGAAGCTACAAGCCCTTGGCACACTGATTCCCTGACTATATGAGGTACTACAGCAGAGTCTGAACATGACCCGTGGGGAGCAAGTTGTCCTCTTCAACCCATCCACCTTCCCAGCACCTCAAGCTCTCCTCTCCCAGACACTACATCCCTTCATTGTCCCACTTCATTCTTTGTGCCTTTTACATATGGAAGCCCTGTTTTTATCCTGTGTGTTAGGTTCCTTCAGATTGCCCTCCTAAACCCCTCCCTTAAACTCATATTTGTCCAGTGAAGCAATTTCTTCACTCACCACATCAGCGTTGGCTATAAAAGGTCAGAGTATTTTTCCAAGAGATGTGACATTTTCCTTAAGCCCATCTTCTTGTCTCTATCTATCCAGAAAGTTTATAGTCCCCAACATGGTGGTCATGGCTGTGACTGAGCTGTCACATTCCAGATGGCTGTGATGGTGCCATGGGATTCAGAAACACACATGCAGCATCAGGAGGGGTAAGGCTTCAAACCTGTTAGTTGCCCTTCCTCCCTCCACTAGCAGGTCCATACTCATCACCTCATCACATGTATATCTGGAAACTGTGACCCAGTGCAGGAGGCCCAGGGTTTCAACAGCAGATTTCTCATTCTCCAACCCCCATGCCAAAGCAGATGGGCAGATGAAGCTCAGCAAGTAAACAGCATGCCTGACACTATGGAGTGGTGCTGCAGCAGAACAATTTCTGAATGCCATCCCAGGGCCCCAGTCCCAAAACCAGCCCCTTCCTTCCTCTACAGAGAGAATGTCTGCAGGCTGCATTGTAGGCATCTTTTGTGAGAGGTGCTTTTGAACACGGCAGCAATGAACCCATGCTGGAGACCTGAGCCAATGAAGCCAAAGAGGAGGAGAGGCAGGGGTGACGGCCTGTCTGGCTGTGCAGACAGCACCATTGCCCTCCTCTCACAAAGATCCAGCAAACCAAGGCCACCCCTAAGCACTGAAGGAGAGGGGAGCAGCAGCAGCTTCTCCCTCCATGTCAATCCATAACTAGCAGCACAGTGCAGGCTGGTGGAGTGGATATTTCAGTACATGCCTTTTCATTAGAGCACCCTTGTCTCCAGTCCCTTCAGAAATGGCTTTGTGGTGACACATTCCAGGGCCAATCATCACTGGTCCAAGACTAGCATTTGCACACACAGGAGTTGAAAGCTGGTATTCACACAGTACCCAGCATCAACGTTCCTCTCTCTGCCTATGCAGCAATTTCCTTATCTCAGCCTGTCTAATAGCCACAGGAACACAGTTGGTGATGTTCCCTTCTGTCCTGAAGCCCTCCCAGCTAAACCAGTGGAAAATATTTTTGTCCTGCTCAGCTCCAGTCCCAGCTCCCTCCACTGCTCCAGCAGGGGCTAAAACCGCCAGAGGGATACTCTAATCCCAGCCATTTGGCAGGGGTCCCTGGGGGACAGTCCTCCAGCTCCAGAGTGTCAGCATGCTGCCAGATGAGTGCTCCCTGCTGCTGAAACAACTCCCAGCCAGCCGGCCGCCTCCAGCCTCCAGCCTCCAGCCTTTCCTTACCACAAGTGCAGAAGAAAGAGCTGGTTTGGGGATGGGGGAGGAGGGAATTGAGAGGCTTTGTGAGAGGCTTTCATTTTCTCTTGCTCATCAGGAGACACTAAAATACAGTTTTTGTGAAGGCATGTTGGCCCCTGTGATTTAACGCCAGCATTGGATCTTTGCACCTTCAAAGCTCTTTACCATCGTCTGGCTGTGGTCTCCTCTCAGGAACAACCAGGCAACTGTGCTGGGACCAGTGGCTCCATGCAGAGCCTGTCCCCCTCCCAAATGACTCAGGCCCTGCAAGGGTACCTTTGCAAGGCAGGCAGAGCCAATGTTATTCCCTCTGACAGATGGGAAAAATGAGAGGAGGTGCAATGGCAAGACTCGCCCAGGGCCTTCCTGCTAACCTGCGCTGTGAATGCCTGAATTACTCAGCCCTGTGCTCCAGCCAGTCAACTCAAACTGCCTCTGGTTGTCTTTGCTGCAAACCACTGAGAAAAGCATCAGTGCATCTTTTCTGGGTCAAGCAAAGTCCTGTCCACCCCTGTATCCCATCTCTGATGAAGGGCTCGGGTGGGCACTGACAGAAAGGCTAGAGAGCATCTCCTTTGAAAAATGAGTGATGCCTTTCCATCCCCATCACCTCTCATAATGATTAAAGCATTGAATCATGCTTTTGGCTTACAGAGCTTGCATTGTGCGGATCTGTTTGAATTGAAGAGAAGAAATGCTTTGATGATCTTAATCAGAGCTTCCCTCTAAACACACATTTCCGTCCCTGCTGCAGCAGGAGCAAACACAGCACTCTGCTACCCAAGAGATCACGTCCAAAACAGGCTACCAGTCCCAAAGGTCACCAGAACTGGAGGAAAAAATGTAACCCTGCTCTCAAGTTGTTAGCCAGACCAAACAAAAGATTCCTCTCCAGTCAGAAGAGGAAGAAGGTCTCTAATAGCCAGTGGGGCGTCGGCAGGAGATCACTGCATTTCAGCCTGGCTCCAAAGCAGGAACCTGAGATGGAGAGGAGGTTTTTGGTCAGGTCCAGATGAAATCCTTGGGAACATCAAGAGCATGACTGGGCGTATGGATCCAAAATCTAAACCATGTTGTAAGAGCACCCAGTAACACTTCAGGCAGGAGCTGAAGAAGAGAGAGTTATTCACTGTGTGCTTTTGATCCTCCCTTTTACCTTGTAAAGATGTTTTATATATTTTGCATCAGAAGTAAAATTTACCCAAGGAATGTAATAAACAGCATTGCCTTGAAGACAGTGCACAAACTTTACACTACTGGCAGATTAAAAAGTCATCTGCTCCCTAGCGATTTCCTCCTGCACGTACCAAAGAAGTCCAAGTGTGGATAAATTTAACACAGATGATTCTCATTTTTTGCTTCTGGAAAATGTTGCCCTGGCAGATCATGGAGTCAAGCTATGCATCTGTCTCTCCCTCCAGTCAAGTCCTTGGGAATCTACATTTACAGTCCTAGACTTTGTACAGTTAGCATCCATGCCAAAGCCTGCTGCAGTCAATGGAAAAATTGTGGGGGAAAAAAAACCATTAGAAATGTTTTATAGAAGCACCGTTTTGATAAGAATATGTTAAAATGTTGCAATATGCAAAAAATTTTCAAAAATGTTTTTTAAACATTTCAAAGAAAAACCTTTCCAGGCAGCAGATTCTAAAATGAACTGTGGATGTGTGCTTGTGATGTGTTCCCTGAGCATTTTCTCAGTGAGGTTACCTGAGCACAGCATCTTGCCTGCCATGCACAGCAACTCTGGCACTTTGGCCTCTGAACTGGGTCAGAGGAAGTTTTGCACAGTTGACTCAGGTGAATTCCAATTCCACTTTAGTCTATCCTTTTGTTAAATAAATGCCATTCTACAACTTCATTATTTGTTGTTACCAATCACTGAGGAACCAGCAGGTGTTTTCATCAATAAAAGCAGGGAGTTTTTCCTACAGAGAAAAAACAACAGTGTTTCCTAAGAATTTTTGGATGGCACCATCTCCCTCTGGTACTCCACTGCAAAATGTTGGTGGTTTTTTTTGTGTGTGACTGCATCAATGTCAATATATTTTCTGTCTTGGTGTCTTCCAGCTTTTACCAGATTTTATAACCCCCTTGAAATCTGGCCTACAAGAGTCTAGAATGTCTGATCTGTGGGTCAGAGATACATAAGGGACACACATACATGAAAGGGACACACTTATATGAAGGGGACACATGAGCAACACATGACCAGAAAACTTCAAGGTGATAAATGGAGGAGCAAAAAATATGCATCACAACTTTAAAATCCTGTAGCCACTGGAGTAAGTAACAAGAAGACAACTCCACAAAAACAGCATTTCCAGCTTAGGTAACCAAGTCACAAAGTAAAATAAAATGCTGACCAGGAGCACTTATAGAAAGTATAAACACCATAAGACTTCTCCAGTAAACTTGGCTTCTCAAGGTTGAAAAAGGCTTATACCAGCCTTGCTGAGCCTTGTGCAGCTGGCAGAGGACTGAAAGGATCTGGCAAGCCTGAAGACTGTTCTAGCATCTCTTGGCAACAGAGCATCACCAAGGCAAGCATTTTACAGTAGTCCCACACTGATATGTATTTTAGTGTCATCTACAGAAAATCCATGACTGAAATACATAAAAGAAGACATTGATACAGTTGCCTGTGGGTTCCCCATGCAGCATCTGTACCACCAAATTTCCTGTGCAGATGCCCCAGTTTCAATATTTAGACTTGGGGAGCTGTTGGTGCAAAAGGCAGTGGGAAAAGAAGTCCCCAACCATTGGCAGGTCAGTGCTGTCAGGTGTTTTCTCTGTACAGTACAATTTTCATGGTGCTGCATAGTTAAGGGCTTCAAGGTCCAAAATTAGGGGCTTCTTTGCCCAGGACATCCATTAAACCTCATCTAGGAAGTGTTCTCACCACACACATGGCCAGTCCATTCTGCCCAAAATTGTGAAATTGGTAGAACAGTTTACTCTTACTCTGCATCTTTTTACGGCAAGAAGCTTCATCCACAATGTGGGAATCCCAGGCATCATTTCCTCTCCTACGAGAGTAGGAATATATGTGTCCTAGATACATGCTGGGACTACTAAATAACAGGTTGTATCCTGGGCAGGGGGGGGTGCTCCATGCCCAAAATAAAGCAGGGACATTTGGCAAGAAACAACAAGATTTGGTGGGAAAACAGAAGCTGTCCAGGGGAATTCTGCTGCTGGAACAGCAGTGAAGAGGAAGAGGCTGTAGGACAATGGAGGCCATCGAGCATGGTTGCTGTACTAACTTCAGCAGTCTGGGTCAGGGTCCAAATTCTTAGCTTCCCATCTCACCTGAATTCTGGATCTTTGGATCTTTAGAAATTTCCTTATAAACTTCATGTAACATCTCTTCCTCTTCATGAGGTTGATGCTCCTTTTACCTGCTCCTTGTACATGCCATGAGAGCTACTTAATGTCTTTCACAGTGTCTGATGATAGTGAGTGGCTTTTTCATGCCTTGTGCAATTATCCTGCTACGTGCTCAGGAAATGTGTGTCCCGGGACTCCAGGAATGTCTGTTTCCAGGACGTACCTGTTGGTTTATAACATGCAAATATCTGTCAGCTGGTTTTGTAACTTGGGGGAATTATGAGCCAGCGAAATTAGAGAGGCTTTACACTACAGAAACCCAAAGCAGAGCACCAGCATATGTAAATCAGTGTAGATCCTCTGAGTCAGATGGAGCTGGGTCAATTTATTCTAGGTGAGGAGCTCTTGAAACTGGAGACATAGCCCCCCAATGGCCTGTAATAAGATACCATCCTGCTTTTTCTCTCTTCAAGTGTGCTAGCATTGCATCCTTGCAGATGATTGCATGTTATGCCATGTGCTGGCCCTTCGCAGACAGCAAGGGGCACAGATGTTTATCACATGCATTGCATGAGGTGAGAGGGAAAAAAACACAGCAAGAGCTTGGCATCACTTTAGTCTCATCTGAGCCTTGCTCTGGATACAGGGAGTGCTGCAGAGGCTGTGCCTGCCTGCTTTGTGTGGGCATGAACGGCAGCCTTTGATTCCCGGTGGCATTGGTTCCTGCCCTTTGCTGTGGCTTTAAGACACAAGGGCATTGTAAGTGCCTGGCTGCAGTTCTTAAGAATACCAGCACTTTGGGCTCTTGGAGCAGCTGCATCCTTATCCCCGGCATCTGAAAACCACTTGTATTATTAAAGTGGCAGATTTCAGAGCTGGTATTTCCCCACAACCACAGGTATTTTAAAAATTTAGCAAAACAAAATGGCACGCTGGGATTGTTCTTATGGGTCCTGCGTAGCACTTAGGCAGGAGACAAAAAAATGTCAGAGTTGCCTCCATGCAAGATGAGCCTTGGATTCTTCCTCTGTCTCTGGCAGGATACAGCCACTATGCTAACAAAAACATGAAGACTCTTCCAGAAACATTAATCTTGAAACTTTTCATGGCCTTGCACACAACATGCTGCAAGACTCATAACCTATTTAAGGTCGGTGATGCAGAGTGAGAAATAGTTGTCCCCAGGAAGTGGCTGGCTGATGAAAGTTCCACTGGTGTGAATAACCAGCACAATTACAGGGAAAGGCAGCTGTCTTGAGCAAACTGTTAATGGGACACTGAGCCTTTAACTGCTAGATCAAAGTGCAAATGTGTCCCAGAGCAGCACTGACTCACGTTATTTGATGTCTTATGGGAAAAGTGCTGGCAAGACTCACTCCAGCTTCTTAACCCATCAGAATCATTGAAACTGAAGGAGCTGAAGTCTCCAACAAACTGAGACCACTTCTGTTGGTCCTGTCAGAATTGTATCTACACCTTTGGAAATGTGACCTTACTCATCTCTGCCACAAGGGCCACCACTCAGACTGTCTCAATTTTTTGGCCAAGAACAGAAACAGCATGAAAACAAAAATCCCATTTTAGCACTCATGTCAATTATTTATTCATGAATGCTGATTTATTCATCAAGATGTCTGCCTTCAGCTGTGATTTAACAGCTTTGCTAAACATGGGTTTCATTTAAGTAACAAGGAACTTCACTCTGGTCCTTCATCTATCTAATAAGGGCCAGCAGGGGTCCTTATTTAATAAGGACTGCAAATGGACTGATCTGAATTTGGGCTTTAATAGACAAAATTAATAGCAAAGATTAATTTCCTCCACTGCAGGAATGAGCATTAGGATGAGTATTGTGAGGAAGTCAAACTAAATGATTGTAATTTCTGAGCCTTAATATCTATTTAGGTAGTCATTTTGCAATAACAAACAATTAGATCTATCTGCAAAAGGCAGATAATGAATAGGAAGAGTAAGTGTTCTGTGGACCTTTCTGGATCATAAATGTCTATCATCTGGTTGCCTGAGACTTTGACTCTGGAACCAGAGTCAACGAGCCCAGTTGGCTCTTCCAGTTCTATATTTTTACTGAATATAAAATAATTAATTTATTTTTGAGAGAAGATAAATTACAAGTATCTCCATTTCAGATAAATAAAATATAAGCCTTTCTACAGCTATCTAACCATGAATCACCAGGACTTTACACAGATAGCCACCTGCTTCATGAAAGCTCTCTATAATGCTGGATGTAGTACAGCAAGTCTGAATTGTGATACGAATTCTTAGTCTAAGCAAATTCACTCTGTAAAATGGGACGTTCTGACACGGTGCTGCTCTTGCACACTTGAGTGGGCTCAGTAAGGATATTTGATACAAATGCTATAGACATCAGTCAATGTACCTAGAAAGTTGATCAAGGCCCAATAGGAAACAAAAAGCAGTAAGGTCACCTGATTACAATCAAGTCACCACGAGCCTGAGCTCTGGTGAAATTACAGCTTTAGCTCATGGCAATTATAAATCTAGTAATGTTCTGCCTCTCAGCTGCAGTGTTCTAGAAGCTGAGCATGGCTCAGATCAGAAGAAAGACTGTGCCCATGTCACCTCTTACTAACACTGCTGAGCTGAAGGACAAAATGACCAGCCCCAGCTCTGACACAGCCTCCCTGCTGGCATCCATTGCCCCCTCACATCTCTTGGTATAGGGACAGGACTAATCAGCTTAAATGGTCCCAAAGAAATTATGAAGTGCCCAGAGAACCACCTGAGCATGCAGAGTAGCTGGGCAGAGAGGATGTGGGGAGTAACAAGAAACCACAGTGATCTCTTAAGCCAGCCAAAAGAAGACACGCACCCACAGCCTAGCTTGTCAAAAAACCTGTAGCTCTGTCACACAGAAATATGTGAAAATACCCAAAGCCACATACTGCTCTACTTTCCCCCCTCTGAATGTTGTTTCTTAACAAATATTTCTACAAGCCTGGAGGAATGACACTGGGATGAAACAAATTATGTACTGGCAGTGAATATCCACCATGGTTTTCTATATGCTTGCCTGACTTTTTAAATGCCGATGTTTTCCTTAATTTTTTTTTTTTCAAAGCCTGGCATACTACCATGACAGCTTTACAGTGAAACTCTAGTCCAACATGCTGACATCAACTAACAAGGCATATCAAGAACCCAGCCCTTTCACATACTTTATGAGTACAATGTGTTAGTGTTAAGCAATATTTGAAGAAATACTAGGCAGAATAGTCCCCAGGAAGACCTGGATTCTGACTTCATGTAGGCAAAGGAATATATGACAGAAATGATAAATCCTAATGACATTGCTGATGGCCCACCTAGTCAGGGAGCTATTGTGAGACTCAAGTGTAAGCAACAGCCCATGAAAGACCATCTTCTTTGTTCCTTTCAGTTAATTTGCTCTACTTTTATGCTGGCAAGTGTTGTTTGATAACACTAAGCAGCATAATAGGGCAAGAGGTTGCCTATTTGGCATTTAGTGAAGATAAAGAGGTTAAAAAAGAAAATAATAACTTCATGTATTACAAAGGGCTGAGGTGTACAGTATACTCTTCTAGAACCACACTAAAGTGGAAAAGCAATGGCATGTTGTCACAATCAAAAGTCTGCATGTTTCACAAAGAAAACAACATTTAATCTCTAAAAATGGAGAGATAAAAGGTTCAGCAAAATCTCTACAGACATACACTCCATCACTACTTTACAATGTTCAGGTCTTATGCAATTCACTCAGCTTTTCCCACTCCCCTTTGCCTTATTCAGGGATGGAAATGTTCTGCTGGCTTGTGTGCTGCAGCAGCTGCTCCTCTTGACATTTCTGCTGCAGGCTGGGATACAGACCCTGAGAGTTAGTTCTAATGAAATAGCTAATATAACCCTTCCTCTCATTTCCCAATATTTCATGTGAATCAGAAATTCTAATTTAGGCAATCACTTATCTGAGAAATCTTCCTAGGTTAGTGGAGATTCAAAAATAGTTTGAAACAGCAACAACAGAACCAAGGGTGCTTCAGGCTTTAATTTTCTTCCAACAGCTTCTGTGGCTTATTAGAAGAAAGTAGATGCTATTTCTACCAGGTATCCTGCAAGGAAATTCAGTCTATTAGTTATTGGCTCCCACTCTTTAGCTGGGTGCTCAGGTGAAAAGAATAAGATACAGAAAGCTAAAAATAGAATCATAGGATATCCTGAGTGGTAAAGGACCCATAAAAATCATAGAGTCCAACTGCTGGCCTGGCACAGGACACCCCAAGAGTCTCCATGTGCTGTCCAAATGCTTCTTGAGCTCTGTCAGGCTTGACCTGTGACCTGCTCACCTCTTGTGACCACTTCTGCGGGGAGCTTGTTTCAGTGCTCAACCACCCTCTGGGTGAAAAACTTTTTAAAATATTCAACCTAACCCTTCCCCTGAGACAATTTCATGCCACTTCTCACAACAGAGAAGAGATCAGTGTCTGTCCCTCCTCTTCTCCTCACAAGGAAATTGTAGCTGCAATGAGGTCTCCCCTCAGCCTTCTCCAGGCTGAACAAACTAAGTGCCCTCATCCACTTCTCTTCTCTAGGTCCTTCACCATCTTTGTAGCTTTACTTTGGACACTCTGTAATAGCTTTATATATTTTTATATTGTGGTACCCAGAACTTGCACACAATACTCAAGGTGAGGCCACACCACTGCAGAGCAGAACAGGACAATCACCTCCCTCAACCAGCTAAATTCTTGTGGGGAGAATATGTGGACATGACACAATAAGAAAGTGTGATTTTGACCCATAGGGTGCATTTGTAGGTCAAAAAGTACAAGGTAGAAAGTGTATTTACAGAAATTATTAATGCTGAGCTTCTGTGACAGAAGATCCAAGATGTAATTCATGATAAAGGGGCTTTGTCTTGGCAGGCCATTTTTCCAATGGGCCTGCAGGAGCTGCTCATTAGGAGTGTTTCAATCACCACAGTGAACACTGCAGACTCTGTGAAGAAAGCCTCCATTCGTTCCTATCACACTGCAAATACACAGCCCATGCAAACATTTGGGTTTTTTCAAGATCCACTGAGACTGCTGGCTAACAAAATCATCAGCACCACACTGAGCAAATTTGACAAAAAAAAGAAGAAAGCTGAGTGTCAGTCAATGAGACCTGGGAGCAGAGATATCTGTCTTGAATTACCCTTTCTGTGCTTCTGCCCATTACCTGAAGAAATGTGGGGCACCTGGGAAGCAGGAATTGCAAATGCAGTCAGTTACCCCCTCAGCTGTGACAGATCTAGTTTGAGTTCTGCTTGTATTGCTCAATAATTTCTTTAGGGAAAGGTGTATCACAGGAACAATTAATTGAAAAAATGCTAATTAATTGACATATACACGCCATCTCAGCAGTAGAAAATGTTTATTACTGGCACTAGAAAGAGACAAGAGTCTTCTCATCCCAAGTCGCTTTACAGCTCCATTAATCACCTGCGTTTGTTCCAATGGAGAATGTGCTTACTGCAAGTACTTTGTCTTGTGCCTGCATAATTTCCATGCCCTGACTCCTGCATAGCCTCCAGGAAACTCCTCAGTGCAGGCAAATTTCTTCATGCAGTTCACAGAGGCACTCAACCATGCTGCTTGGCCAGCTCCATCAATATTATCATGTAGCATACTGATACTGCTTTTAATGCATTGTATGCTTTTCAGATTCCAGGAACAGCTTTACCATCATTAACCAACTAAACAAAGTATGTAACCTATGCTGAATATTTCTCAACAAATTTCTCAAATACCACCCTGGTGGAAACTTGCTACTAGATTGCCATGGACCTGTTTCTAAGGTTATGTTTCTATTGGCCTATTTCTGTATGCTAATGTCTTGTAGTCACAGAACAAAACAGGGTCTAGGAATTCACCTGCCCTGGAGATGCACTGGGTTACTATAATTCAGGAGTCCCAGCTGAGTGAATTCCCGCTGGGAGTCCTCCAAATAGAAGTGCGGTACAACCTGTTGATCATACAGACTCCCCTCCAAACGCTTTCTCTCTCAGCTTCCTCCTTGAAACCTGCATTTCCCTCAAGATCTAGTATTGATTCCTCAGACTCAGCTCAGAGATTATAAATATCCCCAATCTCCCAAGTTCCAGTTAGCATTTTGTGAGAAAACCTGAGGAAATTCAGCAACACAGCTAGTTTATACACAGCATCCTAAAACAGCTCATTAAAAGCAAACAAACGAGAGCTCCCCAAACCCCAAGACTTTCTGAAATGCAGCTTCCCTCCATCTAATTGTGTCCCACTTCAGAAGTCCTTATGGCAAGAAAGGCAAACGGGCAGCTCAAGGGATACCTTCATGCTTTAGTTTTCTTGTGCATCTCCTTCAGACTTCACCCAGGAGACCTTTTAAACCCTCTTTTATCACCTCCTTAACATTGCCGAATTGCTGGCAAGTTGCCAGTGCTCCTGGGGAATAAAGGTACTAGTTTGTATTCAGAGATAATGTAGTCAATGGAACAAAACACATTATGCCATCCAGCAGCAGCAGCAGCAATCCAAAAAGTCTTCACTTTTGGGAGTACCAGGAGACACCACAGCTGTAAACCCTGCAGTGTATGCATAAGGGCTTGCCTGTCATCTTAGATTTTAGGCATCAGCCTCCAAGAAGATACACAATTTCCTGTCCCTATTCCTGATCAGCAATCACTAATGAAATCTCTTTTGAATTTTTGCCAAGAGGAAAACAATAGGATGCTTGAGAACTACAGCTTGAGGTGTAAGTTATTGTGCTTCCTCTCCTTAGCCAAATCCTGTGAGAGGGCCTGGGGAGTATAATCGGAATTCAGTATATGTGCTGAGAAGAAAGACACATATCTTCTTTTTCCTTAATCCCAACATAGTTTATTATTCCACTGGGGAGGATGGAGCCACGGAGATACCATTGCAACTATCAGCTGGAGTTAAGAGGTCAGTTCTGACGTCAGCACAGAGTATGTCATGAGCTTATGAATGCATCAACCCTGAAGTCACTAACTCACCTCAAAAATTTTGTTGTTCTCTTTAAATGTCAGGTTTCACTCTGTTGGACACCAACAATTATACAATCCCACAAACCAGTCAGAGCTTGGGCTAGAAAACGCATGGAATGAAGGTGCGTCTGGAATATTAGGAAAAGGTTGTTCACCCAGTGGGGAATGTGTCACTGGAACAAACTTCCCAGGGCACCAAGCCTGCCAAAATTCAGGATACTCTCAGTCATACAGTTTAGTTTTAGGTAGTACTATGAGGAACAGGGAGGTGGACTCTATGATCCTTATGGATCCCATTCAACTTGAGACAGGCAATGATTCTGTGATTCTGTATCAGACAATCAATAAACAGGGTCTCCTCAGCAGTTCTAGAGGCAGGAGAAACTTCAAAAATGGCAAGTGGGTAAATGAAGTAATGGAACATCTGTTTCTCTAATATTAGCTTTGTTTCCTTGTGAGATTGCCACAAAAATAAAGGCATGAAGGAAAACAGGTAGGTTACATATAAGTAAATTCCTCTAAATTGAGAAAGATGGGTTTTTTAGAGAAATAGAAAATAAAGGTCTTTTGTGCTTTGAGAATCCTGAAAGATGATACTACTATGTAAATCAGCTACAGCCTATGAGTACAATTTGTTATTATATTGTTTCAGTAAACATGTTTGCCCATCTTCTTTTAACTCTAGCTATAAAGGATTTTTTAAAAAATGCAATCAACACATATTTCATTGTACTTATATGCTAGCAGAATGCTTCTCAGTTTTACCATGAATTTCCCATGGTCAGAACAAAAGTCTGAAAAGTCTGAATTTGCAATTGTCTGAAGTGACTGCCTGTTTTTGACACATAACTCTTTCTTAGTCAGCTGGTGCAAACCGTCATCATGGAAATCTGAAATTCAGTGCAGAACAAGACATTGTACACTGTGGGGAATGTTCCGTGACTAAGAATGGATAATTTTTAAAATGTGATTTTATTTTCAAAATGAAGGGGCTTTTGACTTCTTCTTTTAGATTTGGGGATGAGCACTGTATTAGAGTGTGTATCTCCTGTGTGTACCGCTAGAAACCGCAGAGATGCACAGCTTGCCTGTGGAGATCAAAGCCAAAGGTCGGTTTGCCTAATGTTGGGATATGGGCCAGGCTTTCTCTGTGTTTTTCTCTCTCTCCCGATATGACTCTTGTATCAGTGCCAGGAATTGGGATATTAATCTTCTCTAGGTAAACATTAGTTTATAAAATGGGGACTATAATTGCACAGAAGCAGCTATGATATGCCTTGGGATTAGTGAATACCTCCTAATTGAGCTTCAGTGAAAGCGGCAGTTCTGGCATTATTTTTATTCACCTTGTGGAAAATTATTGGAGCATATTTCATATAATTAGGATCAAGAATGGATTTGGCATCACTTCCAGCAAATGCCCCTGAACACTAATCTGGTTTATTTGGCACCACTGATGAAGCCTCTCTTGTGGGGAATACAATGACAACAATTAACCTGGCAATACAGAACAGAAATGGGAAGTGGGAAATTGTCTTGTCTTATATCCACATACAGGATGAAATGTGGCCTCATTCAGCAGCAAAGTAGTGCCTTGAATTTATTTTCTTCTTTTGTTTTTTTTTTTTCTCCCATTTTGAGATGCCCTAAGGAATCTTCTATTTTTTTCCCCCATCTATCTGAAAAATCTACATTTTTCATTCTGTTTAAGAGGATCCCAACAAACACATATTGAAAGTGTAGCTCAATGTATTGGATTGAACACTCTTTCTAGAATTAGACCAATATTGACTTTCAACAGCTGCCAGTTCAGAGCAAGAAATCAATAACAGGATTTGGGCAAGGTCTTTGGGTTACTGCACCAGGATATACTTTTTTTTTTTTTAATAATTGCATATGATCCACACATACTCTAGTTTTTAGTGAGTTCTGTTTGTTCCTTCTCAGTGAGTGTTCTGGACAACTCAACTCCCCCCGCCGCCCCCTTTTTCCCTTATTTATCCACTTGTTATGAATTTGGCACTGACAATACATTTTAAGATTTCCAGGTCAGGTGAAGTGACAATTCATCCATCCATAGCTTTCTTTTCCTATCATCTAGCCCTCAGACTAGAGACCACAGTGAGGCTTGGGAAAACTAGTCCTCCAAAATTTGTTTTCAGGGGAATGCTTGGAAGAAGAGACTTCCACTGGAAGTGGGAAAAAGAGATTAGGTATTAACCCGGGATGTTAAATACAGCAAAGCTTGAGAGACTTAGGGAGATTTACAGACACAGGGAAATATGACAAGAAAGAGGAAGAGTAGAGTGATTTGGTTTAGCTGCTGAGCCAGCTGAGAAAGGGATGAGAAGAACTCTGAGGGGAGGAGTGAGAGAGG
>VRYO01002734.1:42734839-42792373 GCA_009812075.1 Sialia sialis | reverse complement strand
GTTTCCTCTCTTCCTGGTGGCTGACAAGGTGAGATGAGGACCCTCAAGCACTTGCAGCTCTGGGGTTCAGGGCAGGAGATTGCTTAAGATGCTGAACAGCACAAGGAGGGCAGCTGCATTTCTACACAGACTGTACACATTTCTACACTGATTTCTACACAGATTCTCAATTCTTTTACTGGAAAGACAGAGAGAGCCTATGGTCAAGCAGTGTGGGAGACAGACTGAGGAACAGTCAAGAGCTGTGATGTGCTTCTATGAGCTCAGTGTAGTGGAGTCAGGGTGTAAAACCCTGGTGAAAGCCATGCTAATGTTCATGGCAAGCAGCTGGAGATTACAGGATTTTACTTCAGTCATGTTTTTAAAAATCTTTACAAACACAACAGATTTGGGGAATGCTGTCAGGTCTAGCCCCATCCTTTCTGAAATCCTCGAAAAACAGAGGAGACTCACAGCCTGTCCTGATCATTAACAACCCCCTCCCCACAGCCCCCAAACAGCCTCAAGCAAATGCCAAAACTGAGAGCCCACCACAGAAAGCGTCCTTCCATTATCCTGAACTGCAATCTGTGCTCTATCCTCCTCTTTGACAGCAGAAAAGGGATGCAGTAAATCCTGTGCAAGCTGTTCACATCAAAACCAGCAGATGATCTCATAAAATTGCTGCTCCTGGTAAAATACCTTGTTTAGTTAGAGAGCAGCTGCATACAGCTCCTGGATTGACTGTAGATGTAGCCCAAAGATGAGAGAGGGGCAGCAATTTAGTTGTAAAGCAACAAGTAACTGACTTGCAATAGGCAAGATCTAGTATGGATAAAAAACAACATCCCAGTCAGACAAAAATTAGAAACTTCCTAGCAAATGTTGATTTGTGATGTGCAAGAGGAACCCAGCTAGTGCTCTGCGCAAACCAAGGTTTCTTTTCTTGGTTTCAAACCAAGAAATGTCAGGCACACATGTTCCATGAAGAGTGGAAATGACTATTTTTCCTAAGCAAATAACTCACTTTTGCCAGGTGTAATTTTTGCCAGCCATTTCATCATGAACTCGGTCTTTCAGCAATAATCTATGAGGTTTTCAACACCCCACCAGCTTTGTTGTCAGGTGAGCCAGAGGAAAGGGAATGGTTTATTGCCAACATAGCTGAACTACCACGGCCTATTTTCCCTATTCCATCCCTCACAAAACATAATTTACAAAGCAGAGAGGAGCCAAGGGCGGGGCAAATAACACTGTACACAGGGGATCTGATCCTTGCTCTGGAAACGCCTGGTGTGAAAGGAATGGCAAATCTCTCAGGCCAGACCTCCCAGCTGCCACCATCATCAGAGGACTGAGCAGTGCCCTGCAGCTGTGGCTGGTGCCTGTCCCATGTTTTGTGTGTCCCCTGGCTTTATTCATGCTGCTGTTCTTGGAAAGTGATACACATCGTACTGCTGCCCCAGACTTACCCTGTACATGAGATATTCTGACTCACTTTTCAGCAGTTTTTGTTAAAAATTTTATCTTTGTGCACACATAGCATTGCATTCCATTTTTAAATTTAGAGGCTCTTAAATCCATCCTTAACTCCAAAGTCTTGGATACCCACTTTCTGACATCTCAGTTTAAAAGCTCTAGCCAGAATGTTTCACGTCCTCTCTAGTGCCAGACATCGCACAGACCCCTAAACAGTGACAGATAATGAACGAATTGCATATGCTTCAATACCAAGCTTCATGAACAGCAAATGGGATGTCATCCTTAACCATTAATTTTTCTTCTCTCCTCTTCTAAAAATCTGTGCAATAACAATTAGCACAGCTTATATGCATACTGTACATTTTCAGAGGGTTTGGACACAAATATGTTTACCTGACACTACACCAGAATTAGCAAAATAGCAATGTTCCCTGTCAGCACTAAGAGAAGAGAAGAGAAAGATAATAAATCACTGACTTGTAAACTGCATCCAAGAATCAATAAAATGTAAATGGCTACAACACAGAAGGTAGAAATACATTAAATATGAATGATAAGAAAGAGTAATAAGACTGGAAAGTGATAAGGCTGTGTATTTCTTTGTGTGAAACAGAAGCAATGGAGAATGTTTCTGGACTAGTAAAAGAAGAGAAGCTCTTTTTAAACAAAATGATATCTGACCATGTAACCCTGTCCACTACCTCTCTAATGGAGATAAAACATATCATACGAGTGTCAACAAACTTTTACAAACTTTACACATCACTGATTACAAATGAAAATATAATGGTGCCTACACATGCTCTGGCTCTTATCTCTCCTCTAGGGGAAAGCACTAAATCCTCAGCCTGCCATGGAAAATGTAGCATTCAGACATCTGTGACCAGCATGTGTAAAGAAAGAAGATAAGGTGCATATCAAGCCTACATCTGTGACAGGGGTCTCAGAATCTCTAGAGAAAGATGAATGAGCACATATGAAGACTGACTGAAAATCTTCTAATTAAACCTTTGCTTTCCTCAGAAGTGTTTGCTCTCTATGGAATATTTTCTGTTTTGAAAGAAAAGCTCACTGAAAAGATTTTGGCCAATATCCTCACTATCCAGTGTTTGCACACACACGCTCTTTTAAGAAATAAATAGCCTACTCTTGAGCAAAGATACTTTGTATACTTTAAAGAATTCCCGAGAAAGTTTAGCCTGCTCGCCTACTGTGCAAGGTAAGAGGTAAGCTGCTAATGGCTGCAGGATGGCACTAGATTTATGGACTGTGAGACAGATTTGGATCTTTGAAGAATACCTGGTTCTGAACAATAGGAGATAAATAAATCAGAACAAAGCCACAGGTAAGATGCTTGGATGAGCAGTGGCCTGCCAGTCAGAGCTGGTTATACTGGCACTGTAGGTGAGATGAATAACGTAGAGCTTCTTCTTCAAACTTCTAGGCAAGGCTCTTGAGTTGTACAGCTAAAAGTACAACAGCTTTGTATGGTCAGCAATTCATCTTACTGCTTTAGAAATTTAAGAATAAAAAATGCAAATGCACCTTTCATGTGTTGATTACTTAGGGATGTACAAAGCCATGAACAGTGGCAGTAACGAAATGTCTCCTGGGTGCCTCTGAACGCCACAGGAGGACAGAGGCGAGGTTCCCTAGGAAACCAGAGATGCACTCCAAAGCATGTGCAAGTTTGGCCAGCTGACAGTCACACAATTCTGTTCTGAACATCACTGCTAGGAGGTATGGGATTCAACTCTGGAGTGTAGTTGCAAGGACTAATTGTGGAAAGCCTAGAGGAGGTTGGGATAAATTTATTCCTGGTTGCATAAATATTCAGACCTCTAAAAGAAAGAAAAGGCTGATTGCTATCTATCCAAAATGAGGGGAAGAGAAGGGTGAATAACACCTTCAATGAATCTAAATATTGATCTTAGTCCCAGACTCTGCTGGCCTAAATTCCACCTAAATCCTTGTGCCTACTGTTTTCTATTGGCTGGGACCCCAAAGGCTTTAGAGTAATTATTCCAGAGATGTGAGTAAGGCTTAGACCCCACAGCTGCCAGTGCTCAACACTAAGTACTCAGATTTATGTGGAATCTAGTTCTGGCAAGACTGGGCATTGGGATTCGATGTACCTCCAAGGTGCTTGTGAGGGAAGATGTCTACAGACTCACCCTTGCCTCTTCCAACTTCTAGACAAAATATCAATTTAGCATCTCTTGGGAAATACAGTACAGCACCTCTCCCAAGCTTTGCTTTCTTTCTGCATACCAACAATTCCAGTCTCTCACTAGGTTTGCTCAGAAGTGAGTTAAGGCCATATATACAGATGACCCAGAGGGGAAATAGAGGAGAGGAGAGGAGAGGAGAGGAGAGGAGAGGAGAGGAGAGGAGAGGAGAGGAGAGGAGAGGAGAGGAGAGGAGAGGAGAGGAGAGGAGAGGAGAGGAGAGGAGAGGAGAGGAGAGGAGAGGAGCAAAAAACTTTTGCCCTCCTTGGCCAGATGATTCCTAATGTTTTGCAGAGCCTTCATCTCTTACTACTAGAAGACTCTTTTACAAGTGCAGAACAGTGGAATTTCTCATACTACTATGGAAGACCTTATATGACTGAATTTCTTTCCAGTTACATGTCTTTTACTCTCTTAGAACAAGCCCTTGTATCTACCAAAGACTGGAAAGCATCCACAGAGATTTCAGAATCAACGAGTCCTTCCCAATGATCTGTGGATCAAATATCCTTAATATCAAATATCTAGATATTGGGAGGTTTGGAGCAGAAAGGATCTGCTACACATGGACATTCTTACAAAGCTTTCCATGGATTGAAGAAGCACTGTTGTTCCCGAGCTCCCCTGCCCTGGTGTGAGATAGAGCAGACAGGTGTGGCTGTAACTCTAGCATAAGTAATAAATACATTTAGCAGCCAGATTAGCATAATTGCTTGCCTAGTCAGCTAGCATGCAAAGTGCACAAACAAGTATCATAACAGTTTTATTACATGTACATGCTTGCGTTTCCTTGAGACATGATAAAACAAACAGATTGGTAATTTTAGAACAAGCAGGGAAAAAACCTAAAAAATGCAGTGAGTAATTTAAAACAAATGTTAAGAAAATGGTGTATTTACGAAATCTTCTCCAAGATCTGCCCCAATTATATTTTATCCATGTGAAAGGTACGATGACAAAACATATTGCTGGCCACAAAAAACTACATTTAGGGGATTTTTGTTCCATTATGAAATATGTTTTGTTTTGTTCCATTATGAAATATACTTTACTGCAGCCATTTATATTCTTCCGTGTGAAAGGTGTGATTCGATCTGGAAACATTTTGAATGGGTGATTGCTTGAGAAATGTCCCCACCCTTTTCTTCATTCAAACAACAGATAAGGAATGTGCCTCTTATTTCTCAAGTAGAATATTTAGTTCTTGCTGATAATATTGCACAGTGCCTTTTGAAGAGCTTGAATATCAGTGACTTATAACTGTTCTAAATACATTTCTAACAACCCACCATAATTTCACAAGTATTACATGAGCTAGCTAATAAGTTTGTTAGTCAAAACAAATAAGATAAGACATCTTTGAGGTTACACCAAGATGCACTCAGCTGTTAAACAAAGTAAAATCAGCTGCTGGAGTTCGTTCCTTTTACAAATGGTCCATTGTGTACATTTCAGGGAACAGTGGGAGCAGTGAGCAAGACATGAAAGAAGTAGTCTGTCAAATCCTCTGTTTGATTTATAATAATGGGTTGCATTGACATGAGAATAAAATACAGCAAAGCATATGTTCACTATGAGTAATACAGACTCATTTATACATTACAGGAGTATTAAATAAATAGTGTTGATCATTTTCTAAAATAGTCCTAAAATGAATGTGGTTATAATGCCATGGGACAAATTGTGCTTCACAGGCAGTGATCAAACAGAGAAAAAATATTAACTCTGGGTTTTTTTCTCCTTAGGTTTCTGGTCCTTAGACTAGGTGGAGGGAGTTGAAACAGCATACATTTTCCTGTTGTGGGTCTAAAGAAAAACTAATCCAAGAACAGTGGCTTCATGACATAACTTGATCAGTTTCAGTCCTCAAAGAATCTGGTCCCATAAATTCTCAGTCTGATGTTGGCAGGAAAGGGCTGGGTAGGACTTCAAGAAAACATTGACACAGTTTCAGAGATGTCAGTGACAAATCCAACTCAGCTATAAAACAGTTACTGTGGGAATCCAGGGAAATACATGCATATATCTTGAAGACTGGCAATGCTTCCACATGATTGTTCTAATTAGGAATCATGACATCCTATTTCTTTTTCTAATACCGTAGCTATAAATCAACAACAAATGTTATTTACCAGCAACTGAGCGAGAGAATGTCATTGTTTAAACATGGAAATGGAATTTAAAGTTCTGCATTTAATTATGTTAGGGATTGCTTTTTATTTGGAGCTAAACCTGAAGATTTTTAAAAAATATGGTCCAATATTCTTTCTCTTTGTAAAATGGGAAGAATGTTAATGAACATCCCCAAGCTCTCTATTACAGCATGGAAATTGTCTAAAACATGGTAGATCTCCTAGATGTTCAAATAATCATGCATTGTATGAGCATGGTTATTTTGTGTTGTGGTTCTAACCACTACATTACGTGACAGCTCTAACAAACCAGAAGTTTCTGAAGTTTCATTTCTATTCTTTTCTTTTTCTTTCTTCGGTGAAAATGGCTCTTTATTTATCCCTCCCAGAGACCTCAATTTGTGCACCTATTCAGTGTCAGAAGCAAAGTCATTATAAGAAAACTGCTTTTTTTTTTTTTTAATTTTTGTTTTTTATTTCCAGCCTGGATTGAGAAGTTCTAAACATTTGCCAGAAACTTTGTAAATCAGAAATCTGATAAATTAAACACACAGCATTCTTCTCAGACCACGTAGAGAAAAGGAAGACTAAGAAGAGAAAGGAAGACTGAGCAAAAGTTAAAAAAAACAACACAAGGAAAATAGAAGGACTGCTCACTGAGCTCTAAGGCATAGGCCAAAGTGAAGCTGAGGTGGAGGTGGATACAATTTCTGCATCACTGGTAGCAAAGCCCAGGCCAAGGATGGAGCTGTGAATACTTGGGAATGTAGAGCTTCAATCTGCTAAACCTGGAAAGCTGCTCTGCCCTTCAATCTTCATTCCAGGGTGTGAGTTTAACCACACAGCTTTAACCATTGGCCTTTATGGCACTGGCAGAGGTCATTTTGACTACTTTTGTTGAGTGCTGAGAGCAGACGTGTAAGTATTTAGTACCGCGCAAAACAAAAGCCTCTCACCCCAAACCCTTCATTGACGTGAATGTTTGAAATGTTTCATTTCAAAATGAAAATGTTGCACTTGTGAAAATGGCAAAACTATCCTTTTAGGTGAACATCAGTTATTCCAAAGAAACACATTTTGCTGTGTAAAACATGATTACTGCTGTTCCATGACTACAATTGCCCTCAAAGGTGCAATTCTCAGGCTTTCCTTCCAAGAAATTGATATTTTTCAATCCATGGCATTACATGGTTGTACAGGTCTTCAGCTACAAGTCTCCCCATCACATCTTGGTATTTCCTACAGTGCACTGGATGCAATTAAGTTTAAATCAGGGGTATGTACTCCTATGGACCCTTCTGTAGGTAATGTGTGTTTGAACATAGCTGAAAGTAAGCAAAAATTATAATACTTCAAAAAGCTTTTAAATATTTGCTTTTTAGGACATGATGGTCCTGTTTCATCCATCAAAGAGGCGGGGTGGAATATAGGTCACATCCTAGCCATTAGCACTTATGCTTCAGTAGCAAACAACTGGGGTTAAGTAATCTGTCACATGATCAGAATTCTAATTTTGATTTTAACGCAATAATTGTGTGCTTTTCCCCTGTAGCAGCACACAGATGGCTGCTTTTCTACACTTTCTACCACGTTTAGGGCATTCAAGGCTCATACTTCATAGAGAATTTGAAATGATTCTTTCTGCCATTCATACCTTTCCTTCTTCCTCCCACGTCAATGCTGCTTTCTTTATTATTCTACCCTGGTGAGGTGATTGGGGGTTTTGGGAATCCAGTTCAGACCAAGTCTTCCCTAGTCAGGAAACCTGGCACTTTCTCACACACAGAGGCCTCCCAACCTTTCCCAGAACAGAGGACAGGGAGTACTCCTGAGTTAGGCTCCTGACTACTATAAAGGAACATGTTGGCACTAAGGGTTCTTTTTTTTTCTACAACTGACTCACTTCTTCCTATCCTGGCTCTTCTAGAAGAGTTACTAGGAATCCCTAAATAACTTGGGCCAAGCCTAAAACCATAAGTGAAAAAGAATGCAAGGCACCAGCCCTAGAACCACTCCTAACTTTACTATGTTTAATTAGTTTATCACTTAAAACACTAATGGCATGTCCACAGACTTCATGCCTCTACCTTTCCTTCCAGACTGACACATTTTTATCCTTTCAGACTAAGGTATTATGAGCTCATGTCATACCTTATTTCATTCATCATTTCTATGCCTGATTTTCTTTTAATGTCCTATTCCTTTCTGAGTGAAGCAGGAGCTCTTGAACAGTGTCATCAGCTCACCAGAACGGGATGTGGGACAAAGGTATCTTAGGAAGGGCAAAGATTCTGCACTGCTTCTGTGCTAGTCAGGACTCAAAGAGGCTGCATGCTGGGTCTCAGCCTGATATTTTTGTCCTCCTTGCCCGGCTAAGTCAAGCTTGGGCCATATCCCAGTTTTCCTGTCAGTCCAAAGGTCCCCTGTATCACCGTCTCTGCTATTTGTGTCACCAGGTGGGAGTTGCTTTGACTAAAAAGCAAATGAAGAGATAGGGCACACAAAACGTGTTTCCTTCACAGCAGGTAGCAGCACTAATTGTCCTTGGCACCACTAGGAAACACTACTCTCCACCCATGACAGGAAGCACACACCTTTCTCTGCAGCACTAGGAGCACCCGTGGCCTTGCTTTGTGTTTCCTCATCTGTAGCACAGACTCTGAGTGGGTGTTTGTACCCCTCTTCCTTCCTAGGAGAAGGAGGGAGAGACCTTTTGGAAAGGCCTGCAGCAGCATTGTAGAGCAACTATGTGGTGCTGGAAAAGCATACTATTCCAGATGTGGTCTGAGTGCCAAATAGAGGATGGTAATTGCTTCCCTGCTCCCCTGGCTGTGCTCCTGCTGACACAGCCCAGGGTGCTGTTAACCTTAATCACTGGCTTGGGCTTACCTCAAGCCCTTCTCCGCAGAGCTGTACCGTGCACAGAGTTAGTCTGTCCCAGATACTGTTTGTCCTGGTTGAATTTCTTGAGGTTCTTGTCATACCATTCCTTCAGCCTGAGTCCCTCTGAGTGGCAGCTCTACCCTTGACCATATTGGCTCTCCCACTAATTTGCTGTCATCCACAAACCTGATGAAAGGGCACTCTGTCACCTCCTCTAGGCATTCCTGCAGACATTAAACAGGTCATGTCCCAGGATAGACCCCTACAGGATTCCACTTCTTACTGGCCTCCCTTTAACTGCTGGCCTCCAAGTCCTATCATCCAGTTTTTTACCCATGTGGTTGTCCATCTATCTAGCCTACAATGTGTTAATGTGTATACAAGAGAGCAGACAGTGTCAAAAGCATTGCAAAAGTCTCTTCCTCATCTACAAATCCAGTCATTTTACTATAGCAGACAATGAAGTTGGTGAGGCACACTGGCCGTTCCCGATCACTTGCTCCTTCCTGTCTTCAGGAAAGTGTTCCAAGAGGACATGGGTTTTCTCATGGACTGCAGTGAGGTTGATCAGCTACCAGTTTACCATTGGGCTTTCTTTCAAGAGTCATTGGAGAACACTCCAATGGTTGTGGAGACTCCAGTCTCCTCTATCTTTCAAAGATGAAAGTGCAGACTTGCAGTGAAACCAGGCAGCTCCCTCAACAGCTGGGATACAGCTCTGTTGATCCCATGAATGTTTATGGGTCAAATCCTCCCATGTAATCCCTGACCTGATCCTCACTAGTTGCTGGCAGTTCTCCTCCGTAAAAGAGATCTGGGAGACCTTGATGATATGCCTGAGGCAACAGTGGCTCTGGGTGCCACAACCTCATCTGTTTCCCTTGACAGATCATTTGCCCCATTCAGGAACAAGACCACGTTTCTTGTTTCCAGTCTTTTGCTCTTCGAGCTGTGGCAGAAACTCTTCTTGTTGCCGTTGGCATTATTTGCAAATCTTAAATACAACTTTGACCTCAAAAAAGATTAGATTTCTTTGGATATTTCCAGCAGTTTCTGCATCAGCCCAGAAACCTGAGTTACCTCCCCTGATCACGGAAATGTACGGATCTGAATGTCCTCCATAAGCTGCAGTATAAATTGTACTCTTCTATATCTGTCCAAAGGCAGCTGCTTTGTTCTGCTTTGTCAGGGAAACTGTTAATAATTTAATAATGAAAGGGAACTAATGAGGCCTATGGATTTGAGCCTCATGCTCCGATTATCCAGTGTCTAATGAAGTGTGAATTTTGACTGAAGCTTTTTCCACCCTGAGGGGAAAAAGCCACTCTCATCCATGCAGATTCTCCTGTGACTAATGAAGGGTGAGCTCACACTGCAGCTTTTGCTGTACAGGGAGTACAGGTAAGGTTACTGTTTGCTGCATAGGCCTACTTTCATGACACTTATGAAAACATGTAATTCTGGAAATATCTCCCCCTTTAATTCAGATTTGACCAGTGGGTTTGGGAATGACTAGGGAGAATGGACATACTCACAAAGGTCCAAAGCCATTATTTAAGCCTCAAGCATTTTGAAACATCCCAATATTTTCTTGCACTACTTTGCATTTCAAACATGTCTCATTGAAAAGGTGCAAAATAACTTACATTAAGCACTAGCCTAATTTTTGAAACAGGTGAACCGTAATGATTCATCTTTTAAAGAACATATCCCTTCTCAAATCCTGTAGACTAACAATTTCACACGTGCTTATACACTTCAGACATTTGACAGATGGCTTACACTTTTTCGTATTTTATCTAAAACAAGGTTATTCCTAATGTCAGCCAGTAGGTATTCTGTAAAAACCAATATGATCTACCATTTTCTTCCTGTAGTAGATTATGCTTGGATTTAGCAAGGAGGAATGTCGTCTAGTCTGATTTGGACGCATGTATGCCATGAGCAATCTCTCATACAGATGCATGAGGCTGTTGCTGTCACCTTCCCTAGACAAATACATTCAGGCTAATGACTGACAGGTGAGGTGTGTTTTGCTGTGGCACAGCTATCATGTATTAGCTGTCCTGTTTTATAACTGACGTGGCGACCAAGGCATGGCACTTTTATTGAAGGGTAAACCAGGCCAGGTCAACCAAAAGCAGCAGCACAGGGCTGACATCCCCAGCAACCTCGCCGCAGCTTGCATGATTTTACAGGCATATGGCAATATATAGGTATATTCATTGTGTTTTCACTGTAAAAAAAACCTTCACAAATCACAAACAAGGCCCTGTGCCACTGAAGACAAAGCCCAGTATAAGTGACTGTATATGTGACAGGAGATTTACATTACCTTGTCAGGGGAATGGCATTGGTCTCACCCCAGAAGTATGTGATCTAGCGTAAACAGTGATAAAGCTGCCTGCAAACAGGCAATTCCATCCCACTACAGACTGTCAGACTCCTTCCAGTCCCTGTTCTCTCCACTTAAGTGCAGCATGTACTCTTGACCCTCTTCTTGGTCTCACATACTCATCTACAAAGACTCATCCCATTGAGTAAAGGAGCGATTGTATTGCACAAGTGACCCTAAGTACAGTATCTCAAAATAGCTGTGTTGCAGGTGAATTTTTTTTTCCCCTGAAAATGTATCCTTTTCCACCCACCTGTTCTCCCATATAAGCAAACATGTGGAAAAGCTGAGTACATCTGAATGCAATATATTGTGTGACACTGAAATAGATGATAATGTGATTTCTAGCTGATATAAAAAGTCCTTCGTGCCAAAATATTTTGCAAAGGAAGACTTAATGGCACTGAACTGAATCATCATTTGGTCTTTGTGAGATGTGCCTTCTTCAACATGCCAATAAAAAAACCCTGGAAATACGTAATTATTATTAACTAGAGTGATGGAATCTAGATTTAAGTTTTACAACACAATAAGCATGAGGGATCACCTGATCAAAGCAAGCTCAGAAATCCAAGCGGTGCATATCACACACTTGTGCAAACTCAGACTTGAGAAATCAGTGATAATCGGGCAGACACAGGTGATGGGCTGGTTATTGCAATCTCCTACATCAAATCCATCTCATAAATTCAGCAATCAGTTGTATTTTATTGATGCCTGAAAGGTGTAAAAGTGGAAAATCAAGCCTGATTGGAGAGTGGAGAATTTAGACCACAGAGTGGTCTAAATTATGACCAAAATAACGAAATTCTCATTCTTGAAGGAAGCAGTGATCACACCAAACACATCCTGAAAACTTAATGTATTTTAGAATTTACTTCCCTTTTGAAACCTTAGAATACAAAATCATTATGTCTTTTTTATTACATATGATCACACTACTTCAGTTTAGTCATTCCCTGAACTGTATTTTCTGGCTTAGTGTATTCTCAAAGATTGGTTACAAGCTAAGAAATTCCAGGTTAATTCAATAGCTATTAACAAAAGGATGACATCTAAATCTTCTCAAAGCATGGGAAAAAATAGAAAGCATTTCTCAAAACTTTTTCTTAAAATTAGGCTTAGCTGTATAATGAGGTTTTGTATTCTCTCCCCATATATCTTGGTTGGCCATTTCTCTTTCAAAAAAAAACAAAAACGAAAAAAACCACAAAAAGCACCAAAACAAAACAAAACCACAGCACTTTTTCAAAGTGCCACTTTCAAGTCTTTTATTTCCCTGGCTATTCAAAGATTTTCCTTTTTTCATCTTCAGAGGAAATTCTTGTATTATTTCTGATGCTCCGAGCAACCGCTTTGCTCATCCCTTAGCCCGAACGCTTCTGCAGCACTATCCACGAGATGTTTCCCTCGCCTTCACTACCCTAACAGCCATGTCCAGGGAACCTGTGCTCTGCCAGGTGTATGTGTACAGGAAAACTCTGAAACCCCTGCCAGACTCGTTCCTCGGCCTGTTTTCTCCTACTAACTTCACTGCCATCCTTTCCTTTCACGCTCCCTGCTTCCAGATTTCCACCACTCACGGTGCTCCCACTCTTCCACCACAGGGAAGGGTGAGCCCCGCTGCCCTCATACCATCGCTACCCATGGCATAAGAAGCACCAAATGCCTGCTCGGGGACACGGTGGAATCACCATTCCTGGAGGTGTTTAAGCAAGACTGGACGCGGCACTCAGTGCCATGGTCTGGTTGGCACGGTGGTGGTGGGTCACGGGTTGGACTCGATGATCTCAGAAGTATTTTTCAATTTGATCCTGTAATCGCTATACTCTCATTTCTACGCTATTATTTCCACCTGTGAATCACAGGCGTGGCCCTTTCACGACTTTAAGCAGCCCTCCAGCCCAGCGTCCCCTCCAAGAGGGACAGGGGGCCGCTAACTCGCCGCCACGTAGGTGGCGGACGCAAGGGCTTCTTCACCCTCTCCTCAGACCTCCAGCGCTTCGCCCTCCACTCTTGTTTTTCCCATGTCTAAGGCGAATTGCCCAGGACACCCCGAAACCGGAGCTAGGGCGGACCGAACCGGGCAGTCCCGCCGCCCTCCGCTCCGCTCCCCTCAGGAGCCCCGTCCCCTGCCCGCCCCACTGCCGCCATTGGCCCCCGCCGTGACTGCGCTTGCCGCGCGGCCTCCCCTCCCGGCGAGCGGCGCAGGCGCAGCTGCGCGCGGGCGTGCGTTGGCCCCGCCCCGCCCCTCGCGGCCCCGCGCGAGCCGCGGCCGTTGTTGTCAGTCGCGACTCGGAGGCGCAGCAGGAGCGGCCGCAGCACCGGGTCCCATCCGAGCGCGGCGAGGGGCGCGACCAGCCGCAGCCCCGCCGACCATCCCCGCTGGGCTCTTGGATCCTCTGCGTTTCCTCCTCTGTCCCTCCTTCCCTCCCCGCTGAGCTCCCCGTCCCCACCGCCGCTCCCGAGGGCAGTCGCAGCGGGCGCTGCCCATGCAGGGGGCGGCGCGGGGCGCGGCGCCCCGAGGAGACGCCGCTGCGGGCAGTAAGTTGCCGGCGGGGTTGGGCCGCGTTCGGCTCGGGCTGGGCCGGTGGGGTGTGGTGGGTTCCTTCCTCCCCCTCCCTGCGCCTTCCCGTTCCTCCCGGAGCCGGCCGAGCCCAATGGCGGCCTCGGCCCAGGGGGAGGAGGAGGCGGTGAGGGGACGTTTCCCGGCTGCCGCCGCAGGTCGGTGTGTCGGTGCCAGCGGGGCTGGAGGGGAGGGCTTGGGGAAGGGAGGGGAGAAGCGGTTGTTTCTGCGGGCTCCCGGGATGCGGGTGTTCATGCGGGATCAGCGGGCTCCCCGGACGCGGGTGTTCCTGCAGGGACGATGGGCTCCCCGGCCCTGGGTGTCCCTGCGGGGACAGCGGGCTCCCGGGATGCAGGTGTCCCTGCGGGGACGGCGGGCTGCCGGGAGCCTGCCGTGCCCCCGGAGTGTCCGTGCGACACGGCCCCGTGTGACCGCGGTGACACCCGGCCCCGCGCGTGTGACCGGAGTGACACCGGTCCGCTCGCCACTCCCCCGCTGCTGCTGCTGCCCGCGCCGGCTCCGCCGCCTATGTTCTGTTGCTGGGAAGGGGAAAAAAAATAAACAAGCGAGGCGAGAGCCCCGCGGTCCGGCCGCGGGTGCGTTTTTGGGGAATGACGGTGCATCTCGCCCCTCGGAATCCGGTGCGTAGCCAACAGGTTTTCCTTATTCTCCTTGTGCCCAGGGCTGTAGCGTGCCCCTCCTGATAGAGGCTGGAAGTATCCCTCGTTCTTTGTCAGTACGTGCCTTTCTGCTGTCAGTGCACTTACTACGTTGAATTCACTGCCTAGAGATTAGTATCGAAATCGGTAGAACAGCTAGCAAGGTCCCGCATAAAGGTCTTTGTGCTTACTGTCAGTTGACTTTTGGCACACAGGTGCTTAAATTAATGGAAGATTACTTTTAAAGATAGTCGATGTGCAATCTTGGTAATAGTTGAAGGGCAGATACGTGTGGTTGGTTTTATTTGTTTTGGTTTTGTTTTATTTATTTAATTTTTTTTTAGTAAGTAGACCGAGTAAAGTGTTGGAGAGCATCCACTAGGGCAAAAACCCCCTATATTGGCCAGAGGATGGTTGGTGACAAAAGTGACCTATTTTCAGATTGGATATTTTTGTTGGTAAGAGATATTACTATACCTGTGAAGGAGACACCTTTATGTGAGATGCATGCTTTGGGTTTTTGCTTATTCATAGATAGTTTGTTATTGATCATCTCGCTTCCAAGAGCTTGTTATGAGCAGACGAGGGCAAAGCACTGGTTTCTTCTGTGGTACCATTGCAGTTCCTGGAGCAGCTGAAGCGTATTGTATGATTTTCAGCCATCTAGCATGAATGAAGTGCATGCAAATATGCTTACGCCTGCCCTCTGTAGTGCAGTCACTACTTAGTCATATCTGCTGCTTTTTTGGAGTTGTTTATTATGGATATATTTAGATCTTCAGGCTCTGGGGAGGGACCAGTTTAACAAATCTCTGCAAAGTTAAATCTGTAGAGAAGTGTTTACTAGCAAATGTTTATTGTCTTGGAATTAAGCATTTCTTTGAAGGCATGCACCATTATGAACTGGGTTAAGGAATGCTGGGATTTTTTTGGCAGATATATCACAGTGGGAAATTGGCTTGTGGTTGTTTTTGTACTGTTGCTGATCCTTAGAAGGAATCTGAAACACATAAGAACTAACAACCATTGCCAAACAGTGCAGTCAAATTTTACCTTGTGAATCGTGTCGAAATGTTTACTTAGACTAATATCTGCCCCTTTTACTTGTAATACATACAGTGTCCAGATTAGAGGACTTAGTAATGAAGACTAAGGAGAAGGTCCTATCTTGTCTCTTACTATTCCTGAATATCCTAAATGACCAGAAAAGTGGTAGCATGATGACATGTTTTTTTCAGGCGATTAGAAAGAAAAGCTCGCCTGACTGCTGGTGCTTGCCTGGTAGGCAAGGTAGCATCTAAGACAGCATGTTCATCTGGCTCTTTTAAGAGAATCTTTATGATCCACACTTAAGGCTTTCATGAAAAACAGGGAAAAGGCAGAATTGCATCTGAAGTGTACTTACTGTGTTATGGTTTTTGTTTTCATTTTACACAATTAAGAAGCAAGAAAGTAGAGTTTGAGTGCTGGACACTCTACAGGTTACTGCTTTTCCTTGAATCATCCTTGTAGGAGAACTGATACTGTCATGTGGTATGAGTGGTTGCACTGTAATAAATAGTCTGCTTTCTGATTATTTTAAAGAAATAACATGTTAAGGGTGTGCACGCTAATATGCTACTGCAGATATTTCTTTACTTGCAGTAGTTATCTTATGCACTGTTCTGACCAACCTGTCTCTTCTAACTGCCTTCTAATCATACTTGAATAATTCTTTTGCAGTCTACACTTTCAGTGTGTCATTGTCCCTTTTATCCTACTGGCAACTGTAATGCCAAAGTAGCATTTTCGTCTTGCTTGGCCTGCCTTGCTTTCAAGGGCACAGTATCCTGCTGCAGCGAGGTTTTTGCCTCACAATGTGTCTCTTGTAAAGAAAGCACTTCCTTTTTTAGATTTTCAAAATTTCACTGGCATGCTGTAGCTGTAAAGCTTATTGGTGAGCTTCTGTCCATTCCTATTAAGTGTAGTGTTTTCTCATTATGTCTTAAAATAAGAAACCAATGAAACATGGTTCAGATCAGGGATTTAGGGCTGAGCTGATGTTTTTGATGAATATAGTAATATTAAATTGCATAAGCTCTTAACTTTAGTAGCCTGTGAGGTTCTGCCCATCTTCTGTGTCATATTATTTTCAAGCACCTAACTGAAATGCTACAACTGCTATAATAAAGTACCTGTTTTAATACACATAACAGTATTATGTAAGAGTTTAAGAGGATTTGAAAAAAAATGTATATTCCCTTAAAATTCTAGGATAACTCACCCTGGCAGAGTTCTTGTACGCATAAGTTGATTGAGTCACCAATGTTAAGAACTTAATGAGAAATAATTATACTTGCAAAGTATAAAACAGAGCATGTTGACTTTCTGAAAAGCTGAATCCCTGTCTTATAGCAATCTTCTGCAACAGTGCTGAGACACAAATGTTGCACTATATTTGACAGCGAGTTTTCTTTATGTATCACTGGGCTTTTCTGCGGCAGTCTTGTATCTAGTTACTGACTGGACTACTTGAGAGAGGATAGCCTACACTTTTATAATCTTAGTTCATGTTAAAGTGTAGCAAATTTCAGGTGTATGGCTGCTTCTGACTAAATTTAGGGAGAGGAAACTATTGAAACTGAGTAACTGTAGGTTGGAGTAAATCTGTGTATCAAGATTGAAGCAGTTTGTATCCTAGGTGGAAAACATCAGTCTCAGACCGGCAACTCAATTCAATTGACTTATGTTACTATATGTATTGCTAAACAAACAAAGCTGTCTGACATTTGACCTTGAAGATATTAAGAAATTTGATAGAAATTGTTATTGCTTGTAATAGATACTAAGAGTATGCATACATATTTGAATCTGAATACTGATGTTTGAGATGGCATATGATGCTTTCACCTCCCTTGATACAGAAAAAAATCATGTTTGTGGTTCTGAATTTGAGCACCACAAAGATGTAGGTGTTAAAACATTGAAATGTTATGCCACACTGAAGTGTTCATTGATTAATGGCATCATGTTTAGAGCTCCTGTTAACGGTCTTGGCTGCACTGCCTGGCATGACAAAATTATGTGGTAATGTTAATAAATAGACATTTGAAAAAGGTGAAACAATTCAGAGAGTTCATAAACATGGAGTATATGAAGCAGCTTCTCTAAAAGAGTTTAGTTTGCTGGAGAAATATTAGTTATCTGCTTTCTGCAGAGTTCATGCAGTATGTTTCCTAGATATGCAAAATATTTCAGCATCGGTTTCATGTTCCTAGTTATTTTGGGGGAAGAAAAAAGAGCAAAAAAGAAAATATGATGGGATTTGGAATGTTAAAAGTCTTCAAAAATCTTGGATACTGTTTATCAAGCTTGAAAAAGTACAACTTTGGGCTAGGGAGTCCAACTACCGTGAGTTATCTCTGTTGCTTATACAATTGTTATCTGAAATACCAGATCTTGGTTGGTTAAATGTATGGATGTCTGTAACTCAGATATCCATGCTAATTTTCTGTAGCTGAGGAAAAATTTTTCTGTTAGTGGCAACTGCAAAACATGAGAATTTCAGTTAAAACTTACTTTTCTATGTATTGTGACATCACAAGGTTTGAACAAAGTTTTATAACTGATTTACACATACAGAAAGAAGGTTCCTAGCAGATATCACAAAACTTGGAGCAAGTCCTTTTAAAGATGTTATCACATACTACTATGCAGAAGATCATTTACGAGCTGTGGCTATTCAGGATGATCTGGTATTTTTCTATACAATAGTACTTCAGAAGCAGTGTCAGAACTGAAGTGCTGTACTGCCAAAGCCTCTGGTGTGTAAACAGGGCAGTGTCTTTCTTGCTTTTTTCTCTTCAGACATGGAATGCCAGATGCTGGCTTTTGAGAGAAGGCATAAGAGGAAAACAGATGCAACATGAGATTAATTGCTTTTGAGCTGGTATGAGGACTTTAAATGGTGTAAAGCTATTGCTGAGTTCTTAAATCCATAGGTCAGCTTGTATTTGTCTTGTGTAATACCTCCTCTTAGAAATGGAAAGTACCTTGTGAACTGCAGTGAATTATCAGCAAGGTTGTGAAAGTACTTTGGGCTTTTAACATATTTCGCAATTGGAACCAGTGCCAGTAACTACCGGTGATGGGTTTGCCAGTGGATCATAGTTCCATCACTCTGAGTACATCTGTCCTCTTAATAGCTTTGGTGTCTGGTCTGTAATTATAATCTTACTGTTACTCCTACTGTCTTACTATTGCTTTACAATCTGTGTGTCAGTGTAGTCTGTATTTTTTCTCATTAACCCTCTTGGAAAGAAAAAGGAAATAGACATTCTTGATTTTTAAAGTGGAGGTCTTGAAAGACAAATTCTGATCCAGTGGCTTCTTTAAGTTGTCTGTATTGAGAATGATTCTCACACAGATAACAACTATCAGGTGGAGTTCCTACAATACAGTTCTCAAATTTTAGTTTGTTCTTTGCTAGTGTTTTACAGACCACTCTCCATAGCTTAGCTGTGTGAAAGAGGAAAGTTTAAATTGTCTATGCTCTGTGACTGCTCTAATCTTCAAGAAAATAGATGATAGACAGCAATCTGCAGGTCTGAAAATTTGGCAAGTCCTTGTCTAAGAAATAAATGTGTGTTCTTTAATTGATGAGATCCTGAATCATGCATTGTATCTTTTATGTTTTCTTTTTCTCATGCATTGGATCTACCTCAAAGTGTCTTGCTCTCAGAAGTCAGGTCATGCAGGCTCTCATCATTTTCTGTTACAAAATGCTGTTAGTAACTTTTTTCTTCTCAAATCTATAATAACAGTGCCCTTCCCATCCTCCAACATTTTATTAGTCCAGGAGCAAGGTTTTATCTTAGTTTGACCTGCCAAATATTTCTGCTGCTGGCTGTTCACTGAAAAATGGACCTTGGAATTGAAGAATTCTTGTTTGCATCATGCTTTTACTTCAGTTCTAAGAAGAGTTAAGGCTAGATATCAGTAGCTCTAATGCCTGCACTATATTCTAAAATAATGAAACTTTAAGATTTCATTAGAGATTTCCCAAATGTTTAGAATGGCAGAACTTCATCAGCACTTGGCACCTCTTACATCTTTTCAGAGCAAAATTCTATGGACTGTTTAAGGAATAGTTATATTTTGCAGGTTAATTCTTCTTTTTATGTTTGTGACACAGCATTACTTGATAACTCTTCAACATGATCATCATTTTAGAGGTAGCCAATGCTGAAGAGCTGAGAGGTTTGCCAATACATCTTGGCATTTCAGTAACACAGTGTGGGCTGGATACAGATACTGAGCCCTAATAGGGAAATGAAAGAAGTGCATGTACACCTCATGTAACTCACTGGGAACAAGAGAATTTATAGGGTTTATCATCAGTGAAAAGGACAATATGTGTGTATGCTGAGGTGCAGTCACTTAAAGTGGAAAATAAAGCTTTAGAGGGCATTGCATATATAAGGGCTGAATTGTAACACAGCTGTCTCTGTGAATTGTGTCTTCCTCTGCCCCCCAAAAATGCTGCATGTACAAAATGTTTGGCTGTAGGACAGATTGTCATCATTTCTTTGAGTACCTTTGAATGGTAGCTGTGAAAGCTTAGGCCATAGGAAGGTGGAGGAGGAAGGGCTCTGCTGCATCATGACACCTCTGTGTGCAAACAGATGGAGAATGCACTTTACTGGGATCCTGACTGCCATATTGGGTCTTGAATATTCCATAAATAATGGGTACTAGGAGCTTAATAAGTTTGAAATACGCTGGAGGAGTAGTGATAAATTTTCAGGACATGTGATATGCATTGATTATATGAGTTCTTCATATGTCATTCTTGCAATGCCTTTTATCTGCTTCTAGTGTGTTGGTGCTCCCTTATACCAAAAGAAAAGTGATAAACTCTGTGGTGGAAAGTGGATTGACACATCAGTGGAGTGTCAATAACAGTAACAGAGCAAGTAGTGGCTCATATAGTAACAAGTTTGACTGTTTGGGAGGAAATATTGGAAAAAATGTGAAAAATTATACTTGGAGTTGTTTACTGAGTTAATGTTCACTTTGCTCTCAGATTCTGATGATTTGTACAAATTATTTTCAGAGTGGAAAAAAATTGCTTCTGAATCTCCATTTACTGTTTATGTCAAATTTTGGATTTAGTGTTTCTCGTAACACTAAGAACATAAGTCTTACTCTCAACATACAATTATGTAGTAAATAAATTAATGGTGTAGATGCTTTGCTTCTGAGACAAAAGGGACCAAAAGGAGAAACAGGGTAAAATTTTTTTAATCTATCTGGTAGATGTGTGCATCCACTGAACTATTCATTCTAAACTCCTGTTAGAGAAAAATGAAAGCATGTGCTTTTAAGAAATGATTCATTTGATCTATTTGGCTATCTGCTTTAGGGCACAATTTGTTTTATCACAGACTCTTATCTGTGTTGACTGAATCTCCATTTATCGTGAAGGGAGACAAGAATGGTTAGCTGTCTGTGGATGGACAAGTCCTAGTGAAGATTATTTCAATTTGTATGTCTGTTACATTGCTGATGCAGTCTAAGAAGTCTTTGCATTGATAGTTTTTCAACATTTTGTTTAAATACAGCAGTGAAGCTTCATTTTCTAAAGTAAGCTAATACATTATGGTAAGATGTACTAGGCTGGTTTTACGCACAGTGTGTGATCTAATGGAACTTTTTGAATAGGGTGAATTGCTTAAAGAAAAACTAGTTTCTGAAACATGCTCCTTTTTCTAAACACATCTGTTCGTCCACCTTTTAAAGATGGTTGAATCACAGTACCGTTGTTATCCATCTTAATAGGATGCATGTGATATTGCAAAACAGCTCCAGCAGATCTCCATTAGGGGCTATTTGCAGTATTTGCAGAGATAGGTATATCAGCTTCTGTGGAAAGAAGGATCTGTTCTGAATTTATTTACTGGTAAATGTCTACATTGCTTAAAATGAGTATCGAGGGTGTAGCTGAGTTCTAGTATAATTAGGGAAAAATGCATTTTTAGAACCATAATTAGCCACATGGATTAAACACTACTAAATGGTTACTTAACTCACTAACTAGAAAAACCTAAATCTAATGCAGAAAAATTGACTTATCAGGGATTTAACATAACGTGAATGAAAAGACAGGTAAATATTTTCTGTGATATAACTGTTTCTTAAATGCTTTTTCTCAGACTGTAATTTGGCTTGCTGCTAACGTATGGCTGGTGGAAATTCTGCTTGTTTTCTGCTTTGGTCTGTAGTTCCTTCATTTGGGAAAATTTTCACGAGCTCACATTGTCAACTGGATCACCAAAATGATCCATCATTAAAAGTAATCCGGTTTTGGAGGGTCATGGCAAAACCAGCAGTTTGTGTAGTTTCATCTATAGTCAGCCCCAGAAGTTTTACTATTATAACTAAGGAGACAACAATAAAGGGTATCAAAGAGGCTCCAGCTTGAAATAGTGGATCCTTAAGTACTGTCAAAATTCTACTTTATTACTCTCGGGAGAAACGAATAAGAGAAACTGCTCTGACGTGTATTGGTATGGCAACTGCGCTCCTTTAGATAGCATATTTAAATTGTAACCAAGGCTTGTATCTATATACATGATGACATTTTTGCATCCACTTCCTAGTACTGAACAATTCTAAATTTTTGTATTTTCAAACCATATATGGCATCTGAGATCCCTGTATTTGGCTGTTGGAGCTTCGTCTATGCAGATTTATTTTAAAACCACAGAGTTAAGGATTAGTGGAGACTTTAAATTAAACTATTAATGAATCTGCATTAATTTTCTTACAGCTAATGGGGCTGCAGTATTAGTAAACAGCTTATCTTCCATTTCTGTAAGCTCTTATCCTATTGATTACTCTCTGATATATTTCTCCATGGCTTAAGAATAACTGGTTTCTGCTGGAATTCTGTTGACAGGTTGATTTTTATGTGTATTCTGTGATTTAGAGTTAAATCACTTGTTGAGTTTGTTCACTTGGCACATTCTCAACCACCATTGTACAAAGTAATGAGCATAAATCTTTCCTTACTGCTGAGTGTTGAAGTTAAATTCAGACAAGCTGTCTTTAATTTGTGTGTTCCAGTTTTCCTTTAATTTCTTTAATCTAGAAGCAGTTAGGAGTTAGATTAGGATGCTGTGGAGACATGAGTAGTATAAAGCATGGTTGTGTGGGTTCTTTTTTTTTTAAATGCTGGCAAACCCTTTAGGAGTGAGACTCTGGAGTCACAGCCATATGGGGCACAGCTGATTAATATATCCCCTCTTGCTTCATACAGGCTGAGATTAGGTAGTTTATGTGCATGCATGGACTGTTTTTCATTAGTCCTCATTCTGGGATTAGGTCAGTATGATGGAACACCATGCAACTGTAAAGTATTGCTTAAAAACATTGCCAGTGCACAGTAGTAGTGAAAAAAACCCTCAAATTTGCGTAAGAGAGTAGAGCAAACCAGAAAATTAGTAGAGAAGGATGAGAGGAGGGCTAAAGCCTGTGCAATAACCTCTGCAAAAGGATTGATAGACTAGGATTAGAACAAAATTGAGCTGAAGCTAGGAAGGGAGGAAACTAATTCTGTGAGTTGCTTGAGGCAAGGTAAATGGAGTATGATAGTTCTTGTTTTGGAACAGACAGTGAATGAGAAGATGCACAAATTACCAAGAGATTAAAAACAAGCAAGAGGAAGCGGTTCTTCCCACAGCACATAGTTAAGCTATTTAGTTCTGCTGCAGTATGTTCTTGATGCTAAAAATTAACATGCCCAGTTGCACAGGGAGGGGCAAAATCCATCAAGTGCTATTAAACACAAACGCACTGCTCTCAGATGTAAAGAAGTTTTTGAATCAGTTTTGTGCCTTTTTTTGAATAAGGATGGGATGGTAGGGGAAGCTCTGTAAGATGAGCAGTATGTGCAGTGTTGGGAAGCAGATATGCCAACTGCCTTCTAGTGGAGTGGTTTTTGAAAAAGCATGTGAAGTATAGTGCTTAGTAGCAGAATGAAAGGGTGCATACAGCAACACAAGACCCAGTGAAGTTTGTTGAAGTTTGATGACTATCATTAAAGAAACACAAAACCCCAAACCTCAATGTTTATATTTGTTGTTGTACTAATGCTCGTTGTACTTAACCCTCTTCCTTGTCTAGGTTATGAAGTTTTGGAAGCTAATTCATTTCATTCAAATTTTACAGGGCTGGAGGTCTCAAACTGAATTCTATGGGTTTTGTGGAAGCAGACAGCTGGATAGCAGAGAGGTTATACCATGGCTCCAACCAAGAGAAGCAGTAAGGTGAGCTTGTTAAAATCACAGAATCCTCATAGGACCCCCAGCCTTGTAATTGAATTCACATGAAACCAGGTTCATTAATTTCACTGTCTGTGAAATAACTTGTTTAGCAGGGAGTGTTTTTAATCTAATGCTTACATTTCAACTTGAGAATAACTAATGTAAGGGGCTGTTTGTTTGCCAGCTTCCTTTTCAAAGTTTTTCTTTTTGAAGTTCAGTGTTGAAACTGAAAATATATTCTAAAGAGTCATGTTTTCTGTATTTTAGAGTTGGCAATGAGCCATCTAATTTTCATATTTCTGACTACTTTGCACTTAGAGCTGGAGAAATGGTTTGCTTTTTGATAGCTACAGTTTTTTTAATAACCTCAATCTAAGTTAACAATGCAGGAAAAGGTTCTGGGAGGTTTTGTATGTGGAAAAAAAAAAAGGCAATGGGATGTAAGACCTTCAAAACTAGTTTTGAATATGAATGTTTTATAAGTTGGATCTTGTTTGCCTAAATTCCAAGTACCTGGTAAGCAGGAATTCAGTACACAAAAGCTGAACTCTTGAGTCTTCTCTGCTTCTTTCCCATTCTTCTTCCCCTTCTCCTCACTCATTCCTAGGACTGATGAATATATGCAGCCTACCTCCGAACTTTTTATCACCAGTTTGTATAACTTCAGTCAAAATATTTAACAAGACATTATATCTAGCACTAAGTACATCCAACCCAGATGTTTAATTTCAGCTTTTAAAGCTTTGCACACTTTCTGTAATTACAGTATTGATTGATAATGCTCAAGCTAATTAGAGTAACAAAAGTAAGCGTTGTTGTTACTCTGAGCTTTGCTAAACAGGAAGCTGTTAAAAAGGAGGAGATGGTAAAAGTCCCAAGTGATGCCATCAGAACTTTGTATTAGAGCTGTTTCATGCACAGTACGAAGGGACGTCCCAAAAGAGAGATGTATTAAGTATGTTCCTCTTGATGATATCCTGTGCTACCCAGCTGTTTTATATTGTATCTGGAAAAGTTACAGATTTCAGCTTTGTCAATTTTAACAGTCCTTGTAACACCAATTTCTTCAGGTGCTGCCTGAAAAGTTTCTGACTCAAGACAATAAAGTCCACTGAATTTGAGACAAATTTTCATTATTGCTGTGTTGAAACTCACTTTCTTCAAGCATACTGATAATGTGATGTCAGAAATCTGCAAGTTAGCACAGCCCGCTTTATTAAATCCTTTGCAAAAATTTCTGAAGATTATTTAATAATCTGTAGTAATGTGCTAATGTAACTTGGGGTAATTACAGGATAATAATTTTGCTTACTTTATACAAGTATATAATCTTGTCTCTTTGTTTTTAGGTATGCTTGGCAGTGATTGTGGACTATTTATTTGCATCAGATACTCTTATATGAAAATACCAGGTTTCCAAAGAGCTTAAATAATATTTCATCTTCTGAAACAGAATGGCAGGCTTCAAACGAGGATATGATGGAAAAATTGCAGGATTGTATGACTTGGATAAAACTTTGGGCAGAGGCCATTTTGCTGTGGTCAAACTTGCTCGGCATGTCTTTACAGGTGAAAAAGTAGCAGTAAAAGTCATTGACAAGACCAAACTGGACACTCTTGCCACGGGACATCTCTTTCAAGAAGTCAGGTGCATGAAATTAGTGCAGCATCCCAACATTGTGCGGCTGTATGAAGTGATTGACACCCAGACAAAGCTTTATCTCATCTTAGAGCTAGGGGATGGTGGAGATATGTTTGATTACATCATGAAACATGAAGAAGGCCTCAATGAGGATCTGGCAAAAAAGTACTTCGCTCAAATAGTTCATGCTATATCCTACTGCCATAAACTGCATGTAGTTCATAGAGACTTAAAACCAGAGAATGTGGTTTTCTTTGAAAAACAAGGACTTGTGAAATTGACTGATTTTGGCTTTAGCAACAAATTTCAGCCTGGAAAGAAGCTCACCACAAGCTGTGGATCTCTTGCCTATTCTGCTCCTGAAATTTTACTTGGGGATGAATATGATGCACCAGCAGTGGGTATGTATGTCTGCTTTGGATTCAACCAGTGATCTATAAACATAAATGCCATGATCTTGTACCTCTGTATTCTGTTTCAAGATAATGCGCTACGTGGAAGGCAGCTAATTGGCAAGAAATAATATAATCTACATGAGCTGTGGATGAGATAATGCTGGAGCAGCTCTGTTTTAAGGAGACACTCAAACATTCTCAAAAATGCTTAGAAGTTCTTTTTGTATGAAATGATGCAATTGTATACACTGTAATTGAAAAAAAAAAAAATTGGTATTTGTAAATACTGTTAGAAAGAACCCATCTTCTTTTTGGAAAAGTTGCCTGCTTCAAATTTATTTTTATCATGACCCCACACTTCTTGCACCCAACCATGAGTGATTTTCTTTGCTCGTTTTAGCCATGTAAGAATAGCATTGTGAGCCCAGGCTGCTTACATGTTCTGCAAGGTGGTGGAAAGCCATGTGTACCAAGTACTAACTCAGCTATCAAAGGAGACAGGGAGTTAAGTTACAGAAAACTTTGATTCCCTCTATCCCATCTCTGCTCTTTGTCTGAGAGCTGAAAGTAGCAGAAGAGTTCCCAGTTGCTCCTGATTGTGTAAAAGATAAAACGAATAGTAATGTGTAAATGAGTCTTCATGTTTCTAGCTGCAAAGTGGAGTGTGCAGGGTGGACTGCTACAGTAATTCTCTTACTGTCTCTCTTAGGTCTGCTGCTTATTGTAGTGGAAGTAATTTAGAGTCTTTTTGGAATAGCTGTAACCATTGATGGGGTCACTGAGTATTGTCCTCTAGTCATACAGATTGCTTAAATCTCTTAGTTGAGGTACAACTGACTTCCCCAACAGGTGTAGGTACAAATAATTGCAAATAATGCTTCAAAAACAGCTTCTGGTAGTCAACATGCCTCTTGTTTGCTCAGTATCTGATACTTTCACAGGTGTTAATAGCACCCATTAGGACTCTGTACATGGCTGTGTGTTTTGTTTTATAGCAGTGACTGTAGTGATGCTTTAAATTAAGACAGAGCTGTTCAGGTTTTTGCTAATTTACCTGAGGTAAACAATCAGCTAATTTTGTATGCTGACAGGCACACTGTTGAACTACAATTCTTGCATTATTTTAAAACATAAATATTTTTAACTATTAGGTATTATGTTCATTGCCTAAACATTGGAGTAATACTTCGTGGCTTCTGACTTTGAATAGGTATTGTACTCTGGGTTTTCCGGACTTGAAAATACTTTCCCAAGTGTGCTATAATTAGCAAATTCGGATCTCTGTTATTTCTGGGTTTGCAAATCCATGTTGATGCTACAGTGAGACTTTACAAAGTTATTTCTATTTAGAATCAGATGATTTAGATGAGTTGGTTCTGTTTTTATTAGTGGCAAACCAGAGATCCAAACTCTTGTTCTTCTGTGTTCTGTCTCTTTATTTTGAGAATTTCCTGAAGTATGAGTGTAACTGATAGTAGTGGCCTTCAAAGCTGGATGGAAAAATACATTTGTTTATTATTCTGTACAGTGCCTCATGTGAATTATTTCTTGAAAAATGGAATAGCAGTCAAATTTTGGAGGATGAGCAAAGAATTAGGTTTTGATATTGCTGCCCAGTTGAAGATGCTTGGGAAGAAGGAGTTGTGTGGAGATTAATGGGGGAGGGGGAATTAGGAGCATTATGAGCAGATGGTCCAAATTGAATTACATAGTTAACAAAGCATGCTTTGGACCTCTTAATGATAAGTGTAATAATGTTTACTAGAGGACTTTGTAAACAATTAGGGAGGTAAAATTCTGAATAATAATAAAGGAAAATTTTTGGATGGATTCATAGAGGGTGAGGTCTGGTTAATATGGAATGGATTGATGTGAACAGTAGAAAAATGAGGAAAAAATGAGATTCTTTTAACTAGTGTCTAAGAGTGCCAGTTATCTTCTGTTTCTGAGAATATTTAAATATACCTCAGCGGTTAGTTTTTGTTTACTTATCCCCAGTATGCCATCTCAGCTACTGAGTACTTAAAACCTCTATCCTAGTTGAGCAATTGCAGTGCTTGTATCCTAACACTTTAGTGCCATATTTTTCATCACTTTGTAATGCACTACAAAATCTCTCTGAAGTACTGTCAGTTACCAGAGTAAAAATACCAAAATTTACTATTAAGATTCCAGTAAGATGATAACCTTGAAGGGTCTGGATTTTCCTTTTCTATCTATGGATAAAAAGGTATACAAGTTTTCTAAATATGATTTATGTGTTTTAAATACAAATATTGTATGGGGGGAAAAATGCCTTCTTTAAAGCCCTCTTTCCCCCAAGGAAATTTTAAATGTCAGTTTAGGGAATCTGTGACTAAAAGTGTAGTTATGTAACTGAGAAATCAGCTTCTGCAAACCGTTCTTAAACTTGAAAGATAAACTTTCATGCTAGGAAGGGATTGTATCTGTGGACTAGGAATATGTATAAATTCAGAAGTAGAAGTTTTCAAGAAAGAAAGTTAATGAGTTACGTTGTGATCGGAGTAATGTATAAGCTGTGTATGTATAGCTTGAAATAGTGGTAGAGTGCTGTGAATTCATTCAGCTGTTGGCTGAATGGGGCTATTAATATTACAATAATAGTGACTGACAATGGCAAAGATTCTTCCAGCGTTAGGATGAAATTACGTTACAGCTGAACCAATCTAAAAGCTTGCTCCTTAGTAAAAAGGAGTTCAATGACATGGTCATGCCCCCTTGTGAGCATCTGACCACTTGAAATACAACTCAGTTTATTAAAATGACAAATTGAAATAGATTCCTCTGCATGCAGTATGTGCATATTAAAGTATCTTTGCATTCATTGTGTTTTTAAAACCCCACACCTGTTTTTATTTATGCAAAATTTTTGCAAAAATTATTGGAAGAAAAATTGATCAGGGTATGTGATGGGGTTTTTGGCCAAAGAGTTTGCCACAAACATGGCTTTTTGGATCGCTTATGAGTAATATTAGAATGAGTATATATAGGAAGATAATTTCCATTTTCTTTCAATAAACAACTGAAATATTTAGGGCAAGTCTTTATTAAGTTATATGCTTAATAAAGATAATAGAAAAGCTTGCTTTACAAAAACAGCAGTTTCAGCTAGTTGAGGGAATAATCTGGCCTTTGTGATGTCACTTGAAAGTTTGCACACTTGAAAATAGCCTAGTTAATTTAGGTCTCTCATTTCCTTTTGTGTTTTAACCTGTAGTTATAATGATGCAAGAGAAATATTGGGCAATGATCGTATGCTCCCAGGGCTTTTCAAAAAGCTGAGTGAGTTAGATAATGAGAAGTTTTGTTGCTTGCAATTTCCCATGGTTTTTCATACTTAAAATCTGTTCCAGTCAGAGGAAACTGAGAGGACTGTTGTTGGACATAAAGTTCATTTCCTAAATCAAATTGATCTAAAGTAGCACATCTGAGTTGTGTCTAGAGCAGTGGTGTGATACCGTGAGCTGCATCAATATTTAAAAGTTGAGATGAGAAAGAACAGTGTACTTCCAGTAGTACTCTTCATTTTGCTCTACTAGCATCTACAGAAATTGGATTATTAAATAAATAAAACTGCTTCTTTCCTAGGCAATAAAATTTATTTGGAGTTTTTCAGATTAGTTGATTCTTTCAGAAGACAGCAGGTTCTTTTTTAACTACTTGGCATCTCTACAAAATGTGAAGTGCTGTGTAGGCTACAGTAATGCTGGAAGGCATAGAAATTTGTGATAGGTTCATATTATTGTAGTTAGGTATTTTGCAAATGTATGGAAACATTCGAAGAGTAAATTCATTCTTCTGGGAATGAAAAATGGGCAAATTCAGATAGTAGCATTGGGATTTTGTATATTTAGCACAGTTGAGCACTGGCCTTTATAATAGTACTGTAATCCATAAATAACATTGTAGTTACCATCACAGTTACTTAGCATTGGAGTCTCCCATCACAGTAACACGGAGAGGGTGGTGGCAAGATGTTCCTAATAAAACACATGGCTAACAGGAATATTGTCGTTACTGTAGCTCAGTGCTATTCAACTGGCACTTTGTAGTTCACATCCAACTTGCTGCTGCCCTGGAAGTTGCAGATAACTTCTGCTGCTTTAATAGCTAGATGCAGGCTTGCACAACTCAGAATTTGATATCTTGTGTCCATATGGTAAAAATATGTATTCATTACCTAAGTATTTGTTTTTGATTACAGAAGGAAACAGACTTTGTTACGCATCCACTGCTTTCCTGAGATGATGATACACAGCCTTTAGACCCACTATGTCTGTTGGAACGAGCCCTAATTGGTTTTTTTTGCATCAAGCATTTATAAGGGCTTTTTACTTGAATGTAATGTTGCTGGAGTGTGCTTAGTGTTTCAAAGCTTTAGCCATGATCACAGGGTGCTTGAGCATAGCCAGCTAGCCCAAATGACCCTGTCTGGCCTGTGTGGAGCTAGTTTGGATGTTCCTGGGTGTGTATAACACTTTATTCTCAATCTGAATGACTCATGTAAAGCTGTGCCCAATGGCTAAGTACAGTAACCTTATGCACTAAAAAAATACTGAATATAAGATTTGACTGATGTTAGAAAAAGCAAGGTTGTAAGATACTTGCAGATCATAAACAATATTGAATAATTGAGCATACCTGGCAGCATTTTGGAATTTCAGTATGCTCAAAATCAGTTTATAGCTAAATTCTCAGAAATGAGAAACATTTCTCTGCTTGTTTTGTTTGAAAATCTTCCTTTTTATTGTTGTATTGCAACACTTCAGACCATTTATACTTAGATACATTATGGAATGAACTTGAGGCTGGAAGGGTGCAGAAGGCTAGAAGTGTGATACTTAGCTGCTTCCAATATAAGCTGTGCCTCCCCTTCTGTTTTGCTTGCCTCAGTGCAGAGCTACCCCTTCTCCTGTGCTGCATTCTGGCCATTTGACAAACTGACTTTTGTCAGCTAACTTGACACAAAACTGTTAAAAAGCCAAAAACTGACAGAAAACCCACTCTCTGCCAGGTTAGCAGAGCTATTTGCTCCCTTGGGATTGAGTGGAAGAGGTGGTGCATAGGAAGTGTAGGGAATATGGAGCTTGGAGTAGAGTTCTAGGTAGGTCTAGGTAGGACCCATCTCTTGAATTAGTAAGTTTAGGTAATATCAGCTCTGCCTGGCTCACTTACCTTCACCTTCTGTGTAAGAGAAAGTCTTTTGACTGAAATTTGTCGTCATTACCAGTGTATTTTTAGGAGATTTGTACAGTCTACTTCTTGGCTTCAAATGTTTTTTAAAGCAAAACAGAAGGAAGTGATATGACTATCAGGTGTATTTCTGTCCTGCTGTCTTCTCTAGTGTACTGGTGTTAATGGCCATGCTTTTCTACTTCTACTTTGCTGTGCTGTGTATCTGATGCTGCTGAAAAAAAGATGAGTCAAATCAGAAATTAACTCTTTATACTTTTTAGAAGGGGCAAATAGAAGGAATTGGTTGTAGAACACTTTTAGAAAGTCAGTCTTGAGGATAACAAAGAATTTTGTTCTGTGGCAAATTGTATGCAAATAGTGAAGTTTATTTTAAATGAAATGGGAGTTCAGTTTTCATGCAGTGTGCTATCCTTTAGTTCTTCCCCCCCCCTCAATCTAATGACTGTATTGACAAGAAACTACTTCCAGTGCTTAAAATCGAGGATGTTATGTTGAAAGGATTGGAGCCTTGTATTTGGAATGAAGTTTTGATGTGGTGAGGCTGCAGTGAACAGTGGGAATCTGTGATCCTGATAACTTCTCAGTAAATCTGAGCCAGCTAATATTTATGAAGTATAATTTATGTTCTGTTCTGGAGTATTTTATGCAGAAGTTTTTATGCATTCACCATTAAACTGCTGGGTGAAGCAAAGAATAATTTATCCAAGTGAAACTACATAGAAGAAGCTGTCAAGGTAGGCTTCAGTTACTGCCATATCAGCTAAACTGTAATTTTAAGTATAGGGATATAGTCATGTTGCTGTGTTCATGGGAGAACTGTTTTCATAGTATTTCAAGCTGCTGTTGCGAAGCAAGGTTTCGTTATGACGAATATATCTCCTCAGCCAGGAAGCTTAATTTCATGTATCTTTCATACAAGCAGTCAGTTTAATTATTTCCAGCCTGTGGCTGACTAATTTTGCAATACAGATCTGGTGGGACTGAAATCAGTGGTGTACTACCTAGTTATATACCAAATGCCCAAGTTTTGCTTTAATGTTTAAAGCTGTATTCAGATATGAATTTTTTGTAAATAATATACAAATTATGCATTATACAGCTAAATTGAGTAGGAAAGGATAGTCCATCTGAAAACATGAAGAATTTTTAAGATACCAGGAACAAATTAATCTTTATATACCAGAATAAAAAACAAAGTCATTGCAGTGAAATGCATACAATAGCTGTATGTGCTGTATAAACTTTGATATGTCCAATGATGTTGAGAGCATATTTTAAAAAGATGAAAACTTCCTTTTATGTTTAACTAATTCATTTATCCTGGCTAATTATTTTCTGGAGTATTAGTATTGGAATTAGTGCAGAAAATGTTGGTTTAATTGGTTTTTTTAATATAGATTCAGTAAATTTTTTTGGCTAAACAACAGATATCAAAGGAAATGAAATACATTTTTAAAAGCAGAAGTGATGATTTGGAGTAAAAAGGCTAATTATGAATAAAGGCAGTGGCATCTGTTCAGTAACACCTTTCAGTAGTGGTCTTTTTTGTTAAAATACCTTTACTAAAATTTGAGGTGCATTTCTTAAAAAAAAAAAAAAAGGACAACTGTTTGTGTTTCAGTGGTTTTATTCAACCAGCAAAACCCATGCTATTGACTTCAGGGAAAAATAATGAAATCATATAATGTTTTGAGCTGGAAGGAACCTTAAAGACAATGTATTCCCAGCCCTCTGCTGTGGGCAGGGAGCCTCCCACTAGACCAGTTTGCTCAGAGGCCCACCCAACCTGGCCTTGAACACTGACAGCGAATGGAGCATTCATAACTTCTCTGGGCAACCTGTGCCTCACCACCTTGACAGAGAAGAATTTCTTCCTAGTATCCAAGTATCCAGTAAACTTGCCCTCTCTGTTTAAAGCCATCGACCTTTGTCCTATCACTCCATGCTAATGTGAAAAGTCCCTCACCAGCTCTCTTGTCTCTCCAGAACCTTCTCTTTTCCAGGCTAAACTACCCCAACTCTCTCAGCCTGTCTTCACAGCAGAGGTGCTCCAGTACTCTGATAATCTTCCTGGCCTTCTCTGGACTCACTACAGCAGGTCCATGTGCTCCTTACATTGGGGCTTCCAGAGTACGAGTACTTTTTGCCAAACTGAATGAAAATAGGAAGAGTTAGTTACTGATGATCGTGTCTTAGTCAAGTGAAATAACTTAGAACAGAGTTTCACCAGACAGATAAGCAAATTAGGGAAATAATTTGCTAAATGCAATTTGCTATTTATGCTCTTTTTATTTTGAGGAACAGGGAAAAGAAAAAAATTCTCTTAGTTCTGTTGATCTGCTATGTGTACTAATAGCAATATTGATGGTATTTTTGTGCTTTAAAACAAAGAAAAAACCCTGTTCTGCATGCTAATTTAAAAAATGTTAGCCTTGATTGTGGATGTTTTTTTCCTCAGCCTTCAGCAAGGGAAAAATAAATCCTATTTTACAAAGACAAGAAAGTTAACAGTTCTGAGAACTGGAGAGGTCAGTATACAAGTTTAATCAAAGCCTTTTTCATTAAAAATTAAAAGAATGGAAGAATAGTTAAATCAGCTGGAAGTTGAGTCTATATGAAAAAGTAATCTTTGTTCTCTACTCTTACACTTGAAATTTTACTGGTCCAGTTTGAGCATATTCCAGATCTGTCAGTAGTCTTTGCACATGGCAGTGTAAAAATATTTGTGACTCATAGAAATGCTGAAATCTTTTAGCACAGTAATTCTCTACCTTCTCACTAGTGACTTATTATGCAAGGGATGCAACTTTTTATGATTTTTAGCTTATACAGGAGTGGAAATACTCCTTACTCTCTTTTTGAAGCACAAGTATATCAACAAGCACCATTCAAATGATTCAGCGGTATAATAACAGCTTTTATCTTTTGTACTGTTATATATAATGTTTTGTCACTATTTTTAGTAGAAGTCTCATTTTGTGCAGTGTTTAACCTGTCATGTGGATTTTTACTCTTAAACTGTGTTTTGGTTCTTCAGACAATTGTGAAGCTGTGCTATGCGTTTGAGTATTCATTCTGTTTCCCTCAGTCTATTCTGTAAATGGATTCTTGAATTCTAACTTGTAACAAGCATGCTTGCCACTTACCCTCACGAGCCACCAGCCTGTACCTGCTCCTGAATCCATCGTGGAAGGTTCCACTCTTCAATCCAAATGAAGTAGCTCATGATGGGGTTTTTGTGTCTTGAAGCCAAAAGCGCAGTCTGCAGGTCTCCAGTTACTCCCTAGCCCTGAACATGCCCAGAGTGCAGAGATACTGATGATTTTACATAGAATTTTACTACAGTAATTTCACAATTGTAAGCCGCACCTTTTTCATTGAAGAATCCAGCCTACCCCAGTAGTGCAGCTTATATTCAGGTGCAGCTTATCTATGGACAAATCCCAGTGAAATGCCAACCCGGAAGTGAGAGCTGGCCAGGGAGGGCGCCTTGGGCTGCCTTTAAAGGCTTCTCTGGTCTATGAAAACTGTTTGCAACTTGAGCACCTGACACCAAACCCGGCTGGCAGCGATTCTGTTACTAATTTGTTACTTTGTTACACATGGATCCTCACTTAAAAAAGAAAAAAAAAAAAGGTGCGGCTTATAATCAGGTGCGGCTTATAATCGTGAAATTACTGTATTTAGCTCTGCATACAAGAACTGGGTATTGAAGTGCTGGCGTGTTGAATCTCTTCCAAGGCTTGTATTCAGCAGGTTTCTATGGATTGTTTCTTCATGAAATCTGCTCTGAAGAGGTAGCAGCAGCAGGGGTAACATTCTTCAGTGCCCTAACACTGTGGTTAGAATATAATCCTGGAAATTTGGGTTCATTTCTACCCTTCATTTATCCACAGTCTGTTTGTTGATACCTCTGTAGTGGCAAAGTAAACAGGAAAACACTTCTGTCATCTCCATAAAAGTTGGAGCCACTTTAGTTTAAGTGGCTTCCAGTAGAAAATAACTATAATGTTCAGCTGTTATAGTAAATAATGTGAAGAGAAAATTATAAAACCTGGCTAAATTTACTTGATATTACAAGTCACTTTTAAAGAAAGAGACTTTTTGTAGAAACATACATTTTATCAGCTGATCATTGTATACTGTAAACTGTTGAGCAGTTCTAAATTTAAGTTAGGAGGGAAAAAAAAATCAACCCTTTTCCCATCAAGGTCTAAAATAAACAAGTAGACTCAATTTACATTATGTATGTAAATGCAAATGTGTCTATTCCAAAATGAGTATGGATTTTTAATTGCCTAAAATCACAAGTTCATATAACATATAAAGTGGAACAAATGTCTGACTTCTGAAGAATGGTAGAATTTTGAGGGAATTTGAAACTATAAGCATCCCATGTCACTTAAGTTGTAACTTACTGAAATCCTAAGTACTTAATTTAGGAGCAAATCACAAACTTCAGAAAGCAGTAAGTGACTAATGAAATGATGAAGCAGATGAATATGGATATCCTTTGTGCAGTGTGCAAACTTGAAAGTGACAGATGTTTGACCACCCTGTGTTTAAGACAGGCCTAACACAACTAATGTTGTAATTTGGTTTCTATGGCAGTGGCTTCACATTATGTAAGGAAGTTGCATATACACAGTCCTGGTTGTTGTGGTTCATGGTTCTTTCCTGATTATTTAAGGAATTTATTTTAGAAAACAAAAAATACTCTCTACTACTGCTTTTATTCTCATTCTTGTCATAGCCATGACAGTTTTAAGTTACAATTTAGCCTTTAAATTGGGTATCTTGAGATCTTCATAGGACTTGATTTTGGCTATAAAATAGATCTGTTCCTGCCTTTGCTGTAATAACTTGAAGTTTTGCAGGTGATTAAGAATGCTAAATGCACGCAGCATGTTAGGCCTAATTTCTGCTTTTCTGTCAGTTTTCTAAAGAGAGCAAATTGGATGACCCCTGAAGAACAGAAATAAGCAGTTTCCATAAAGCCTTCATCTGTTAATTGCTAGTTACTAAGAGTAGGAAAAAAAATGTGAAAAATAAATTGTTTCAATCTGCATGTTAAAGGTGGTCTCTGTAACCCTTCTCTTCCTTGTGCTCCTTCAATTAAGGGTCTGAAATCTAAAACTGGCACTGACACTGATTATGACAGGACAAAGCTCTGGTAATGAACACTGTCATGTGTGGCTTTGTATATTGTTTAGAGAAATAATAAAATTTGGAAGATATACATTATAATAAAATAACCTCTGATTATCCTTTACTAACTTCTCTAAGACAACCCTACTTAAAGATCTTTCAGCCAGATGACACTGTTCTGGAATAGAAGAATACTCCAAAATGAACTGTTATTATTACATTAAATTGGTGAGCAAAAACTGTGTGTTTAGGGAACAAAGCAGTATATTTAAGTGTTTTTGCAGTATATTTTCTGCATTTAGCTGAAAACTATGCAACTGTGTTAACAAAAACCTCGTTAAAAGTGGTGTTGCTTCAGTCATCTGGTTGGTTGGCTTTAGTTGCATGAGGAGTTGCAAACAATGTGGTCTGGTTAAACTGTGGTGCAGAAAAGGGACAAGGACCTTGTTTGGAGAGTTTGCATATGAAGGGGCAGGACAGAACTCTTGAATATGTTCTCTTAGTACACCTGCAGACACCCAAATGCTTGGCTCTGCTTCCAGAAATGAGAGGCTTGCTGTAATATGATGTTGCAGGGCTTGTGAAGAAGTTGCTAAGATGATATCTGTGTTGTGACATAATAAGGTCTGCTCCAAACCTCCCAGTGATTTTTCTGTCTTAGATGTGGATTAGACTTTCTCAGGCACACTATTATCTTGCTTCCTGGTTATTAGTAGACTTTTAAGTTTTGCTGAGGCTGCTCAGCTTTGTCCATGACACTGCAAGCTGAGTCATTTTAGTCACCTTGGCTGTCGGTGCAATGAAGTTGATCTTTTTACAGCTACAGCTGTAAAAATAGGCTGAGAATAAAAGCCATGTAATTGTTTCTGTCCACTGTTATTTCTTGGTCACATCACAACAAACATCTGCTATGCTGCTGGCAGGGGAACAAATACACATTTGTCAGAAAAGTATAATAGGAAGCTTTACCTGTTGTATATAAGTGAGGTAAAGTGTAGTTGTTGCTGCTCTAGTGCTCTTCACTGAGAGACTGAGAATATCTACATAATATGCCAAGGTTAAATGGTCTTAAGCACTATTCTTAGTATCTAAAAAACCTTCTTCTGCATATACATTATGCCCTTCTAGTATATATTTTATGCATTAAACAGAATTCATGATATAGTGAATTACAGTAGCAGTTCAGTGCATGATTTATATTTCATTATTAACCAGAGTTTTTAATCTGTTTTCATACAACTGTGTTAAAATTATTTCATTTTACTACTTGCAGCTCTTCTTATCTGGAAAGATCCATGAGTACAGAGTGCAAAATACAGTAACTAGTGAAAGAAATAATACACAAAATTCTGTTATGTGCTGGCTAATCAGTAATCACTGTTTTACTTGTCAAACCATAAAGGCTGATGTCTAATGAACACTGCATAATGGCAAGCAATAGTGGTTTGGGGGTTTACTTTGCATTTAGAGAATCAGTTGGATTTTGCTTCTAAAAAGTGTTTTGTATTTATTTTTATGAAGTAAATGTCCATACATGTTTATCTACATAACTCCTGGAAAAAAAATCCCAATATCTGTTGTTGCATATATCCTTTAAAATGGAAATACAGCAGAGTGTCTGTAGAGCCAGAGAAGAAGCCATGTGTGTAAAACAGAAAATAAATCAGGAGGCTACCTTGTAATGTGTAATACTTAAAGATATGTTCAGTATCTGCACAATACAGTTGAAACGTCACTGTAGAGTTTCCTGTATATGGTGATTTCATGGAACTTTAATTCTTGTCTTACTCTGATTGCTGCTCTTTTCTCAGGACTGTCTATTTTTAAGCCTGATTTCTTATACTACTGTTCTTGTCCTTCTGTATAAACTTTTTATATGCTTATTTTTAACTGAAAATTTAATTAGATTGCTCCCCTCTCCAATATTTTTTCTCTTAGCTTAAATTTAGCCAGTATGTACTGCTTTATTATAGCAAATGTTATTTGTCTGTAAAAATGTATACTGTGTGGACTCTTGTAAAATACTTCATGCTAAAAGGACACATGAAGCATGCTGTTCTGTTGTGGGGAAGTATTGAACACAAATGCCAGAATAGATCAAATCACAACATAGATCTTAGGCAAAATTAAAAATCTAGGAAGGATATTGATAGCCAAAAGATGAATGGTCATAAAAATGCATAAATTCACCCATCTTTTATGCTTGCAAAAACTTCATGTAATCTGTTGTGTGATGGGAGATAGATAATGCACCAAAACCTTTTGGCTGCTTTGAAACTAAACAAGTAAGCAGAAAGACAGCAAGTAACTTTACAAAATTAAATTTAGGTGAAACTGCCTCCCTATCTTGTGAGGGCTTTTAAAGTTGTGCATTTCTTAACACTGCCTTTCTGGCATCAAGCTGTCGAAGTATTAAAGCACTTATTGAATCTGTAAACATGGTGATGGTCATGCTGAACTTACAGGTATACGTGATGTAGTGTACCAGCCTCAAAATGCTGAGTACCTACAAGACTGAGGCCCTAGTGAGTGCAGCAGAATCCAGTAATAGTTGGAGTTCAATAGCATACTTATTACAAATTAGAGCTCTAAAGAAAATTACCACGTAGTGTTTCTAGTCCCCTGTCAGCCAAACCACAAGAAGAATAGGTCATAACTAGAAAAAATGAGTTCTAGGGGTCAATCTGTATTATTTACTTTATCAAATAAAATTGTAGCCATCCTTCAGCATGAAATGCACATTGAGTACTTTGAACTGGCCGCAGAAAGCAAGATACAGTTGTGTAGATAGCTTATGTGGATCCCTCTTGCAAGTCCTTCCAGGAAAAATCTGGTGTGCTCTGTGTCCCAGATCACTGCTGGCTACTCTTCTCTCTTTCCTTGGGAGGTACCTGCTGATCACTTCTCAGCTGTTTGGTTTTACTGGGTACCGATCTGTAACATATTAAGGGTTTAAGACCCAAAATTGCTGTTACAATTCCCAGAGCATGGAGATTTTATTAAGCATATATTGGAGCAAGTTATTTATTTTTCTGCAGTAGGATGCATTTCTTAGTATTTATGCTTCTTTTATTGAATGCAGTGACACTCATGAAATATTTTCTTTTAGGCAGGCTCTTAATAAAGATTTGAAATAAATGTTAACTATTACACTAAGTAGAAACTAACTACAGGGCTTCATGCCCCAAAGTACTTCTTTTCCATCTTTTGGTGTGCCATTTCACTGGGGAACAAGAGAGTTGTTAAATGTTTATTCTACACAAGCAGGAATTAAAAGCAAACAAAAAGACTCCCAGAGTGTAGCAGTAATCACTGTTAATTGTTATGTTTGGATATTTAAAAAACAACCAACCAGCACCCAAACCCAGTTCTCCACAATTTTGTAGTATCATTGGTATAAGAAGCTGGTTTTATATAAACTAATTTAGTTACTATTGGAAGTGCCAAATTTTAAAACAACACATCACCACTGGAGGAAAAACACAGCAAAATCAGTCTTATTGAAATAAGTGACTTTCTTTGTGATTTCTGACATCATGAGTAGGTAGAGGTTGGTCTCTTTTTCTAGGCAGCAACTCACGGAATGAGAAGGCAGTCTTGAGCTGTGCCAAGGGAAATATAGATTGGCTGTTAGGAAGAAGTTTTTTTACTGAAAGAGTGATAATGTACTGGAACCATCTGCTTGGGAAGGTGGTGGAGTCACTGTCCCTGGTTGTGTTTTTAAAAAGATTGGATGTGGCACTAGGTACCATGGTTTAGTTAAGATGTTAGGGCATGGTTTGGACTCGATTAACTCAAAGGTCTCTTCCAACGTAGTGATTCAGAGTAACATGTAAACAGTCCAGAGAACAGTTTGTGGGTCCTTCAGAAAGGAATGTGCTTTGAATTCAAATCTCTTGAATAACCCATGCCTACCTGTTATCAAAAGGGTAACGAATTCTTGCCTTCTAAGTACCAGATTATTTTCAGCTTTATCTAACACTGCTGTCAAAAGTGTTAATGCATCTCAAACTGTTATGCATCCTTGAAGTAACAAATTCTGGGTTTTTTCCCCCCTTCAAAAACTGTGAAAGCTGTCAAGCAATGCAATTACTGTATTTTGTGCTACAGTGGAATTATGATTTCCATAAGTAATACTCAAAATGAAGAGTGCAATAATCACCCCAATATGCATTTTAAGAGTATTTCATAGGTTGGATGGTAATTGTGTCTGTATCTTCAACAGTTCCGTTTTAAAAAAATGTCCTTTATATTTACAGATATATGGAGTTTGGGGGTCATCCTCTTCATGTTGGTTTGTGGCCAGCCACCATTCCAAGAAGCAAATGACAGTGAAACTCTGACAATGATAATGGACTGCAAATACACAGTGCCACCTCACGTGTCCAAAGAATGTAAAGAGTAAGTAGAGTACTAAATAACTTGGAAGCATTCACAGAAGTAGATTTTCGTTACTTTTGGGAGTTCCCCATACAGTATTATCAACGTGTAGGATATTCCTTGATACTCTTCGTTTTGTCTCTCAGTTGTCATGCATTTTTTAAAGAATTGAAGAAGCTACTCAATACCAAGTAGCTTTGACCAACTCTTTTGCTGGACGAATTATCACATGGCATTGAGATTGTCATAAGGGTTAGGAAGGTACTGCTGCTTATCAGTTTCTGTCCAAGCAACAAGTCACCAAAACTTGTCACACAGCAAGTTTCTGCTCATCTCCTACTGAAACTGCAACTGCAAATTAACATCCTAGGCTATCAAGGGAGAAACATATTTGGTCATATCCATTTAGGAGTCACGATTCCTTTTGATGTGTTTTTCTGCAGTGTTCACTGGAGCCTTTTTATGAGATGTTCCAGTATTTCCCATGTTTCCCTATTGGTTAATGACCTTCAAGCCTTGAATATATATCCCAGTTGTACCACTTAAACTATTTTAAAACGTTTGTCTGGGTCCTTGAATCTGCAGTAGAGTATCTTTTAATTCTCAATACAGAGAACCAGATCTCTTTATAAATGCTTGAAAAAATGCAGTCAAGAGAAATAGAGCAGCATCTAGAATTCTGTTACTTGCCAAAGAATGAAGTTTGTTACAGCTGTGGTCCTGATGACCATTCCTTTCTTTACCTGTCATCTGTGCAATCTAGGAGTCTAATGCATAACATGTTGAGCAGCATCCTGGCCTGCATCAGCAACAGTGTGGCCAGCAGGACCAGGACAGTGATCCCTTGTGCTCAGCACTGGTGAGGGCACATCCTGAGCCCTGTGTTCAGTTTTTGAGCTTTCAGGAAAGACATTGAAGTGATGGATTGTGCCTAGAGAAGGGCAGTGAAGCTGGGGAGCAGCTGAGGGAGCTGGGGTTGTTTAGCCTGGACAAGAGGAGGCTCAAGGGACACCTTACTGCTCTCTATAACCACCTGAAAAGAGTTTGTGGCCAGGTGGGCTCTTCTCCTAGGTAACAAGCAACAGGATGAGGAAATGGTCTCAAGGATAAGATTGGATATTAGGAAAAATTTCTTGTCAAGCCCTAGAACAGGCTGCCCAGGGAAGTGCCTGGAGATGATGATGATGATAATTCAAAACCAGTGTAGCTGTGGCACTGAGATGGTTTAGTGGGTGAGCATGGTGGTGCTATTTTAGTGGTTGGACCTGATGCTCTCAATAGTCTTTTTCAGTCTTAATGATTCTGTAATTCTGTGCCATAGCTGGTGTTCTTAGTCTTTAGCACCCTCCAGTAACATGAAAAAGCTGCTCTGAGCTTGAAGAGATTCACATACAGGAAGAGGTTTAAAGTACAATACCGGAAGAGGTTTAAGAGGGAGCTCTTATCAGTGAATTGTATCAAATCAATCTCTAGAGATGCTGCATGCTGTGCTTAGACCAGGAAACATATTTTGCAGCCTTTTGCTTAATATATGGGCTTAAATTGATCGGCTTACATGTCCAGATCTGCTTTCTCTATACAAAGCATGAACACTGTACAGCTAGTTACCCAGGTCCTCTATAGGTTAGGTTTTCTTAGGGAAAAGACTCTGGGAACACTTCAACTTCCTGCTTGGAATGAGAGCATTTGTGGTTTGAGATGCATAAACAAGCTTCAAGCAGGAGGCACATATGCTGCATTTGGGCTATTTTACTACAGGTGCAGTTTAAAAAAAAGTCAGATTAAATATGGAGTTTGTTCTCTTTCTGTCATAATATTAACAAAAACAAAGAAACTCAAAGGAAATTCACCCTGCCTTTGCTCTCAGTAGGGGCGGAGACCATAGCTAATAAAAATAAATGCAACTTTTTTTTTTTTAGTGTAGAATTTTTTAAGAAGGGTGGATTAACCTCCACTTTTAAATCCATACATCATCTCACACAGAAAAGAAAGCAAAACAAAAAAACCAAACAAAAAAAAAGACAAAGAAATTGTTATCACCTTTGTGTGTGGCCTTGCAGTCAGAAGTTGCATGGTATAGTACAGTTAGTGGAAGAAAAAGCATTACATGAGAATCGGAGAACATGCTGGAGCAATACAGTTTCTTTGTAACCTTGGCAACATAACCATATATCCATATTTGTTGAACAAAGCCAAAAATACCTCCCTCAAGAATTTTCCATGTATAGTAAGTGAACAGAGATGTGCTGTACTAATGAAGTCTTCTGTCACTGTTTACTTGGGGAATTCATGCACTTTCCTTCCAGCATTTGTAAAATTTCAGTATCAACTCATTAATAGATTTGTCACTACATCATCCCAGAGAGTGTATTGGTCTGTTTAGACTTTTTTCTATGTGGATAGAACAAATCTCAGCTTCTTCAAGGATACTGAAGACTCAAATGTCTGATAGTTACTTCAGAATAAAATATTTCTGTTTATCTTGCCATCCCATATACTTGTTTACAGCAGCAATAATAAAGAAATCACATTTCTATTTTTTTACTGACTAGCTGATAGGCCACCTGTGACCTATAGTCACTCTATAAAACCTACTAAAATAAATGAGAAAAATCAGATTAATTATCTAAGTACAGTAAATGAAAAATGCAGTGTTAATGATGTACGGTTTCCCATCACGTTATTTACTGTGAGACTTCTGAAAACCATCTGTGTAACCCGACAGCAGAAAATGTCTTCCTAACATTGCTCTTAGAACAGCTGTTTTTTTAAACACATGTGTGCATTTTTGTTTAGATTTATTTTTTATTCACAGTCTAATTACACGGATGTTGCAGAGAGACCCAAAGCGAAGGGCATCTTTGGAAGAGATTGAAAACCATGCCTGGCTCCAAGGAGTTGATCCATCTCCTGCAACCAAGTATAATATTCCTCTGGTATCATACAAAAATCTGTCTGAGGAGGAGCACAACAGTATAATACAGCGCATGGTTCTTGGGGACATCGCAGACAGAGATACCATAGTGGAGTAAGTTGGCGGCGTTCTAGATGCAGTTTGTTTTCTGCAAGTTTTGATTCAAGAACATCACGAGAACCTGGGCACTTCGGTGTTTAGATATCAGGCCATTCAGTTAATAAACAAAGTATTACAGTCTTGCTCTGTGATAGGATGTTGTGGGATCAAAAGTACTTAAGTATAGCCAAATTTAGGAAAAACTTCAAGACAATGTGTTGGAACAGTGTTTGGATTCCTGCAGTAGCCATCTTGAGTAAACTTAAATGCTTTGGAATCCATGCTTGTTCTTCATCTCTCATGCATATTAGAAGGTGACAAATTCTACCATTTTTCCCTTGCCACATTTCCAGTGTACCTGAATCCTTGTTAATTTAATATATTCTCCTCTTTATACATGCAATGCTTAATAGTCACTAAGGGAGCTTGCTGGAAAGCTACACGGATTCTTCTAATAGATTAAAACTGCCAAATTTCTAAAATATTCCCCAAATTGAAAGAGGTCTCTAAATATATTTTCCTTTTTTTATGTGTTTATCTGTAAGAAACTGTTGATGGGGAAAGGAAAGAAGCAGTCTCACATCTTAGGCAGCCTTTCTGTTACAATGTCTGAGTGATGCTTACTGGCTTATGAACTTATTTTTACTATAAAGTCAATATGACATCCCTAAAATAATGAATGTTTTCTTCCATTTGTTGCATAACCAAATATTAGTCCTTTATGGTTGCATGTACCAGTGGGAGAGCCCATCACTGCTACAGAACATTAATAAAAAAGTTACCATTTAACGAATGTAAAGTAAAAAATAATTTCCTAATTTTGTTGGATGATATTGTAAGGATGTCTCTTTTCAGCCATAGTTGAAATTACTAGACTTGCTGGCTCTATTTTTAATAAAATGAAGGCATGCTCATGAAAAGATCAGAAATGAGCAGTCCTCCTTTCAGGTACTCTTCCTGTTATGGGAAGCACAGCCAGCTGCAAGATGCATGTCCAATTCTTAGAAACCACTGATGGATGGGTTATTTCATGTTTTATGCTTTCCTCAGGGCATTGGAGACTAACAAATACAATCACATCACTGCTACTTACTTCTTACTAGCTGAAAGGATTCTGCGAGAAAAACAAGAGAAGGAAATTCAGACCAGATCTGCAAGCCCCAGCAACATCAAAGCTCAGTTCAGGTGAGAATTTAGGAATCTAAATGGCTGGGAGGGGTTTGGTTTTTTTGTTTGTTTTTAAAATTGTCTTAATGAGAATATGAAATTTCTCAAGTACTGCTTTCTTGAAAACAGTAAAATACTTATTGCATATTTTAGATGCCTCCAGATCATTGTGCACACTTCAGAAACTGTTTAGAAATCAGTTGCATGTAATATTTTCAATTTCTACCCTTGTCAGGAAATGACAAGGCAATTTGAAGTCTGTTCATAAAGAGGCAGGTTTTCACACCTCCTAGAAAAGGGCTTTTTCATTGACCTTCAGCTCCTCATACAAATTGTGTTATGTAATATCCCTGGAGAAAAATTAGTTGCATCATCCATAAACCTGCTGATATGGAATTAGTTATAAATGAGAAATCACTTTAAATTTGATCTGTAGGTTATGTTCTTTTTCATGTCAGTCACTGTGCCTGTTGTCTAAGAAAAATTTTTGAATTTACCATTTCAATCAGTCAAAGATATTGCAATAGATTGCTTTTGTTTGACAAAAACATGAACTAAAAAAAACCTTATAGTAAAGGTCCCTGAGATTTTCCAAGCTTCAGCTTGTGACACAGTGAAACTAAAACGAGGGAATTGGGCTTTTGACTTGAAGTTCATATTGGTCTGTTCAGCCAGTTTATTTGCTCTGCAGTCAGTTACCAAAGCATCCCACATTTTGAGTTACAGCAGAATATGCTTGAGAAAAAACAACCAACCAAAAAAAGAAAACCAAAACCAAACCAACCAACCAAGACACCCAAAAGGCAAATAGTATCATTACCACTTGCACATTGATATTGGAGGATTCAAGTTTTGAGCAGTTATTTTTCTTAAATGTTGTGGTTTTTCTTTCCTGAGTTAAGTGTAAAATTATCACTACGGATCTGCTGGTATTGGATAAAATATTCATTGGTCTTGGCCATTGTTCCAGTGTAGATGGAGGAGGTATTGAGGCATTTCCATTAACTTTAATCCAGTAACCTCTTCAAAAGTTGTTTAAGTAAAATATCAGTAACTGTTACTAGCAATAATAACAATTAGTAGATAATTTAATAATGAGAAAAGAATACTAAATGTTTGTCCTGATGTTTAGCATTTCTAACTTCAGCAAGACCTTCAGTGTTGTTTATCTGTATGATTTAGAGAAAAAGATAACTTTTTCATTTCCAAAGTTTCTCTGTGCAACTTTCATGCAAAGTCATATGTGAAATCATTTAATAGGAAAAAATGCTGGGATGTCCTTCTGGTGCACAGTGATAGTTTCCTTGGCCTAATTGATAAAAATAAGGTACTACTACCTCAAGTTAAATGTAAAAAAAAATGCACACTTGCTATAAATTGCTCTAGAGTAAAACCTGGAGTTCACATTCAAATGGAAATTCTGAAACAATAAAGTTGGCATTTGAATTGATTGGGGATTTTTCTTCAATGTCAGTATGAATCGCAGTAAAGAACAGCTCTAGTTATATAGAAAGCTAGAACAAAAAGTTCAATTAATCTACATTTTTATATAAATTTGTAAAGTTGGATTAGCTGTAGCCTGCCCTATGAGTATGAATTTTCATAAGAAGAACATCTGCATAAACTCGGGAACCCTTACCCTTATGGTCCTAGTAGCTGTTTTTTGCCTCCATGATGGTTCTAAATTCCAAGTGTTTCTATAGAATGACCTTATGGAAAAGACAACACAGATGTCCATTACTTTAATTTTGTGACCTGAAAATATTAAAATTAACTTATTTGCAACCTGGAGCTTCTTTTCTGTCCCCCTCTTACCTCAGGCCCACTGGGAATAAAGAAAGTGGCAGGAGAGAAGGGAGGCAAACATGGGCTGCTATGAGAGATAAACATACTGTAGTGAGGAGGTTTATTGCCTGGCAACTACAGTACAGTAAGATACTATATTTGCTCTTTATTGTGACAACTACAGAACTTCTCCTATTTTTGCTGACAAACCAGTCTGTTCTTTTAGCATGGCAAGTTCCTGAAATATTTAGATCTTCATTTTCTGTCATGTTTGTAGTTATGTTTCTAGTGTATTTAAGTCCTGTTTGTTAATTACAGGCAATTGTTTGTGTTTAGAATACACAGCAGAGCACAAGTCATCAGGAAACTGGGTCAGTGCTTCCCAGCATTTCTGGAGACAATTGGGGCCTAAGGGAGGGTGCCAGTGTCAAACCAAGGAAGATCACAGCTCAGGCTTCACTTCTTGTCCCTGCAGCTTTGCTTGGAGCTGCTGGTTGTGTTGCTTCCCTCCAGGCAGAGGTCCCCACTGGGGAGAGGCTGATGGAGGCCACCAGCAGCTCCCAGTGAGCCAGGCAGGAGCCTGCATGGCTCCACACAGGGAATCACCACACAGGCTTAGGCGGTGTGTGCACAGCCAGGCCCTGCTGTTAGACAGTCCTGGGCTAGAGTTAGAGGTTTCTGGCACTGGTGGTTGAGCAAAACTGACGCAAGTGCTTCAAAGCAAAGTCTGCACTAAGGCTGGGTGAGTTTATTGCTGCCTTTTGTACAGCCTCCTCAAAGTGTGTACAACTGAGGAGAGAGTTGTCAGGAGACAGCCTGGTGTAGACCAGTATCTCACACGTCAGGGTCCTTTTCTGTGCAACCTTCAGCAAGTGCAGTCCTACCACAGCTAAGAGGCGTCTGAGCCTTCCCTCTTCCTTCAGATTGACATCTTGACATGGCAGAGAGCAGGAGACTGATGTGATTCTTCTGTCTTTGCATGCAGCCTGTCAGGCTACTACAGCTTTTCGTGCAGTAGCCAGAGTATTTTTGTTTTGTAATGTTAAGAAATGGCAGACTTTTTAAAATTAAAGATGAGAAATGTGGGGCTTATGCTGAGTGAAGAAGTTGAAGAATTGTTCAGTGTTAATGTGTTGGTCTGTAGATATTGTTTTTTTGGATTAGACTTTTAAAATAGATAAAGACCGACAGTCTTTGTTCTTAATTTACTCTGCATGCATTATTGGAAAATTACAATATATGTTAAGATTTAAAGTTAAATGCATATCATTAGGGAGTAGCTTAAGATATTGGAAATAAGACTTCAGCTGCCTAATTGTTAAACTGATGCACACTCATGTTACTTTCGTTTTGATTTGAGCCAATGATGTTAGAGTTATCCGTTGTCAGCTTGGATTTACAGTTTATTCAAGTGTCATATTCTTAAGCAGCTTGAGTTCTCAATTCTTGCAGTTCTATTTTTCAGGATTCTCAGTTAAGGACAAATAAATGTATCATCTCAGTTTGCGTGTGTTTAAAATTAAAGGGAACTTTGTAGAATAGAGCTTGGTGAGAATGAAAGACTGTTTCATCTGACCTGTTCAGTCTCACTCAGGTTAATTCTAACCTAATTTTTATATTAAGAATATTGGGGGGAAAAGCCCAGAAGCTTCAGATTAAAAGTAGTTTGCAATACTGTCCTACTTAAGTTGTACTTGAATAGGCTTGTACCTTCCTCTAGGTACTGGTGGTTCTGTACCAATCTCAGATTATTTTTTGAGACACAATTATTTCAAGTTTTTTATTGCTTAATTCATTTTTCTGAGAGCACTGAAATATTAAACTTTTATTTGACAGTAACCAACATAATTTCTAAACTCTGTCCTTGTATAGATGGCGTTCCTTTCAAATAGCAACATCTCTAAAGGAATGCACAGTCTCTGAGAACACTTCCTTGTGCTAGTCACTCAGTACTGTTGTTTACAGACATGCCACTCAGGAGGCCAATTTGTATGTCAGTACTTGTGTTTCTCTGGTGCAGATCTTACACTTCCTTGTAAGTTCTGAAATGCTTGTCATGATGTAATTTCCTGTTTATCTTTAATTTTTTATGCAGGCAGTCGTGGCCGACAAAAATTGATGTCCCTCAGGATCTGGAGGATGACCTTACAGCAACCCCTCTCTCCCACACCACTGTTCCTCAGTCCTCACCGGCTCGCACGGCTGAGAACGTTCTCAACGGGCACCGGAGCAAGGCCCTTGGGGATTCAGCAAAGAAGGAAGAGATCCCTGAACTGGCTGGACCAGCACTTTCAGCAGTGCCATCAGTCAGCTTAAAACCCACTACAAGTGGCCGGAAGTGCTTGTTCAGAGTAGAAGAAGATGAAGAGGAGGATGAGGAAGATAAAAAACCTATTTCTCTTTCTACTCAAGTTGTTCTGCGTCGTAAACCTTCGGTTACAAATCGTCTTACTTCGAGAAAGAGTGCACCAGTCCTCAACCAGATCTTTGAGGAGGGCGAGTCAGATGATGAGTTTGACATGGACGAGAACTTGCCCCCAAAGCTCAGCAGGTTAAAGATGAATATTGCCTCACCCAGCACCGTGCACAAACGCTACCACCGGAGGAAAAGCCAGGGACGGGGCTCCAGCTGCAGCAGCTCCGAAACCAGCGATGATGACTCAGAAAGTAGGAGGCGCCTGGACAAGGACAGCGGATTTACTTACTCCTGGCACAGGCGAGATAGTAGCGAAGGACCACCTGGCAGCCAGGGAGATGGTGGTGGACAGAGCAAACCAAGCAATGGAAACGGAGGGGTGGACAAAACAAGCCCAGGCGATAACAACAAAAGTGGGGGGAATCCCTCTGGTAACTCTGGTGGGAGCACCAACACCACTTCAGGTTCCACTCGGAGATGCGCTGGATCTGGAAACTCAATGCAGTTGTCATCCAGAAGTGCAGGGGAACTGGTTGAAAGCCTGAAGCTAATGAGCCTTTGCCTAGGTTCACAGATTCACGGCAGCACGAAATACATTATCGACCCTCAAAACAATCTGTCCTTTTCCAGTGTAAAAGTACAGGAGAAATCAACGTGGAAAATGTGTATAAGCTCCAGCGGAAGTGCAAATCAGGCTTCATCATTGGGCAGCCTAACATTTTTTTCCGACCAAATGTCAGACACAACAAACGAATTGGAACGGCTAAAGAACAGGAACTTGAAAAACAATGTGCTACAACTACCTCTCTGTGAAAAGATATCTGTGAATATTCAGCGGAACCCAAAGGAGGGGCTGCTGTGTACCTCCAGTCAAACCAGTTGTTGTCACGTCATTTGACAACAACCTGACTTGAACAGCTCGATCTGCTTGACAGCGCCATCCTTCCTGGTCAGAGCTGTGAACACCTTGTCACAGACCCCCTTTTGTTGTCTTAAGATTTTTAAGTGGGCTTCAAGCAGTTATTTATTATACTTTAATTTTGTGTTTGCTTGATGGTATGACAATGCATGGTCTTTGCATGCTGCTAGCAGATATGTTTTTCTTTTTCAACACGACAGAATATTTTATTGTGTAATTTTTACATTTATAATTTTACTATTGAAGATCTGGATTAAATTAAAATAAAGATCTGGATCCTAATGTAAATGAAGCACTTAGAAGTTTCATGTTCTGCACTTAAACTAGAGAAAGAAGCTTTTGTTTGCTTACAAAATGTTAATTCTTGTTCTGACCTTCTGTGAAAACTAAAATATGTGATATGTGGCATACTTCTATGTGTCTGAAACAGAACCAAAGCAATAATGTTTTGATGCTGAAAACTCTTCAGGGAGCTTTCAGATGTTCCAAGGCTTGTACAAAGCAGAGATGCACTGAAAATTAGTGATCTTGAAATATGATTTTAAACCCACACCTATTTGTCTTAAGCTATGATATGGATGAAGTTGTGGCTCAAAAATCAAACCGTAAAGATCTTGTTTTGCTAGAGGCAGTTTTCCTTTAAAAAAAAAAAAAAGAGGCAAGTAGATTTGTAAGGCAGCTTTCTCCCATAGAAATATGTTAATATTACAAGCAGACAATCTTTTTTAATATAACAAAGGTAAATTATTAAGTCTACTTCTGAGTTTTTACATGCTAACTGAAAATAAAGTATTTGTATGAATTACTTTTGTTAGTAGTATATCATGACACTTAGTATTTTAGGTTTTTACCTTGTAAATCCTCTCTGCTGTTCTCTCTTCCCCTCCCTGAGATTCCAGAAGGCAATAAGAAATGGAAAACCTTTAGGTAATTGGATTCACATTGAAATTATTGTCATTTACAGCTTTGTTATTATTACTCTTTTTAAGACTTAAAATACTGCTATTCCCCACATGTACACCACTTATTTTCCCTCAGTAATACACTTGCTCATAAAGTCCATTTAAAATAGCCTGTAGGAAAGTGTTTCTGTCACAGCTCTGAGCCTTCCTGTCAGGTTTCCTGTTGCCATGGCAAGGTCTTGATTTAGAGTATTTCTGTACAAAAGGATACTTTTGACCAGATGAATTAACTTTGTGGAATTTTATTATCTAGAATAAAATATATTGCAGATTCCTAGTTTTGGGAAGGGCAAGAATGTTTTATTTTTTCATGCTGTGCACTGGGTCTTCTAAGCAATGCTAGTGAAACTGGGGGTACTATGTAGCAGCGCCCTGGGGAGACCCTGGGTATCCCAGAGGAGTTTGACACTGTTGAGCATCTTGTAACACTTTCAGAATGGTCAATACAGGGCTGTTTGTGTCTGCTGTGGAGGGAGCAGAGCACCAAAGAACGGCTGGGTCCGGATGGCCACAGCTCACTCACGACAGCTCTTGTGATCCCTGCAAGACTCAGAGTCTGAAGCGCACGGGGTGTCCTTCTGGCGAGCCGAGCCAAGGGTTCTGCTTCCAGAATGAGGCAAAGGAGAAGTGTTCCACTTCTTTAAGTTTCAGTCTCTAGTTGCAGTTTAGTTAAAAGCTACAAGCATAGATGTGTGGGTAAAGCCATAGAACATAATTGCTTGAAATTTTTGAGCAGGGATCTTACCAAGGGCCAGAAATGAGATGTGTGGTTCACAGACAGTGAGCGTAACATCCACGTAGGAGACAAGTTTATAAAGGGCATTGGCAATAAACTTTATTTGTTGCAGCTTTTTTCCAAGTATTGTAAATACTTTCCTGATATGTACAGCCTTGGAATGGCACCTTTTAACTAACCCCGGGTGTATTTTGTTTCCAATGTTTTTATATACGACTGTATATATGGTGCTCACTTTAGAACAGCAGTGTTGACCATTTATGCTGCATAGTTGTATTATAGCCTTATAGTTGTGTGTGGCTGGTTGGACCTCTGGGTGTACAGATGTGTACAGATGTGTTAGTCTGAGTGCTGTCCTCTCCCCCCTGTTGATAGGTGAATGATTGTGCATGTGGTGTACGTCGTGTTATGTCGTCACGTAAAAGGAAGGGCGAGAATAACCACTACATTAAGATAATATTGGACCAAACTATTTAGAGCAAGTAAACAGTTTCTTGTACCCCTTAACGTGTCTTTAAGAGTTGCATATAGTTACAGTAGTGTATAAAGTAAATATTGTGGAAAAACAGTTAGTCTTGTATTTTTCTGTATGTGTGTATATAAAAATATATAAAAAATAATGTACCTCTAGCAACTTAATCTGTATTTAAGATGTGACAATCTTGACACAGAATTTTAAGAGTAGCAGTCTAAATAAGCAGAATTAATGAACAGAAGTATAAAAATTTCTCACCAAGATAAAATCCATGTGTGTTAAGAGGGTACAGAAATATCCACTGATCTTATTGCTTCTGGCAATGTTTGGCTTTTTCATTGTACAAACATTCATGGTGTGCGACAGAAATGGAAAATCCAGTTAATAAAAGTGATATCCTGATTGATGCATAACCGCTGCCTTGCATGTGGATGGGGTTTGTGTCTCCTGGCGTTGGGTGTGTGAAGGCAGCGCAGGCTCCAGGGCACTCCCTGTGCTGCAGCACCAGGGGAGAGTGAGGGGCCTCGCCTTGCCAGAGCCAAGCTGTGTGGGTGCCTGGACATCCTTTTGTGAGCTTCCAGGTGTTCTCCAGCAGTGATCAAACGCGTTCATTTGGGCTTAACAGTTGCCACAGTCATCATCCACTGAGTATTTTGTCTCAAGGCTGAGGAAGCTGTTCCTCAGGCAGAACTTCAGACCACTGTTCTTTATAATGTGAAGTGGGTAATAGTAAAAATAGGGGAGGGCAGCAGTGCCAGCCTACTTTGCCCCACCAGCACATGCTGCAGTGAGGTGCAGAGCTGGCTTCTGGCATCTTGTCCCTCTGAGGTGTCAGTTGGTGGCCTGTGGCTGGAGCAGCTCAGCACAACCTGTGCTGCTGCAGTGATTAACTCTCCTGGAGCACAAATTGTAACCTGCCATGGCGGGTGTGGACATAGGGAGCAAGGGCATGGAACAGGTTGTGTGAATACAAGCCACTAACCTCTGCTTTAGGCCAGGGCACTTGTGCAGCTGGGACCTTGCCCCTGCTAAGAAACTTACCAGCTCTGGTCACTACAAAGTGGGGTGGAGGCAGTAGCAGGAAAGGAATGGCCAAGGAATTTGCAGGGCTGGGACTGTAACCAAGACAGGAAAGGCGTAACACATCTTGTAATGCATCTCAGTAGCTGGTAGGTAAGATTCTTTCCATGTCAGATTTTTAAAGGATTTTTTTCATTAGCAAATAAAGAGAAATCCTAATGCAGCTGGCTGGCAATAAACAGGGAACAGGGGCAAGCTGGAATCAGAGACAACCCAGCCACTCCGTTAGCCTTTCCCATGGTTAATTTATGTGAATGAATCAGAACTGATTTGTTTCTCATTAATACCAGATGATGACTAGCTTTCAATAAAAAGGTGTTTGAGCAGTAACACCTTGACATGACTGTACTTGGGAAAGTGTAACAATGACTCACTCGTTGCGTTGCTGACTGCATGCAGCCAGCCAGGCTCCCTTACTGAAGTCACATCCATATGGTGTTTTGAGGGACTGCTAGATTGCCCTTCTCCAGAGCTGTGGCTCTGCAGTTGTCTTAGCCTGCTCCCTCCTCGAACCACAGGCTCTGGCTATTAATTTTTTTAGTCTTAAATTGTAATTGTAAGATGACTCAGTTTGGCCTATCTGCTTATATTATAAATTATACCAATTTCTGGAAGTCAAGAACCCTAGTTCTAGTGACAGAGCAAAGTCTTATCACATAGAGGTAAAGAAAGAGATGACCTCTATTTTCCCATGTGATGGAAGAATTACGTTGTAAGAAAAATGCAAGTATAGGGCCTGAGAAGTAGAGAGGTAACACAGACTTCATCAGGCTCTCAGATGAATCATGTCAGATCTCAGGAATTCATTTCAGCAAGCCCTTGTATAACATCTTCCTATTTCTTCCCTCTCAGTGCTCTCTCTTGAGAAATACAGAGCAGGGGAGGCAGGATCTGGTTTTCTTTCTGGGCAGTTGTGTGCCACACGCCCTCAACCTGGGACAGACCTTGAAGCAAGGACTGAGCAACTCTTACAGCAGGCCCAGTGTTGTTCTCAGGATGCTAGTGCTGACAGAGGCCATCACCACAGTGCTTTGCACCAAGCACTGGGGTGAAGAGAGAGCCTCCTCTTAGCACCAGTCTCCAGGGCTGTCACTGAGTCACCAGCCCTGCTGGCACTGGCACTGGCACTGGCCCCTCCAGCTCCTGGGTGAGGCATGGCAGAGCTTTCCTGAAGAAAGCACAGCACAGTAGGAGGGTTTGTTCCCAGGGACTTTGCTTACATGAGTAAGGAAGTAAACTCAAATTTCTCTGAATGAGATTTAAGATCAATTCCCTCAGCTCCAGGTAGGCTAGAATATCCATAACTGCTTACCTGCTTACACAGGAGCCTTTCCATGTAATGAGTGTTTTCCTCTTCTGTTGACCTCAGTAGGTATCTTGAGTCAGCAGATCCCTCTGGGCCACACAATTAAACCTGTACTCACAACGTATGTGATGAGAGAACTTCTGTATCACCAGCAAGTGATTTATGAGTGCCCTTCTTAAAAGCAGCTTTCTTGGATTGTTATTGTTGCTGCTAAGGAGATTTGTAAAATCCAAGTCTTAACAGACAGATACTGGTTACTCCCAGACAGTCATCTTCCCAAACAGGATGCTCCAGCCTCATCCTTGGTTTTTCCCTTAAGCTTTAGACCAGAGATAAAGTTATTTTATTGTTTAGACTCAGGCACTGGCAGAACTGCCACACACTCCTGTCTGTTGGCCTGCACTCCTGAAGGGCCCAGAGCCACAGCTGTCAAGAGATGTGAGGCTCTCTCAGCTGGGTAAGGGACCCTGCCATGGGCCTGGGAACAGACATTCAGATTCCATACCTTGGGAATGGCAGCTACTGATAAATCTCTTATTTTTTCTGATATTTTCACCTGATAACTGATTTTGGTCAGTGAGTTTCATCCCTGGCATCCCACAATTTTTAGCCATGCACCTATGGCAGAAAGGAAACAACACAGGAGCGCAGACAGAAACAGTTTTTTCTCTCAAATGAAAAATGAAAATAGATGCCACCAAGAATGTATAAAAACCCAAAAGACAAAACCTAGTACCAAATAGTATGAAACTCAGGAACCCCTCCCCAGTGAAAGGACAAAGAGCTGCATACAGAAGAACAGGAGCTAAATTTCAGTTCAGTGACAAAATACTATTTGGCACTATTAGGGAACATTTCTCAGCAGTTAAAAGTGTGTGTTTTAGGACAGAAACAGTCTTTGTTGTGACCATGCAGCAGCTGCTAAAACAAAAGCTCTCCAGTATGTGGAACAAACTTTAATGCCTATAAAACAAAGGAGTCCCATACCTCTCACTCACACCATGGAAGGTCAGAACTTCTCCACACCTCCTCACTATAGGTGGAGAATGCACCTAAGAACAGTATTATCCCTGTTTATAGAAAAGGAAACTGAGCAGAAGTGATTTGCCCAAGACAAAGGCAACAGCCAACATTACTGAAGTCACTGGGCACTTACACCTCACTAGAGATTTTCCTGTGAATCCACAGAAAACAAAAAAAATGGACCCCACAAGGAAAACCACAAAGTTAGTTTTGCAGAAGGTGACTTATTTGTTTCACATGATCACAATTGACACACTACTTAATTCCTTTTCTAACCCATCTTAGAAAGTTATTCCAGGCACCTGATACAGCTGCCATCAGAAAAACACACCAACTTCACACTCCCAGACCACCATCAATTAGCAGACCAGCAGAATCCCTTCAAAATGGCTACAAGGTCACAAGAACATACTCCAACAGGAACTCATCCCATGGATTTTTCTTCTCTGGAAGCGCTCACTCAAAAACAATGACCAAGCAGTTAAAACTTCAAGAAACATGAGCTACTGCAGATCAAAGTGGGCAGGAGACTGCAAAGATGGGGAGTTATCATGGAGAACACACTAGTCCCCTCCTAGAAAATCCTTTGGTTTTGGGATCTCTACAGCACTAAAGAAGGGTGATGTGCTTCCCTCAAGAGATCCCTCAGGGTAGAGCATGTGCAGCACAGCCCTGCCACTGCTTCAGGAACAGGCTGTGAAAGTAGCAGCCCATGAGATACCCCTGAAATAGCAGCAGTGTGGGGGACTAACAGCGGGAGAAGCAAGAACACAGCAGCCGTAGCACAGGTTTGCTCCTCTTCCCAGGGGAACAGTCACTTCTTACTGGGTCAACACCTGCAGAGCCTGAGAAATCCTCATTTTTAGTTCCAGACAAAATATATTATTTTGTCTTAGTTATATTATTCTGCTGTGGGGCCCTGTGGCAAAAATCTGAAATGTGCAAAGTAGGCAAACACCTTAATTATGGCAGCAGCAGATTTTTGTGAACAAAATTCAAGCAAGTACCACATACACATACACATCTACCAAAACTGAATATCACAGCAGCCAAAAATAAATTGTGTCCAAGTCACAGGAGCAAACACTGTAGATTTCAGTCCTATTACTGTCAGAAAACAATGAAACATTAGGACAGCTACCTTTTTGTAAAATCCAAGGAAAACCAAATCAGATATTCACTACAAACACAAGTACTGGTGTATCAAGTATCAAGTTTAATTGATCTGATACTGTTAGTTCATTTAACCAGAAGATCCATTCATACAATACTGCAGTTCAGAATCCAGGGCAGTGATAACAAAATTCAATAAAAAATAGAAAATAAATAAGCTTCATAGGTTGCTGATCAGCCATCTGTTTCCTACTAAATTTTATTTGCCTAGCTTTTGAAAATATTTTTGCTGGGACCTGTTTAGAGAACTAGCAAACAGGAGAATACAATACATATTCTATAAATGTTTATGTTCAGCTATTTCTCAGCTCATACAATGAAATACATTATTGTTCCATATGAAATGCACAACACACTTAAATTAATTTGCTGTGGACAAGCAGTAGCTAATAAGCAAATCTTTGAAATAACAGGATTGATTAGCTATTGTGATGAAGGAACAAAACGGGCAATAACCATAAAAGGAAAGCAAATTAAATAATAGTCTGGGGTTCTTTTCCCCCTTGAGAAAGTTGAAAATTCTAGTTAGCTTCTGAATGCTTCCTCACAGGATCTGTTTTCAATCACTCAAAGCACATGGAGTCTGGCAGATTTTATCCATACCTGGCATCAGCTGGAGTGCTTTATTTGGAGTTACCTTCACAAGCAATTGCATATGAGAAACAGACAGCAGGAGAAAATACAGTCTTTACAGTGTCAGGCAAAGATTATTTACCAAGTTCCATACAAGCAGGTGCCACCTACTCAGTAGATGGTGGAGGGTGCACTCTGAGCGCCACACATGGCCAGGAACGCTGGCTCCGCTTCACATGTGACCGCCTTAGTCATCCTCATTCCTCCGTGTTTACTCCTTCAGCGACTCCGCTGCCAGCTTCATTTGCTGCCAGGGGAGAGAAACACCGAGAGAAGCTGAGTACAGCAGCAGCAGGGGGAATTACACAAACCAGCTAGAGCCCAACGCAGGACTCTTCAGAAAGTACACCAAAAATAAAGAGCTTGAGCATTTAAAAACAAAAAGCACTGGTCTGTCATGCCTGATTTTTACAAAATATACAGTTTCAACAGAGG
>VRYO01002734.1:42702371-42728760 GCA_009812075.1 Sialia sialis | reverse complement strand
CTGTCTCAAGAATTGTATCAGCTTTATCTGTAAGTACCAACCAGTTACAGAAGATGCAAATTAACACCCACTTCAAAACTCAGTAAGCCTCTTCCACAGGTAGTATTTTATTCTGTGTAAAGGTTTAAAAGCTTATTTAATGGAAATCACTTCTCACTGATTATAATGGAGTGAGGTTAGGGCAACTTCATACCTGGAATCACAAATCTTCCCTCAAGGTTTTTGTCAATGACACTGAACACTCTGCAGGGAATGGCGCTTAAGGACTCCAGGCTTGGGGTTACTTTTAAGCTGCATTTCTGACCTGGACCACTTTTCCAGTAACCTGTTTGTTTCCTTAGCTGGAGATGGTAACTGATGCTTCTTGACAGCAGTAATAACCAGGCCCTATTCTAGTACACTCCAGTTTATAAATCCCAGGACCACACAGCCACAATGTAACACTGAATGCTTTTTTTCAGTTAAGTCATCCTGCACAACCCCTCATTCTTTTTGAAAGCTATTGATTTCCAGAATACTTTCTCCCCTACTTCAGTAGTATGATAAAAGACTAGTAGGAACAATTTCACAACTTCCTTACTTCCCATAGCCAAGACCAATGGCCCTGCAACTGAGTGGAAACAACCTCCTATAAAGGAAAGCCACGCATGAGCACTAAACAGTCAAATGCAGATTTTTTGTAAGGAAGCAAGAAGAATTTTAAATTGAAGATAACAAAGAAACAAATCCTGAATTGTCACTCTCACAAGGACTTTAAGAAATGACAGTAATTTAAGTTTTTGAGGAATATTTACTAATCTTCTTACTTCTAGGTTGCATCTGAAAGATTATATCTAGTTTTAGGCCCTCCAGTATAAGAAGGTTACTGATCAACTCTGCCAAGCCTAACTATGGAATCCAAGATGGGCAGGGAGGTGATGACATGCCCCAAGACACCTGCCAGTATCTACAAGAAGGTCAGCAAGAAGATGGAATCAGGGTCTTGGCCAGGGTGCACAGCCAGGGAGCAATAAATGAAGTGGCCACAAAAAATAAGCCGAGAAAGCCCCAACACAAAACATTTCACTACAAGGACAGCTAAGAACTGCAGCAGGGACCCAGGGAAGTTTTGAGTCTCTGTCCTCAAAGCACCTGACAGGAAACCCCACTCCCTACAGCCTTGGGGTCTAATTTTGGTGCCAATCCTATCCTGAGTAGGAAGTAGGACTACTGACCTTCTGAGGTCCCTCTCAAGTTGAGAGGTTTCCATAATTATTTCTACAGGAATTGTGACAGGAGATTTGCCTGGACTCCACAGACCCAGACTGGGGGTCTGTTACAAGAAATAGAAAGTAATGAGAAAGAGGGGAAAAAAATTCTCTTCTTTCCTTTCTTGTATGCCTAATTCAAGATAGAATACCAAGTACAAAGCCAGTGTTAATGAAACAATAGGTTTGCAAAATTAGTAAGTGCAAAGTCAGGAAAAATTGCAGAATCACATAATTTGTGCCTTGGAGTATTGTGCCTGATTAATAGCACTGTGAGGAATAGCAGGCAAAGCAACCCCATTTGTAGTGCATTTTTTTCCTAAGATTTTTTTTCTGATCTACTTCAGATTGTCTCTGATTTAAATTGCAAAGTATTAATTAATACTCATTACAATATTCTTACAGTATTAGTCACCCTTTGCTGAACCTTAGCTCAGCAGACAGTACAAAAATGAAGAATAGTGGAAGTCACACAAAACAGTCTAATTGTATTTCCTTCAGAATATAGCTTATGACTCCCGTCCCTCAAAATATTTACATTATTTTCGTCCTAGTGTAGCTCATATTTCCTAACATTTTTTCATCACAACTGGCCATGTAGTTGCCAAGTGACAACAACATATCTGAATGCCTGATGAGGAGTGTGTGCCAAAATCACCCTCATAGGATGCCAGCCAGCCCAGCTCAGCCCAGGGGATGCTCTCCCCTTTAGCTTATGCAATTACCTCTCATCCAATCAGCAGCTGGTCAATGGATTTTGGAGTCAGAAACTATTGACTGACTATGAAAGCAATGATGCAAACATGTGCAATGTGACATGACCTTGGTGACATACCAAAGGGGAGGGATGGACTGTGCAGTCCTGCACACATTTCTTTAGTTCTGTGCCCTGGGATACAGACATCACTATGGTTCAAGAGTGCAGTTGGCCCCTAGGTTAACAAGCACATCTACAACGCTTTAATGGTTTCAGAGTGAGCAATTTATTTTCTCAGGGGTTTTGGAGGATAGTAATTACCTGCTTGCAATTACTAGTTACCATAAAGAGAAAATTAGTAAACCAAAGTCTTCTGCCTCTCTGAAGTTTAATAAGCTTATTTACTAAGCAAGGTGTCCCTGAGCAGGCACATACCTTTTGGAAGAGAAATAAATACCCAGCACTTAGAGAGTTTAATGAGACTTCTGGACACAAATTCCTAATATATGGATGTGGCTGACACTGGAGCTTAACTACAGACATAGCTGTGTTAGCTTTATACCAACTGTAATCTCCTTCCCGGGAGATACTCAAAAGCCATCTGGACAGAGTCTTAAGCAGCATGCTCTGGAGGTCCCTGCTTGAGCAGGGAGGTTGGACTAGCTGATCTCCAGAGGTTTCTTCCAACTGACCCATTCTGTGGTGCTGTGACAGCAGTAAAAACCTAGCTAACAACCAGGCTGCTCAATATGCACTAATTTACCACTTAAGCTCACATGCCTTGCACTCACTCTGCCTCATGATCGAGGAGGCAGAGCTGAAAGTTGCCAAAAAACCTCTGAAGCAGCACTGGCAGTGGCGGTGAAGGACTTGAAGGCAGTCGGTGGCACTGCAGGGGGACAGTGACAGCCCTTCCTGCTCACACTGCTTGAGCGGCCAAGTGCTTGGATGATGGAAAAAATACACAGCTCTCTAGATCTTCTGCAGAAGATATGTTTCAGACTAACTCTGTCCTTCCATTTTTTCCAGCTTAAAGCTGGAAGACTGCTGGGTTATAGACACAAGCCTCCCTCGAGTGCATAAACCCACGTCACAGAGGTTTAGCCAGGGCAGACCACACAGCATCAATTCCGGTATTGCATAAGCCAAACCCACAGCTCTTGCCAACATCCTTCAGCAAATCTACCATACAAAAGGCAAGAGACCAGTTTAAACTATCTAATGCCACAAAATGAGCAGATGAAAAACTCACAGAGCATGAACGTGTCTCCTTGTAATCCATGCAACAGCAGGGAACAGATTGTATGAAAACTAGAGACAGTCTCTCAAACTGTATTATGCTCAGCCCTCAGAAGACAAAAAAATGCATTCCACTACTTTCTGGACACAAATTTGTTCGTCCCTGGAACCCAGGCACATAAACTCCAACAGTTAAGCACTACTAAAATTCTACCCACCCTCTGCTCTGCCAGAGGACTCGAAGGCATGGCTAGCCTCAGTCCAAGCCCAGCTGGTCTGAGTTTTACCCTGGGCTCGCATTTCTCTCTAAATTTACTAATTTGTGGAGTCATAGAGAGCCCAACTTGGTTTCAAACAAAGCAAGCAACGAGATAAGAAGTTTACTCCTCTATGCTGGACATTCACTGAGTAATCCAGATCAGCCTCCAGATATAAAATTCAGAACCCAACTTCAGGCACTATTTTTGGAAATTACCATCTGTGACATAAATCTGACATAAAGAAGCAGAAAAATTTGCCAGGGACATGGCTGTCCTCTGTCCTGCTAACACACAGCAGCCACTGTGCTGCAAGTACAAAATTCCCACTTCTTTGGGGCAGGCAAGAAACTTCAGCCTCACAAATACGCGAGAAAATGCCAGGGAAATTGAATGTCTGAAAAATAGAAGTAGAAAAGAAGTAGACTTCAGTGCTGCACAGACACATTGGAAAAGTAACCACTGTTGTGAAGGGAGTTCTGAGAGAAAATTTGTCTCTTTGTTTATTTGTTATATCAGCATGAAAAGTAAGTTTACTTCTAAAGTAACTGTTACTACAGTGTTAAAAAAATATAATTAATGCAGTAAAGTAGGAAAAACTAGTCAATGTTTAGATTATTTGATGAAGAACTACTCTCAATTCTACTCAAGATTTATTAGGCAAGGAGTCCAAGGCCAGGAACCAAGGGACCTGCCAGGCAATCTTGTTTGTTTTCCTCCCCTGCAGAGACTCCTGACCCAAGCACATGTTATAATAATGTAATTTTGAGTAATACTTTCATTCTTGATTTTCTCTTCAAAGATAAGTTCTCTGCTACTTCCTGTAGGGCTCTGCAATTGCCTAGTGACAGTCCAGTGAAAAATAATCAACACAGGTCCAGTAAACAATTTCTAGTTACAGTAATTTTATATTCTGAAGCAATCAACTCTATGAATGTTAAAGTGTGTCAAATAGGTCTTTAAATACTTACAAAATGGCAATGGCACCACTGAGAGAATTTCTTCCCTCACCAGAGATATCTGTGAAAAGGCAAATTCCCTTCTGCCACATTCCCAGCTTCTTGGTAACACTATGCATCCATGGAAAGAAATAAATTGTTTTCCCTTAAGCACTGGGCCAAACATAAATATCAATTGATTACAGACTATTGATTTGCTCTTAAATCTGTATTTAAGTCAATATGTGTCTGATCACATAAAGTCAGTTACTCAAGTCAATTACAGTGGATTTATGGTTTGATCTGGCTCAGGAAGTAGTTGAACTAAGCACAGACAGAGGATGGGGAGATAAATGTTATCCCTGCTTTTCACTCCATTGCCACTTTAGAGGCGCTTTGGTAGCAGCATGCAAAGATACATGTACACAAAGGACCAAGCTTACTAAACGTGCCATTTTCATTGAAGAGGCACAACTGGACACAGCATTACTCTCACTGTACTACAAAACACTGTCTAGAAAGCAGGTAGGAGAGTAAAAGGTTGGTTTGGTAGTTTGTAACTGCATTTCTTCAACATAAGTAAAGTTCTAACAGCTGACATAGTCCTGAATTACAGGTATGGCAATATTTATAAATTTATAATCTCTAAATTGTCTTGCTAAGCCTGTTGCAATTTTGAACAACCTAGCAAAGGGTAAAGGTCTGGTTTCCATGAAGGCAATGGCAAAGTTCTCTTGTACTTCAGTGAAACCAGACTTTCTCACTTTATATGTTTCCTGTGTTAGGAGTGAACAAAATGCTTTTTCCAACACATTAGTGGGAAGAAAACCTCTTTGCTGTAGGCTGCTCACCACCTTTGTTTTGAAGTGATACAGTGCTCTGCCTCCACAGCCCCCTGCTCAGAGCTACCTGCACTTTAATAGAAACCCTCACAAAATTCTGTGCCTTTCTGCTTCTAATACCATCAGCCATTTCTTTGCACAGCTTTATGAATTTCTTTTGCAATAAAGAGAAAATTAAAGCCGTGTAAGAGCAGCTATTTTCAGTCTGAAGAGAGATGAGATTTTAAGCAGCTCTGTAATATAAAGACAAACAACAACCTGTAGTTACGTTGAGTATTAGCATTTACTCTCTTTCTGAGATCTGCTTTAGCGCCTTTGAACACCCTATGCTATGTAACTGAGAAACTACAGAAAAAGACTTTGGGATGAAGTTTAAATTGAAAAAAATTGATTAATTATTTCTGACTATTTAATTTTATTATTTTCATGCCTTGTCAACCCTATAATCCCAGTTTCTTTCTGTTAATTTAAATTTTGTGCAATACAAAACATAAAGGCAGAGTACATGTATTATATAAAAAATATATATATATGTGTAATAATATCTTTCAATAACATTGTGGTTTTTAAGTTTAGAACTTTGTGTTAAAATTGTTACCTTCTAAACGAAACTTGAATGATTACAAAAAATGGTCATGCATATGGCAATTATTTTTTTACTTTGTCAATATGAACCTTGTGTCTATGCAGGCTTCCCATGCACAGAGTAAGTCAATTTTCATATGCCTTGGTAACATTCCTCCTTAATTTTTCTGCTTTTTAATTTCCTTAAATTATTTTTGCTTTATTAAAGCATTTTACTCCCTCTCCTTATTTATTCCTCACAGATTCCCCACTGTTCTGCTGTCTTAGCTGTACCCTCTCCCTTTTATTTTCACTCTCAATTCCTTCAAAATGAGAAATCTTTCCCTTCTGGCTTTAAATTCCCAGGTGAGTAAGGGTCAGATTTGCCGGCAGTAGAACTGCCGAGAAGACTGGTCCCGGAGGCTGGCAGCTTCCCGGTGGGAAGAGAGCCACACTCCTCCTCCCAACACCATTATCCTGCTCTGCCTTTCAGGAGCAGTGGGAACCACAGGAAGGACAAAGTACTGCTAGCAGAGCCCTGCTTTGGGGCTGGATAAAGCTGGACAATAAATTGAAGCCTAGAAACGAATGTGTAGAACAGATATATGCAGCAACAGTCCAGCTGCTGCTCTAGACTGACCTCCTTCTTTTGCTTCAATGGAAATTAGAGCTAATGGTGCCAGCTTCAGCATGCACTGGGGGGATTAACTATTGTGATTCATGTTAAATTGCCACACAAATTTAATTCTATCAGACCTCAAGGCTTGGCTTTGGAATGTTTGTTGTACATTGCAAAGTGCTTTTACTGGATACCTGAGTTACCAGTACCATCACACTTCTATTCCTCAACTTTAATCTATCACAGCAAATATATTATCTAGCATGCAACACAAATATTTAAATTTAAAGTAATTTCTCCTCAACACATTAGCTGTAGCACATCAAAACTGTTCAATTGCTATAGAAACACTGTACAACATAACTGTTCGTGAGAAAATGTTTTGTCGTAAATTTTGTGGTAAAATGTTTATAAAATAGGTTGTTACATCTGTCAAACCAATTGTATTTTAACAAACATAGCAGTAAATCCTGTGAAAGGCTCTAAATAAATGCTGAAAACATCATATGATTTTGCATCAGTAAAGTGAGTCAATATTATCCAGTGAGTCACCTAGCTAATTCACAGCAAATTTATGTGATGGTATAAGATGGAAGGTGAACACACATTTCCACAGATCCTTCAGGGCAAATCAAATTTGCAAGCTAGGGCAGGCCAGATAATTGCAAAATATTAACAAGCTGCAGAAATCCATTTTCTGGACTTTGCGCTTGATAATATGTCTGGGCTCACATGCTCCTGCTTCCTTCTTGGCACTGGAAACAATCAGAAAGTAAAGACACACCATTGTAGGACTAACAGAACTGCAAGAATCATGGCCATTAGTTACATCCTTTTCTAAAACAGTAATATTTCACAACCACAGCAAAAGATTTCTTCAATAACCTAAAGCAAATATCTCTTACCTATTAAAATGACAGCACATAATTTCCCTTACCAAAAGGAAATTACAGTAATTATCAGTGGTGTAAGGAAACAAACAAAGGCTTTGGTTTACAGAAAACCAGTGTAAGAATGCATCTGCAAAGCACCTGAATAGAATCCACACACCCAGATTCTCATTTTCTTGCTCTCTCTGTACCTGTATACTGCATCCATTTATCTATCCAAAAAATAAAGAAAACACATGCATAAAGAAGAATTCAACAGTGTTTGTATTTAAAGGGGCATATCCACAATATTAATGGGAGGCTGTTAGATTTTGATTTGCATGTGTTGGTTTTTGCTACCCTGAAAATTCTGCTCTTCATGCCTTCCTCATTTGTAACTGTGAAATTTGGTAACTGGCCAACATTGCTACCATACAGGGAATTCACACTTCAGTCCAGTAAAGGCGTCTTTCAGTAGGCACTATATACTAAAGACTAATTAGCACTGAGCACTAATTTAAAATATGTATTATATTTGTTACTCTATATTACTTGATATGAATCTTATTTAAATAACCTTCAAGTAGTTATATTCAAATTTCGCCTTCCTACTAACTTTTGATCAAAGAAACATATCCCAATGAAATCGCCATCTGCTGAACTTGCTTCTTGACTTTGTTTCATCTTTCTGTGACATGGGAATAATCACTAATACCATCGGGAAAAAAATACATAAATACCACCTGAAATAAGCTTTCTCTCCTCTGAAATCTGCAGGGGTTTGACTAAAAAGAAGAAAAGAGGGTTTTGTTCTGTGCTAGTGAATGGCTGAATCTCCTTCCATGATTTCTGCTGATCAGTGAAAAAACAGAAAATAAAATACAGCTCAGAATTACTATGATCCTTAAAAATGCTCTTGTATTACATGCTTATGCAACAAACTGGAAGATTCACAGTGGCATTAAAAATAATCTCCTTTGTGAAGCAGATATGAAAATTCTCCCTATTAATGAGATAAGCTTAAAACTAATTGAAACAGCAAGTAAGGAACTGCTCCCATTAATTGTTGCTCCAATGTTTTAATTGTTTGATACACTTTCATATACTTCTCATGGAAACAACAGGACAAATCCCTCACTGAGAAGTTACTGCATAAACTAATTAATGGTTTGGTCTGGTAATTTCACCATCACTATGTTAAAAACAAGTAAGGGAAGCTCTGGGTGTGTCCCACCCGCAGAAGAAAGGTGTCTTCTCACCACATACGAGTCTAATTTAGACACTTAAGTTTCTCAACTGGCAGACCAGTTAAATTCTGGGTTTACTCAACAGTACTTCCACCAGCCCAAACCCATCTGTCATTCATTTCATTAAGAATTTACCTCACAACTGGTTACCAAATCTAAACTAGAATGTGTTACGAGCAGATTTTTCCATCTCCCCAAAGAGAAAAAAAAACAACAAACAGGCTGATTTCTTAAGTCAGAAACAGGAAGGACCAAGAGCCACAAGAACCTTATCTACTTAGCAGATTTACTACTCTTATATATAAAAGTAATCTTACCTTCTGAAAAAATCCACCAGCTCAAGAAGATGCTGATAACAACCTCCATCCCTTTCACAGAAACAGATCTCCTTAGTTACTCAATTTATTTCAAACTATTCAAACACAGAACTTCTCTTCAACAAATAGCCAGCAATCCCAGCTTTATTATGGACAGTCCTGCTCTTTCAACAGCATGTAAAATTGTCCTTAAACATCTAAGGCTGTGTTGCTGCCCAAACTTTTTCAAGCTGTTTTTTTTTCTACCTAGGTAACCAAAAGCAATGCTCAAGGCAGAATTGTACAAAGCTTTTGAAGCTTGCATGGGCAAGCAGATGGTGACCTGTACCTGCAGCACAGACACCCAAAAACACCTCTGGGCCAGGAACTTAACGCTTGAGCATTTGTATAGAAACCTAAGGCAACACACGTCTTAATGTGTTTAAGCCCTTTAAATGCTGCAACTAAATAAACGCTGCTGAATAAATAGTGCCCTAACACACAGTTCTTCTGTCTCAGAGTCTGACTTGAATATTAAAAACCTAGGTCTGGTGATCCATTCTGGCAGATGTATCATATCCTACATGAAAATTACCAAAATAATTACAAAAACTTTTAAAATCCCTCCACTTTTTCCTATTTATTTCCTATCAAAAGCTATGGAATCAACACGCCTGAACATGTCTGTTAAACCTGCAAAACATTTCTCTGCTTTGAAATTTAAACTTTTAACAGATCTTCAAAGGAACTGTAACTGATCACATCCCTAAAAGTTTGATCAACCAATCTGGACAAAATTAGAACAATATTGCCCAAAATGGAAGGAGCCTTAAAGATGACCTAGTTCCAATCCCCCTGCCATGAGCAGGGACATTTTCATCAGACCAGGTTGCTCAGGCCCCATTCAACCTGGCCTTTACTTTTAGGGATGGGGCATCCACAGTTTCTCTGGGCAACTTGTTCCAGTGCCTCACCATCCTCACAGTACAGATTTTCTTCCTAATATCTAATTTAAACCTGCTCTCTTTCAATTTGAAACTACTACCTCTTGCCCTATCACTAATTCCCATGTAAACAGTTTCTCTCCATCTTTCCTGTAGACTCCCTTCAAGTACTGGAAAGCACAATTAGGTCATCCAGGGCTTTCTTTTTTTCCAGGATGAAAACAGCACTTATTTTAGTATCAAAAACTGGTTTTCATCTTTGAAAAGTCATTGCTTTATCACGTTGAACATATTTTTTGCTTTTTCCTGGGGTTTTAGAGTTGTTGGCTTTTTTCTTCTTTTTTTTTTTTTTTTTTTTTTTTTCTTTTCCTAAAAAGAGATAATTACTCTCATCACCTCTCCATCCTTTCTGCTCAACTGCTGCAGCAATTAATTCCAGAGTTTTATCTGGGAGATGGGTCTTTCTGGCTTGATTTTTGTTTTGTTTTTTTTTAATAAGCCAATACCCTACCAAACATTCAGTGTCTGTCAAGATAAAAATTTCTGGCCCAACAAGACATTTTAAAAGTTGCTTCTTCTGCTCAGAGGAACCAAGGAGAGATAACAGAACAGAAGCACACTCTTGAGTTGAGAAATGCACTATTGCAGTATACATTGCTCTGGGACAGCTTTGCTCTGAGACAGCAAGGTAGACCAGGCTATGGCTCATTTCTCTACACACATTCCACATTCTTCTGACTTTTGGAACTTTTTAAGTTTATTCCCCATGAAACAAAAATTGAGACAGTAGAGGAAAAAAACCCCACAAAACCCTTGGAATATGAATAATACTATTATAATCACAGAAAACAAATTTTAAAAGAATATTCTCCTAAGAAAAGAAGAGGATCAGATAAAAAAAATCAGAGATTGGCTACACAGCCTTAACAAAGACTCAAGAACTAAAGCACTCTCCAAAATAAAAAAAAAAAAGGTCAGCAGTACCTGTAAATGAGGAAGAAAAACCAACCAACTAATCCAAAACCAAACAGAGCAAATAAACTAATAAACTTCAGATTCTCCAAATGCTTCTCAGAAAAGCAAATCTCTCTGTTTTCAATCTGTTTCATAGGATACATAGTCAAAAGTAGTGCACATTGCTCGTATTACCGGTTGAATAACGTAGCAAACTTCAGAGGCATAATTGCTCTGAAATGATAGCTGAAGTTTTACTTGTTGTCAATAGAAAATAAAGGAAAAAGAAAGAGAGTATTACAGTACCTAACTTATAAAATGTTCTATTTGATTCAATCCTGCTGTTCCATTTAGTTTTCATTTATTTTACTAAAACTTGGAAATACAATAAAGCTTTAAAAAGCATCTGTCTGAATTTAGTTCTTTTGGCAGATATTTTCCTCCTGGCTTCTCTAATCCGTTTTATATGAGCTGGCATCTTAAAAAGCATACTTTAGTATGCAGAGCCTAACAGTACCATTGAAACCTCCTGACAGCCTGCTTGTCAGAAGCAAAAAAGACATTATCTCCCCAAAAGACCTGCTCTAAACAGTGCTCCCTTTTGCACACGAGCTACCTGTCACCCCATGCCCTGTTGCTTGTTATTCACAGAGCTGCACATCAAAGAGAACCAATCCTGAGAGCACATACAGGAAAACTTACTCTTTTGGTTAAGCTCACAGCTATTTATGTAGTAATAGCGTGTTGCTTTCCGTGTACATAAATGAATTTGGTTTTTATGAAAATTCCCTTGGAATATTGGAGATTTCAATCTCTTATTAAATAAACACAGAGCGGCAACGTAATATTGCTTCTGCAAAAGAGTAACACTGAGACTGATAGACATGCAATGATGTGCAGATGCTTGTCTATAGGAAGCTGTAGTATGTGCCTCACCATTTCAGAAAGTTCTTAGCAGAATGTTATACTGAGTGGATAAAAATGTAGAATGTCACCTCAGTTTAATACTTATTTAAGGAAGAGAAGGTTAAAGGAACTCCATTGTTGTCTGCTTGTTGAATTACCCCAGAATACATTTTAGTACTTTATAATCTGTTGCATACAATATTCAATATTGTACTGTCTGTAAGAATAATAAAAAAATCGTATTTTCAGTTTGTCAAAAGAAATATTTCAGTTTTTACACGTACTGTATGATGAATTAATTACACACTAGGTAATTAGAATCTAAAATATTCACCATGATAACTTAAAAGGATGCTGAATACTAATTAAAGACTGACATGTTCTTTGACCCCAACCAGCTTTCTTTGAACACAAAATCTCTCAAATTTCTCAAATGTCAAGTCTTGCTGCTTTTCCACAGAAGTGTATGAGCCTTCAAATGCAGCAGAAATCCCATCCTTGTGATGCTCTGCAGAGCAAGAAACAATGAAAGAGCAGGCAATGCCTGCATGTTCGCTGTTGCAGACATTCAGGTTAAAAACCCCCTATATCCTTCAAAAGCACATCAGGCCTTATTTGCTCCACTAAATGGGCTCTGTATTTTGCTTGAATATTGAAAACTCCCTCATGTTACCGTGAATAACTTTCTTATATTAATTTTTCTTTGTTTAATCACTTCACAATTCAACCATTTCGTAGTTCAGCTGTTGTTTCAATGGGATGGTCTTTAACAGATTTGTTGGCAGTCTGAACTACATGTAGGCTCTGGCCAGAATGGCGCTTTCCACAATCTTGCGCAAGAAACAAATTTGATTTAAGGAGAAAATACAACTGTAATTAATCAATTTTCACTGCTTTATGATGTATAATCCTACTCAGAGTTTCTGAACTCTCTAAATATCTGCCTCCCCCCTGAGATTTTGTGCACACACTAAATCTCCTCTCCCAGGAAGACTAACACATGCCATCCACACACAGTTTCCTACTGTGGGTGCATACTCCTAAAAAAGTGCAGAATCCAGCATCCAAAGAGTTTACGTATGCTCTGTCCCCTTATGCTAAACTAAAGGAATTGGAAGCAGGTAAATGGTAGATTTGCATATCAACAAAACACTTCTGACAACTCCAGTTATTAATGGGTAGCTTCTCTTCCTCCCTTCAATGCCTGTCCCCATGATCATTCACACTGTCTCTGATTCAAAGCAGTATCCTCCCACATATTCACAGTTGATTAGGAGTTAAGATTTGAGAGTCTTTCAGCTGCACAGCTGACACAGGAGTGCCAAGAACAGCTTTGCTTCTGGATGTCTCTAGAAGGGCAGAGTTTGGTAATAGGGGTAGCAAACAAGAGGGTTATGAAATATCAGGACCACAGAATTTCCCATGAACTCAGCACTAGTTCAAACACTGATAGGTGAAGCTAGGTGAGTAAATGCAGGCAAGTATCTCCTGTCAAACTCTGATGACTTGTTACTCTGTTAGTCTCCTTAGTGACAGGCTTATATTGAATGTAATTATCTTGATTAACCAAAACACGAGAATCAAATAAAAAATAAATTCTGATGCTGAAGTGTTCAAAGCACGTGGTCATCCAAATTCGTAACAGGCATCTGGACAAGGAAGTAACTTGAACTGACAGCATGCACTACTACAGAATAATTATTTAGTAATAACCCTAAAATTAAAGCAAGTCTGAATTTCAGTGGTGGCCAACAACTGTCTCCTAAAATCTGCAGTTTACACAGTGACAGTATGTCTCTTTAAAATCACCTAACTTAGATGTCTAAAGGACCAGGGCCATGGACAAGGCACCACAAAGTAACTTTCCAGCTACCAGACAATTTCAACAGAAGTCATAACTTTGCAGAGGTCTCAAGGATGCCAAGTGTCTCTTAACCTTACAAAAATCAGTAGCTGTGTATGAAGGAAAATCCAAACCTACAGCCTATCACTGAAAACAGAAGTGAAGCTCAGAGTAGCTGCCACTGGTTCAATGAGGATGTGCACAGCTGCCTATAGGCTCAGGAAAGACAGGACATAAAACCTGAGGAAATCGGGCTCCTTTAGTTCTGCTGCCTATAAGCATGTGGCAATGGCAGAAAGTTTAGTGTGTAAGAAAACAGTCCAATCTCCTTCACAGTATCTGCCCCTCTACAGTATTGATAAAATATAGTCTTGATTTTTATTCCCTTCTCTGTTTATAACCTGCATTTATCAGAGTTCTGCTCTATTTTCACTAGTCTCTCAGCATACGGGTACCAAATTTTTGATTTCTTTTTACTTTTATCTAAAAAAGACTGTCAGACTCTTTGTTCAAAATACCTTTTTGCCCTTTTTTGTCTCCAAATGGAAGTTATTGTTCCATTTGAGAGAGTAAGCAAGTAAAAAGAAACTGTGTAACATTTCTAAAGAATAAAATTAATGCAAGCATATGACAGAAGGAAACTGTCAACCACAACAAAAATCAGAATAACTACAACTTACTGCTTTGATAAACTTGAGAACACTCATAGTTTATAGAAATGCAGCTCTCAAAGGAGCCAGGAGAATAATATCTGCCATGGCAACCAAACAGAGCAGTCTTCTGGCACTTTCTGAATGAGCATTTAGGAGGAGATTAATTCAATACCCTGCATGATGAAAGGGCTCTTGAGATCCATAACTGTCTCCCACAAATTACCCTTATTGTACAACTGGATGTTTAGAACAGATTGCACATTATCTATATTGAACTAGAGCTTTCACAGCAAATTCATATGAAACAGATTAGGCCCACATGATGTGTCACACTATTTTTCACCCACTCATTTCAGGCATTTATAAAAATGGGCATTTTATTAAATGGATCGTTGCAGTTTTGCAGGATTTATTTTTAAGCTTATTTATATTTAGAAGTACTGTAAAGCCTTTTTACTATGAAACTTTGAAATTTCTGAAACATGTAAAAGCATAAAAAGATACTAGAGAATTTACAGTATAGTATGTAAACAGACAGCAGAAAGACTGCCACGTAAGTGAGCATTATCATCTTCATCATGCATTTCACACTACTTTGAACTCAGAGCACATTCAAGTGATGATATACCTCAGTAAATAATTATGTCTTCCTACTTTTACGTATATGAAACCATATTTTTTCAGCAAGTACAGCACCTGATGAGCACCAGATAGCTCAGTGAAAGCAAGTGTCTTATAGAACTCATTTTAGAAGAATGTGTTAAACCTTGACCTGCTTCATCAGAATCTAAATTACAATGAAATCTTGTCCCCCAGGAAAAATGTGATTTTGTATTTTGTTTACCAATTTTCTCCTATTGCATCCAATAATACTGTGCAACATAAAAAGCAGAAGAAATTTGGAGTAAAACAAGATCTAGAGTGCAAGCATATTTAGAAATGATTGCAGGATAGAAGAGCCAGTCAGTTACTCTTAGGAAAGAGGACACATGTCTTGTCTCTTCTGAGGCTACTGAAAACTCTTCTTGGCAGGCCAGCAATGCTCAAGATGAAGTATTTCACCTGCTGGATTAAATGAAGAGCTTTCCAGTTGTTTGCAGTTATGAGTAATACCTGGATTGCACAAAGTGCTCTGGAGGATGCACAACCCAAAAAGTAGTCTTAGCCAGTCTGATGAGAGTTACTTGAGGTTGAAGATTATAAACAGCTTTGATTCAGTTTTGTATCTGGCAACTGCAATGAATGAAAGGTGAACTTTTAAAAAAATTTCTAAAGGCCACACATAATTTGTAGTGATAGACAGTGGAAATTAGACACTTAATCCATCAGCATTTCTGAAAATCTTACTTTGGCTTTGATTACATTATCATATATTATTTCTGAAAAACCCCTATCTTCTTTGCAAGGAGGAATACATCAGGCAGGCAACAAGAAAAACAAAAAAGTAGTGAGAGTAATTACAAATTTGAAGATCCAAGACTTACATAGAGCTAGCATTTATTTGCAAATGAGACAATTCTGAATCTACAGTGCTGAAGTATAGATTGTACTCTGTACAGTGTGCAGAGGAACTGAGTATCCTGAATAATGAACACCATGTAAATCAAGGAACAGAAGTTAGGTTCTAAGCAGAGAAAAAAAGAAGTATTTAACTTGCCATTAAACAGTGAAAATAAAAACAAATTTATGTAAAGCAGCCTCACTCACTGAACAACCTGCAACTTAGACTGAGTTAAGAATATTGGGTGGAATAAAAATCCAGAGTACAAGGAGCAAAATTGTGGTTTGCCAAGTTCCCTTCAATTTACTACTTCTTACTTCAGTCCCATTTTACAATTACTTTATCATTGAAAAACCTTCAATCCTCACTTTGATAATTAATGCTGTTATAAGTTTTAGAAGGTCTTAAAAAACATTAAGCATTTTAAGCATCCAAACATCATCAAAACAAAATCCCTCTGGGCTTGAGAGTTAGAGGCTCTCAAACCTAATGGAGTTGGGCTGATTATTCCAGATAAAGACTTTCATGTTTCTTGACTCTTTTAAAAAGCAATGAAGTGAAGCAGATTTGTACATTTCACTATTTAAACTCTACAGGAAAGCTACACAGTAATGCTTGTATTTTAGGAAACAGTTGAGGCTTTGCAAACTGGTATAATGATATCTCTCCCAGAAGTGTATCTGTTGATTAACAAACCTCCAAGACAAATCTTTCCTGTATAAATAAATATGTTACAATTTCAAGTCAACGTATTTCCAAGGAATTAGAAACAGCAATTTGAAAATTGTCTCTAAGGATTTGCAGAAGTACTTGCACGATCAAGTAAATTACTTCTCCCCAATACTATTGCCTCAAGATCATTATTTTCCAAAGCTCCTCTTCACAAACAAGCTAAACAAATCTGCAAAATATGGTAAGAATTTAAATCTGCAATTCATGAAAGAAAATATGTAACTAGAAAGCAAAGAATCATTCAGATATGAAACCTATCCCAGCACCAAATTCCTCTGTCTCCACATCAGCAGAATCTGAGGCTTTATGCCTGTACTCTTCTCTCCCTCTCTTCCATAAAAAACTCCAACTGTAAATGACACAGTTAAAATTATCCTTCTGATCTGTGCCTTTAAATTTTCACCATTCTATTCAGTCTACTGTTCCTTTGCATGAAACTAAATTCTTCCAACTTTTGGAAGTTTTGTAATCTGTTCTGCATCCACTTGCTCCATTCTGACACAGAGAACTCTTTTCACAGCTTTGCCAAAAAGTAATTCCTTGCTGGCATGCTTCTCCCTCCAAAACATTGTTCGTTCGTGTGGCCACACAGTATGGAAAAGCTCTCCATGAGCATTCAGAAAAAGCATCCTGAAAAATCACCTCTAATGTATAAAGAACATAACATAAAACTCTGATCAGGCATTTACTAGTCATTTATCATGAATATGTTTTCCTGGGGAGGCTAAGAGCTCTTCATTAGTTCCCATCAGATCTGCCAAAATACCTGGTTTGTTTTTACCATGTCCTCCAGAACCTATTTTTGCTATAGTTCTAATATCGTAGTTTAACGTAATCAAGTATTATCTAATATTAGCTATAGATATCACTATTTGTCTCATATAATAGTTACAGTGAGAAACTGGAAATGCTGCATGAGCTGTAACATATTTAGAGTATAGTATTGGGAAGGGAATGTATTTTGTAGGAGTTCTTTTCATGACTGAGTAAAGACATAATGAGAGCTGTACTTCACATTAGGAAAGTTTTATAGTTCCAGATATTCTGAATGAATGTAAAATTTAAATTTAGTAAGATGTGTTCTGAAGGCAGCCTTGTCATTTAAATACCTTTTGAGTCCTTAGGAACAGGGCTGATTGTTGCCTTGGAAACAAAGACTGCTCTAGTGTGTTCCTTTCAATGGATTCAGGTAACTTGAAGTCAAATTTCCAACTGCTAATTTTATAGACAGTGCAGGTGCGAAAGTTTTTAAGATCAGAACAAAAACAGTTTGCAACGCTGTTCCCTGACAACAGTGTATATTTATTTATTTTGCACTGCCCTTGGGAAGTAATGATATTCTTGCATAACACTCTCCAGGAAACTCAACTGTATACTGTCCCTCTGCGTAAGAGGGTGATTATGATAATGGAGGAAACAAACCTGAAAATAAAAATGCAAAAACCTTCAGGCATAAACAAACAATGTCCTAGTGTTCTTTAAACTTATCTAGGATATTTATAAAAAAATAAAAGGTTACAAGCAAAAAACCACCCAGTGCTCTACTTTTATGGATATATTCTTTTTTTCTATGTATCTCTTACGTATTTCTATGTTTAGATAAGTTATTTGTAAAAATGAGGATTGACATTTAAAAAGATATTCCATTCATTATTTCAGTGAAGCCACTTTGTTTAAATAAAGCACAAAAGAGACATGAAGAGACACAACCAAGCAGGACCTTTGATAGGGGATGACACTCATATTTTCTGAAGCTCAAATTCAGTCTTGTATTAATGAGCCCCATTATTTACCTTCAAGTAAATCATGACCTATCTAATTTTGTCCCTTACTTGGTCAATATATAAACACTTCCATTTTCAGACAGGATTTAAATTATGGGCCAAGTTCTTAGCTGATTTCTACCCATGAAAATATTGACACTTCACCTTGAAGGAGATTTGTCCCAAGATGCTCCATGTACAGTTAACAGAGAGGGGTAGGTTCTTTCATAGATTGCTTGTAACTCAGAGTGAGATTCCTGTTCTGAGGAACCTCTTTCTTTGTCTTTCTTCAAGGCATGGAGAAGACTGACATATCTAAAGCAGGTTTTCCCTCTATGTTCATATAATAATCAGTACAGGTAACTTAATAGTCCTAGCTATGATAGCAAAATGCCAATTCTACATAAATACCTCCAATCAGCTATAGGAGTTCATGCTGTTAAAAATACTTTTTCTTTCTCACAGGTACAGGGCTCCTTAACTTCTATTATCTCCCATTGTCAGAAAGTTACAAAGAACATTCCCAGAGCATTCATTCATCAAACCCAGTTTGCACTCAGCTGTAGAAGAATGACTCACTTGCCCATCTTAAATCTGCATTCTCCATTCCTGCTGGTGAAATTCAACCAGACTCTTCTTCAGTCTGGATTTAATATATCTAAAAATTTCTCATGACTAGCCTTGCCTTTCTAATCAAACTGCAAAACCTCTATCTCAAAAGACTGATGAAAATGGAAGTTGTTTTACAAGAGAAAGAACAGTTCATACAGAAAAAAATTTATTTCCACAGAAGCATATGCAGTACAGGGGTCACAGGTAGCACATATACCTATATTTTGGAAAAAATCCCCAAACCTTTAAAAAACCCCTGAAATAATAAATAAAATTCAAATGAAACAGCTACTGAATGATTCACTAAAAGTTGCCATGGACAAGTTTATTCAGTTTTATCAAAAAACAGTTATAAGGGTATATGGCTATGCATGTGTATATACATACAAGAGTTAGGGTATTAGGAAAATATAAATGTGCTTCAAATAGAATGACAGAACTCACTGTTAACATACATTTCAACATGATAATGAAGGCAGGAATTGCTCATAATTTTTTCTACTGTGAAGACAACAAAGCTTGATTTTAGTATCAATGCAAAGCTAATAAGCAAATGAAGGAAGAAGATCCTCTAAAAGTGCCATGTGCAACCTTTCCTGTCACTCCTCCATCTTCCTCAACTTTCAATTTCAGGTTTCAGTATTCAGGGTTTTTTGCACCAAGCTTTCTTTGGAAACCATCACATTCTCTTATCACTGTAATGAAGGCCTTTAACAACTGAGAATTTTGAGTGTTATAACAAAAATGTGTGCATAATGAGGGTAAATTAATTGCAATTTAATCTATTTGAGAGGCTGGGAGATATTGTTCAGATACTGAATATTGTGATCAGTGAACTCAACAATTGAGAATAGATTCTTTTCCTCCTAGTTCTTTGTTTGTGTCCTTATACAATCAATGTAAACAAACTGCCTAGCAGAGCAAGGCTGCCATGGGTACTTAAATGACTTTTTTCAGCTCATTTCTTTTCCTGGATTAATTCCATTGTCACTTTGTGTAGAGCTGAGGAACACTCATAGTGGCAAATAAATGGTGTTTACAAAATACTCACTGTACAGGGACTTTAAAATGCCTAACAGCTGATTAGAGTCCAGGTTGAACTGCAACCAGGCAGGGAGTATAGTCATGAAATCAGGTTCAGGAAATTCACTGCATGACAACCTAACAACCTCTCTCCCATGGAGACAAGAAATACTAAGATAAGTGAAACAGAGAAATGTGAAACTGGGAAGATTAGAAGAGTCTACACACCAAAATTAATAAAGACAATAACCCTTTCAGAACAAAACACAATGAACAGAATACAAAAAGCAGGTATAAAATTTGGGAGGATAAATTTGAGAGAGGAAGAGGAAGAGACTATTTTTATACCATCAATTGTGTAAACCACATTTATTTCACACTCAGGGACATCCTGTCAGATAAGGGTAACCATCTGGCCACAGACTGACATACAGAACTAACTTGTAAGAGCAATAAGCTAACCTGTTTGCCCCTTCTTTACCTAAAGGCTCAGTGCTAGAGAAACACTATTTTACCTTAGCTGGTTCTTTAAGTTATATTGTATGAATTTGCTGGTGATACCCTTAACATCCATGATTGTTGTGGACTGCTGGTCCTGAAATCCCTACTAGAGAAGAAACAACCAGCTCCCCATTTCTTTACAGACAAGGAACCAGTAAGATATAACTTCTCCTGAGGCAAAAAATTACAATGCAGCATGATGAACATAGGCTATACATACATATACGTACCTCCACGTGTAAATAATTGTATTATATAATTTTATTACATAAAAACTGCTTACAGAGACTTTGCTCCCAGTAATTAGTGAATGTGGACAGGATGTTTGTGTGAAATGTTCTAACAGGCACTGCAGGGTGGCTTCACGGGGCAAACTTCCTAGACATGGGAAATAAGGACAGAGATCTTCCTCAAGGAAAAGACATGAAACTCAGTTTGCACTAACAAAGCAAAAATCATTTGCACACAAACTAGATATTGAGATCCCAGCAACTGTGAGGTGACAAAATGCGTTTCAAAGCACTGAAGAAGGAAAACATTCTGCCAAATGTCTCTTTGCAGAGTTCACAGAAAGCTGAGATTACTGTAGGACCAGCCAACAGACTGAAATAGCAGACAGCTTTCTGCAGGAGGCTGGGGGGAAGGTCGGACAGACAGCCAAACTGCCCCTCGCTCTGGCAGTGAACTGCATTAACAGCACTGTAACTCAGGAGAGGCAGCAGTGCTGGATGTGAATGCAGATCCCAACTGCAGCTCTGAGAAGCACCATCAGGCAGAAGAGGCAACTGGGCTGTAGGCTGGACTCACATATTAGCAGTCTCTAATAAAAACTCTGTTAAGTTTAATTCAGTGTTGGAAAGGTACAGAGGCTTCAGCTTAATGGTGACTATCCTATGACCAAATCAAACTGTTTCTGATAGAGTGAAACTATTACTGCTCCTGTTTTGTTTGAACAGTGACCATTATAGCACTCTGTCAGCATTTGGCCTCTGGACACACGATCCATGTTCCACAACATCTGGATGAGAAGAAGCTCCTTGCTAACACTCAATGCTATGTGCATGAAAGCACTGTGCTGCCTTTCCTTCCTTTGAGCTAGTTTTTTAGAGGAGACTGAGGGATGAAAAAGAATACTCCTTCACAAAGCTGAATCCAATAACTTAAGAAGAGAATGCCTTATAGAGCTCTCATCTGTTATCTGTTACAATTACTACAGTGATTTCAACCATTTAACCTGCAATATAAATTAAATCTGGCACACTGTCAGGGAGGAGCTGTAGCTATCTGACTGAAGCATGAAGAATTGAGCTCTTACTGCTGCCATTAAAATGTGCTGCAGAGGGTGGAAAAGGTTCATCATCAGGCACCTTTCGATTTTGATCTTAAACTGCAATGGATTAAAGAAGCCTCAGCAGATATTCCCCCATTAAAAATATCCACGCTTCTATTTGCAGGAGAACCAAAGTTAAATCTGTAGAAGATTTTACTAGCAAAAACAAAGTAACCTGCAAAAAAATTGCTGAGCTGCAATTCTTTTTGCAAATGCAAAGAAATGCTTATTTAGACTGTATATAAATGGCATGGCCTTCCTGCTGGGCCTACAAACTTACCCACCATTTCACAATATTGAAACATATTCAACTGCAATACAAGTTGCTGTATGTGATTAGCTCTTTTATACTGATATTCACTTAAAAAAAAGTTAATTTCTCATGGACACTTGATTCTGTTCCTCTTGCAACTCATTGTATTACTTTTGAATATTTTAATATGTGTGTCTCACGCAATCATGCTGCCACTGCTGCAGAAATAAGAGATGCCCATTTTCTAAGAGTGCTGCATATCTTTCCAGGCTGGTTTCAGGCGGGTGGCAATGAGTTTTGGAAGAGCAGCCGGTGACCTGGAGCATGGGGGAGCTCTTATGTAATATGCTTATACATCTTATATAACTCTCATATACTGTGACAGCCAAACCATCTCCCAGATATCTGACTATCTGACAGCTCTCCTTCTCTAACTCTCTCACTATCCAGCTTTCAAGGAGATATTTTAAAAAACTCCGAACAATCCTCCCTCACTTCCCCCGCCCGCTGAGCTCCCCAGATTACAGACACTAATGGCATCATGTTAGCTACCAGCAGGAACAGATGAGGTCTCTGCTTTTTGGACATTTTCACATGTATCCCCTGCCAGTAAATCTAACTTTAGAAAAATCACATTTTGCACACTACAGCCATGGTTTCACAGCAGGAGAAACCTGTGTTTTTACAAGTGCTTTTTCTTCTCAGTCCCCAGTAATTTAATCTCTGGCTGAGTGGATGGCAAATATTAACCAAGGGCATTCACTGAGGAGGAAGTGAAAGAAAAATTGTTGTGCAGCAGTCAAGTATTTAACAAAGCTACAACTTTTGAACATATCCTGTGAAAAAACTGTTCTTATCAATTGATATCTGAGATCAGTGAAAAACCCAAGGCATTTTAATAAAATTACCTCCATTTGGCTTTTCTAAGATAGTTACACAATAAATGATGCCTCTTTTTTTTTTTTTTATATGTTTGTTTATAATAATTTATAGCTTGCAAAAATACTGTTTGTAAAATAAAGTCTTGCCAGAAACTCTAGGTATGAATAATCAACTCACACATTCGTGGTCAACAAAAAGTTTTAACTCCTAGCACATTGTTATAGCCTAACAGCCTCATTTTGGACCAGTATTATAATGACACTGGCAGAATACAAAAGGCAGAGATGCTATTGCAAGTAAGAAACAAGCAGCATACTTCTTAAGTGCCAGCTCTAAAGAAGTAAAACCGCTCTGTTTTTCCTGCCTCTGAAGTTGGGACCTTGATTGTGAGATACCCTCTGTTTAACCTTGTCAACAAAAACGGAACACAGAATCTGAATTTAAAAAGTAGCATTTAGCAATAGCATGCTTAGAAACATAGTCAGAGGATACAAGATAATTTGACCTAAAAAAGCTAAGAGGCTTTGGGCATTTCAGCAGACTTTCAAATGTTTATCTTAGTGCAACAGTTTAGCCCTCAAAGCTACCCAGTAGGATTAAACTTTGCTGGAAAACATTGTGCATACACAATACCTAAGCAGAAAGACAGTAACTTTTAAGTGCATATCCTCTAGGAAAAGCATTTGCCTATAGTCAGCTGAACTTTTCAAAACCTGCTAATTGTAGATGCCTTTAAGAAAATAAATAAAGTAAAACAGTAGTTAAAAAGGGAAGAGGTAACTCCAGTGGCAGGCAGAAAGCAGGGGCTGCTGGAATGTGGCTATACATTATGGAAGTGCTGGCCAAAAATCCCTAAGCAAAATGTCCCCTTAGAACTATAGAAGATCCCAAACAGCAGAAAGATTCAACCTCTTTGTATTTTTAAATATGCCTTGCCTGAAACAAATTCTAGACCCTTCTGCATATAAGTGCCTCTTATAAGAAAGCCGCACCTTCCAGTAGCCGTGTAGACCACAGGATTTGTCCATATATAAGCTGCACCTGAATATAAATCGCACCTTTTTTTTTTTTTTTTTTTTTAAGCGAGGATCCGTGTGTAACAAAGTAACAAATTAGCAACAGAATCACTGCCAGCTGGGTTTGGTGTCAGGTGCTCAAGTTGCAACAGTTTTCATGGACCAGCTAAGCCTTTAAAGGCAGCCCCAGGCGCCCTCCCCAGCCGGCTCTCACTTCTGGGTTGGTATTTCACTGGGATTTGTCCATAGATAAGCCGCACCTGAATATAAGCCGCACTACTGGGGTAGGCTGGATTCTTCAATGAAAAAGGTGCGGCTTGTAATCGTGAAATTACTGTAAATAAAAATTTCAGATGCACAATACAACTTTACGTAAGACTTACACATGCAAATAACTCAATATATTCATGAATACATACCTACTCCTCATCGGCGCAATATTTTCTTCTTCTTTCATAAAGTAAACAAAGTTTGAAAGACTGGACTTTTAAGCGTCCTAGTTCAAAGTGACAGAAATGACCTTAGCTATTTTAAGAAAATAAACACCATCAGGCACTGTTATGTTGCAGTGTAACTGCTCAGCATACTTCAAAAACACAATAGGCCATGAGATCAACTCCCGTCAAGTCCTGATGTCTTCTCTAATGACGACTACCAAACTGGCAGTATTCAAGACTTTTCATGTTTTGGCAGATTAAGCAATTTTCCATTAAAAAAGAACAGGAAAGTACCCTTAGCACCTAAAATCTCCATTATGGTGGCAAGAAACAGATTAGGTGAATTAATTCAGGTACTGTAATGGGGTGGAAGGAAAAGAAACTAGAGGAATCTTGCCAACTTGAATCTTCCCAAATTTGGTAATTGGTCTGGCTTTCATTGTGTTAGCAAAATGTTAACGTGGCCTCCAAGAAAGAGGACTGTTTGCAGCAATGCACATTATTTGACCATCTATACACAAACAGAGGAAAAAAGGAGTCAGCTAAAGCCTTGAAGCATGTGATTTGATTATACTAATTGTTTTAAACCAAATTTGCAAGCATCATTAACAAGCTAAATCAGGCCATCGTATTTTCCACAAAGCCCATAAAATGAAGTTACAGAAACTCAGATTCATGTATCACAGAAGCCAAAAGGATCTCCATAACTATTTAATTAAATACCTCTTCTCCTATGTAAAAGCTAAAGACTTCTTCCTACCAAACCAAATTAAAATATATTAAAACATATGCAAATAATCAACTTATATCCTTGGCACCAAGAGTAATGAATTGTGGCACTTCGTTCTGGAGAATACTGTGGACCCTAATGCCAAAAATGGTTCAAACAGAACTCTACCATGGAAGAGAGAATAACTGAAGATTACTAAATACAAAGATATTGCATCTGTTTTAGAAATATTAAGAGCTGAAAATGACTGGAAATTTTGAGAGTTTTAGGAGGAAGCACACCACCTAGTTGCCCACACTTCCCTGCTCTTTTCTAGACATTTGTTTGTGGATGGTGGTAGAGATGGCATGCTATCTTTGATAAAAGTTACTTTTGTCCCTGATATGCTTGTTTTCTAATCTGGAGCAACATTCACCTATTTTCACAGATAAAAAATCATGCCTCCTATATTTAATGTCTGATTTCAGACACTGGGCCACATGATGCTTTTATCAAGAAGTCTAAAAGTTCTAAGTTCCATGCACTGGAAATAAATACATACCTATGTAACTTTACAGAATAACACCTATCAACTTCTTGACAAGCTAAGTAAACAGTCCCTAAATAATCTCCTCTGTATTGAGGTAGCAAAGGTTACAAACTGCTGGTTCAGGCTGTCACAATTTATGAGAATCACTTGTACATGCATTAAAAAGAACTGCTGATACTGGAACAAAAGGCTTATGAATGTCCCTGTGGTAGACAGACTTCTCACACACGCATCTTAAATGTGCATCAATTGGAAAAAAGTATTAGGGCTTAATTCTCTGCACACTTTCTTATCATCATCCCCTGCACTCTTCTACACCATCATAGCTCCTTTCTGATTCCCTAATCATACAGGCCCATGTAGAAATGCCAAAACCAAGTTCCTTTGATAATACAAATGCTACTAGTCTCCTCATAAGGAAGCTAGCTGGTTGCAGGAAATTAAGAAAAAAGCAAGTTAGAATTTCTTTCTGGTTGATACCTCACACCTGTTTGTAGCAAAGTGACTCAACATAGGGTCCTGGTTTTGTTGGCTGAGCTGGCACAGGGGGGAAAAGGACTCTCAATCTCCCTTCCCCTTCATACACAGAGTCTCTGCATCTTCCTCAGACACTGGACATCCTGTCACGCCCTCTTAAGGGATCAAATTTTCTGCAGTTCCTCATCATTTACCAGTTTTATTTCAATCAAGCAGTGTCCACCACTGAATAGTGCATCTCCACCACAGTTACACAATCATTAGTGAAAATATTATTTTCCTCACCATATCTGCAAAACACATACACCAAATTTTGCTGGCACTGTCCTGCCACACATACATATTCAACTTGGAGTCAGAGTGCTTACATCTCTACTAGTGACAGAGGTTGGACTTCTTGTTTTGACACATCCATGGTATGTTTTCACAAAGCAAATCTCTCACACAGTTCAAAGTGTTCCAGAAAAAAAAAAAAAAAAAAAAAAAAA
>VRYO01002734.1:42679891-42700024 GCA_009812075.1 Sialia sialis | reverse complement strand
TAGATAGAAAAATAGAGAAAATACTACACAATGGAGACAAGTATCAATTTTTACCTTTTAAAAATCATCTTTTCAATACATTTTCAATTATATCAGCTCTTTTGATGCTGGGAGAAGGTAGAGAATTAGATATTTGAAAGTGCCAGAAGCAGCAGTCCATGAAACCACCTTTACAAAGTTCTCTGTGATAAAAGTATGAAAAACATTTGCACAAAGACTACTCTCATACACCAAAAGCATATGGTACAGTTATGTATTTATAACACAATTAAGTATTAATATACATTATTGAAATTAAACAAAATGTACAAACATTAAGTACTTACTTTTCTTTTTATGTGATCCAGACAAGCAATTAACATCTTATTTTGGAATAAAAATTAATCAACATGGCAAGAACTTGACTATTTGCCACGAGTTTTACGAAATGGCAGATATATATCAGAGTGCTATTTCTAATACCACAGAAAGTATGAGTATTCAAGGCAGCATCAGGGGGCATAGAGATGTTCTTTAAATAAAAAATGAACAAAAGCCCAGTGGCTGGGTAGGCAACATATCATACTGAAGATCTTTTATTAGAATCATCCTTATCAGGCTGTGCATCACGTGCAAAGACTCAGTCATAGTACAAGTGTCATAACTACAACATACAGACATGAAACTACATACTTTTAAATTTTTTCCTCTTTTTCAGGAGTTCTGTGGGTTCCTGCTCTTTGGTTTCCAGTTACATCCCAAAAAGAGCTCTTCCTTGTAGACAGAATGACAGAGATCTTCTTGGCATGAGGGGTGGTAATGGTATAATCAGTAATAGTTAAACATCTAAAATTTGGCTGAACTCATCAACTCCAAAAGGTTGAGATATATCCCACTTATTGTCTTCCTGCTCACAGAGAAAGCTTTCAGAGTCAAGTTTAATTATTTCAAACAAACTTTCTTCTTAAAGACCATTGTTCTCACTGGGATCTTTTCAGGTGGCATAGGGAAAAGGATATTTAAAATGCAATAGGAGTCCACAGCTAATTGCAACAAATACTGTTTTTTTATCATCAAATTCTATTCAGTTCTATAAAGTCAATCCCATTATCAAAGCATGTAAGAGTAACCCCACAGGATTCTTTTCTTTTGAAAGAATTTTAACATGAGAAGCGATTTAATTTTTACTTCTCACTCTAGTCTTTCACCTTCTCAGTAACAGGTAAAACACATTTAGAGGTCTGTAACTACAGACACATGAATGCCCTGTAAAAAGCTGTTACCAGAGTTCTTGAGATCAAATCTCATGGTGCACTTTACCCTCATTTGCATGGGATGTGGAATAGCCTCTTGCCTTGCATTCTAACCAGTACACACATAATTGGGATCCCCTCTGGGTTCTGAAACTATGAAAGCTTCATGTAGCTGCAGCAGTCTTGCAGTAGGAACAATTTTAACCTAGTTTTTATCCTATCCCCTTACTCCAGGTTTCCTCGTTGAGATCACATCTAGTCAGTGACCTGGACATCAGGCAAAAAGAAAGTACTGAACTGAATGATATTCACTCCACCACCAGGCTCTAGGTCAGGATTTGAAAACAGGTAAAATGGATTATCTTTCCAGAGAGACTCAGCTGTTCAGGAAACATAATGTGATGCACAATTTTACAACAGCCACAGAGAACAAATGGGTTGTTGAAAAAGAAAGCTACACCTGCTGCAAAGTCAGTGCTTTGTTTGTTTCTGTTCCCATTAAGAGCATGCAAAACTATCATCTACCATCTCACTGTACCTATTTAAAAGTTTATACTGTTAGCTCTCAAGGGTCCCATAGTTAAATGCTTCACTTATTCCCAACCAGACAGACTTGTCATCTCACCTCCAGCTGAAAAGCAGGAAATGGGGAGAATGGGGAGACACAAATCTCCTTCCCAAACTCAATTTTACTTTTCTTTTCTTAAAGGATCTCAATCTATTTTTGTTTTGCTAGCCCTTTTCTAATGAAATAAATGTTCATTAACAAGCTCCAGGATTAAAGGAATTCATGTTTAAAATACCCTGTCAAAACTATGTTTGAGCACAGTCTGTTCTATAACTGGGTGCAAGTCTTTCAATGCTTATAAAACTGTTATGAAACTATAATGAATCTTACTTGCATTATATCCTGCTGCTACCAAACATACGCAAATGTTATATTGACATGTCTGAAAGTGTTCTGCTTATTCACCATGAAAAAAAATTGCATTTGTGAAGTTGAAGTAACAGGTTTGGCCTCTTAATAAAAACCTACAGCAACCAACAATGATTAGCAATGCTTTTATTTTAACATCAGCTGTGAGTTATATCTCATTACACGAAACTGTAGAGCCTTTAAAAAAATCACAGCCATGTATTTCTTCAGAAAAAAATGAGGCTTTTTTTTTTTTTTTTTTTTTTTTTTTTTTTTTTGTTAGAAACACTACTTTTAAGGATTTTTATGGGGGGAGGGTGGTGTCAAAATATAAAGCAAGTGGTTTATTTGCTCACATTCTGTTTTAACCTAAATTCAATGTTTGAGCTCAAGTTTCATCAGCTTTTCCTAAAGGCTTAGATTATTTGAATGAAATCTTTTCATGTCAGCTACTTGCTGCTCCTCCTGTCTGACTGTATTTTCAGCATTGCCAGCAAGCATGGAACAAGCTTCAGCGGTGTTTTGAGAGCAGTCCTGAAACTACAGGTCCCTCTAAACTCTGGTAATTACAGCATCACATAAGGCAGAATCCAGTGAGTTTGCCTCAGACTCACAAAAAACTGTCTTCAGTTCCTGTTTTGCACGATAAATAAACAGGATGTTAAGAACTAATGACTTACGCTATTCCAATGCTATACTGTTAAAAACAAAGATCCTGTTCTCTTCCTTCCCCCACAAAAAGAAAAGGGTCATTTCTGAGGATCACTGGAAAGTCAAGCAGCTCTTGGCCCATCACATCCACAGTCATATTTTGAGACACATGATACGCTAGTACACAGAAAATCTCTGCAACAAAAACAGCTTGAGGAGGTGTAAGGAGAATGCACTAATGTCACACGGTACAGAAGACCCTTAAATCAGCAATACTGTTTTGATCTGAGCTGAAGAAAGCTGTTTTCAGAGAAGCTACACACTGTAACAGGCAGCACAGTGTATTCCTTCTGGAAAGGATGTGATTAGTGCTAGTGGGTACTATTCCCAGGAGAAATGGCAAGGTTCAGCAATCGCAGTCAGAAACCAGAAAGCTTTGCCGTTTTTAAAGCTGACGCACTGTAGTGAATTGCAATGGTAAGGCACTGAAATTACTTGAATCAGAAGGATTTTACTGAGAGAACAGCAACTTTCACATACTAAGATACCTCCAGAAGGAGGAAGGGGTTAAACTTTCCATATGACTGCGCCTAGGTGAACAGACACCTCTCTCTTCTATCATTGCCTCACTATCCTTTTCAAAAAAGAAGCTTGTTAACACACTGTCATGTTCTGAAGAAGCCTCTGGTCAGTGATGATGATGCAGAGCTCAGTCACAGCATTCCTAACTTCCTGCATTCCCTTGAGAGGGAGCTGAGACACAAGACCCATTTTCAGAAAACGGTTGATACTGCTGGAGAAATCCTAGTAAAAGTGGCACCTGCTATTGCCTAAAAAACCTTGTTATTTTGCTGGAAATCATTAGGAAGGAACAGCACTGACTTACAAACACCTGGACTTCACTCTAAAGCAACTGAAGCAATTGTTTCTGGATATTCAGGCTATACCACTGCCATTAAGCAACTGCATATGGATGGTACAGCTGCCAAGGGAGATACTGCATGAAAGAGCAAAAGGTCTTAACTGCATTGCTTTATCACTCTCTGAACAGAAATACACCAGGGAGGATAAAGGAGGCATCTTTGCATGGCTGGTGTTCACTAAGCCTGACCTTTTTCATTACTGCCAATTGAGGAAGGGTGACAGCTGTCAATCAGCTGACTGGGCCCTTTACTCATGAGCCTGTTATCTGTCTGGAGTTGCTTCCTGGTGGAATATTTACAGATGGACACCAGATACCTAACAGATGGACTCACTTCTTCAGAGGAAGCACTGAAAGGCTTCAAATATCAGAAGGAAAAAACATTCCTGTTAAAAGATACTGCCCACTGATGGCTAGAAGACTCAGGAAAGAATCAAGAGCGCAGGGATGATAGGATATTTATACATTAGGTCCCCTTGGAGGTAAGGGATGGGGATGAAACTGGGAAGGGATGCACAGAGCAAAAAATCCTCTGTATCTGCATTTCTGCTCCAGCTTAAGGACAGTTTTTGTCCTCTATAATTACTGTGAAAAAGCAAATTCTTACACATCTATTGTTGCCATCAGGGCTACATTTATCTTGCACAGAGACTGGTGTAAGAGATGCCATTAAGGAAAAATATCTTTACTTAATTTATGTCAGTTGTTTTAATGCAAAAGTACCACTTAAAACAATGAGCATTTTCATATCAATGAGCTTGTGTTTTCAGACCTAGTACAGATATTATAAAAGTAATTAGGTGCACTTTGTGAGAAGATAGGCTGTTACCCATCATTTATCCTTGAAAAGTACCTACTACTTTTACATCATCTTGGAATTGATACTATCTGTACTTCATGATCAGAAAATAATTGCATGAATAATTATTTTTCCCCAATTTGGCTATCTTTTGCCTGGGTCTAGTTTCAGTGCAGAAAAAAGGTATTTACCTGATGTTTGCCACAGCAAGAAGAAGGTAATACTGGGGAGGTCTCCTAATACCTGAAAACATGACTGTAATCTAGTCCATAAAACAAAAATCATGCTGGTTTCATCTGTAGTTGTCTTGTGTTTCTGGAACTTAGACTTTTTTTAATAAGGATATATGGCTGACCCAACTCCAGCCATGAGGGCTTTTTGTCTATTCATTAAGCTCTGATCTATTTTACTGTCACTGCCCTGAAAATGTTAGATAGTGACCTCACACAAGTTTTACATCATTATTTCCATGTGCAATGCATGCAGTGGTAGCTCCTGAATCACTGGAGAATTAACTGACAGCTCCCATGCTGCCTGCAGGCACATCTATACTTAGTCTTCCCTAAAATTATACTTAGTCTTCCCTAAAATAGGAACTAGACCAAAGAGCATGGCACGCTTCAGCACTTGTAGCAAGTACATGCCACAGAGCAGAGTACTGCAAAGACGGAGAGTCTCAGGCACCTCACTCCATTTTACCAAGTGGCTCCTTCCCCAGGAAGGATCCTGAAGCTCACGAGAAAAGGGGCCATCACCCTGGAAGCAGACAATACCCATTTCTAGTTGCCCATTATCCAGGCTTCCTTCCAAGGCAACAAAGAACTTGACACCACTTTAGGGATGTGAAAGGAGTCGCTCCTGCACCTCTTCCAAGAATCTTGATCCATGATCTCTTTAGTTTATGTTAATTTATGCTCTGCCCCAGATCCCTCACCCCAAAATAGAGTCTAACCAGCCTCCTCTGTAATTCTTGATATTGAAGGATACTAGGGAAATTTGAAGCAAAATCTACAGCTGTAGCACATCCCCCAACATGGATTCAGAAAGATTAACACACTTTGTCTTGAGTTACTTTAAAAAACTTTGTTATGATACTAGGACTGTATCATAACAAAGTATTTTTCAAAATAAATCACAGTATTCAACCCATTCAACAGTCTTCCCCTTTCCGACAATCTTAACACAAACTAAGTAAAGAAATATTTCAAAGAAACATTTCAAGAATTCCTAAAGACCTTTCCTAAAGTTTGAGAACTTCAAAACAAGACTGACACTCCAATATAAAATTCCTTCCTTTTTTAATAACATTTTTCACCATATAGAAGGGGTTTTTTTAACAAGCTCTAATGATGACTATTCATGTCTATTAGAGAGCTGAGACACTCTATTCCCTAAAATCCCTTTCTAATAGACGCTCAAGTCTTCAAATTGATTTGAACACAGAATAGTTACAGTCCCACTGCACCATGTTAAAAAGCAATTAGCTTAGCATTAATGAAAATGTAAAGGTACTCCCACTGCCTAAAGTTAAGGATCCCAAGCATAATCAATACAACTGCTCAAAGCAGCTGTATTAGGAAATCTTCCCTCCATGCTCTGTATACAGAGCCTAATAATCTGCTCTGGCATCTCAGAGGTTTACAGTGTGCCACTGTTAATACCCTTCTAATAGCTACATCCCAAGACAGCAGTACTCTAAAAGATTATACGGTAAAACGCAATGGAATGCATGTCTGGATAGCATCAAGAAAGGAATGTGATGCATACTTGCACAAAAGTATCAAAACCAATTTCTCCATAACATTTGATCCCACAACATATTTACCTCAGATATTTATGCCTGTTGTTTTGAATACATGTTTCGGGGGATTTTATTGTACTTATTTTTTTGCTTGAAAATAAGTTATACAGCATAAATTACCATGTTGACACTCAGTAACAAGAGGAAGAAACAGAAAATGTGCTTCTGAAATAAATGTTTTGGTATCTTTTTGTAGTGTCAATGTACTACTTATAGATACAGATATTTTTCACTCAGAAAAACACCAAAGAACAAGGAAAAAAGCCCAAATATCTACATGTCTGTGGCATACATAGAACAGTATCAATCAGAAGAAATCTAAAAAGGTGATGGCATATACTTGCATTTAAACTACTTATCTAGGCACTTGAAACTCAGCCAATACTCTTCCTAGACCCTTTAGAAAGTCTGAAAGTACAGGTGAGAACTACGCCAGGCTTCTGGTTTTTGCTGAAATTCAGACTAACTTTTTGCTACTCAATTAATGAAGCAACCCTAAAAACTGGGAAACCGGCATATATTATTGCAGGAATGCACAGATGCTAGGATAGGAGACGAAGACCTAACTGCTGACATGCACACTCATACTGAAAGAGACTCTGCATATATTCCAGCTGGAACATTGTGACCAAAGGTTATTATATTCACCTGGCCTTAGTGTTCCAGTGGGTGACCTGGTTTTGCCTGTCTACAAAACGCAAACAGAGAAAGAACAGCTGAAATAAATATTATCTAAAAACCCCATGAGATCTCTGGCCAGCTCCTGGTACTACTAGAGAAAAGCAAAACAAAACTATCAGGCATTAGAGGCAACTGTAATTTGGATTTTGTTTGTTATGGCTGATTAAGAAAGACAGCATCGACCTCAATTGTGATATTCTAGTATCACACAAAATTGTGGGATTTTAGCTACAAAAGGCAGTGTTTTGTTTACAGACTCAGTTTGCTCAGAATCAATAGATCATTTTGTCACAAGCAGTGACAGTAGATGCTTTAAAAAGTAACCTTCCATTCTACATACATAATAGATGGTATAGAGGAGCTTACAGACGTGCGCATGTTGAGCATACGAAGAACATGTTAATGTAAAGCCACACCCCGCAGTGTGAAAATAGCTGAAAAAACAATAAATAGGGAAACCAGACTATGCAGCTCAATGCTGGAGGTTTTATTCTTATTTTAACTGTTTTCGGATATGTAAGATTTCTTAGAAATTCCATCTAGCATTGTACTGTCAGAAAGTCCTAAAGAATGCCACCATTGCAAAACCACCTCTGTAGAAACTCTGTAATCCCAGGCAACTCTTCATCTCTTGTTATCTCCACCACTGATTCTACAGAATTATTGTTTAAGACAGAAATTTTCAATAAAACACTCTATTTCCTTATTTTCCTAAATTGCTTTGAAATGTTAGTTAAGTATATTGTGGAATATACCATTCTACACAATAAAATGAGAATACTGTATGGACAGTAAAATAGGGCAACATTACAATTTCCTCACATGTATATACTTCTCAACAACAATTATTTCAAGCATGTTCCGACTGTTTACAATTTCTGATTAATACTAGAGCCAAGTTAACTCTCTACTTGTGATGGTATTTCAGAAATGAAAGTGTTGTAATAACAAACACCTCCAGGGGATGAAAGGAGGTTTCATAGAGCCCAATGTCCTTTAAAAGTGACAATATAAAGAAAGTGTGTGTGCACACACAAGTACAACAGACATTATAAGGTGCTACATTACCAGGCACACCAGAAATTTCAAGCTGTCTGAAAGGGCGGATCATTTTTCTGGTGAGGATTTGCATACATTTGTGGGTTGAAAGGACAGATAAATAGGTTAAAACTCTCTGTTCCACTTCTTAAGCAATGATGGATTAAGAGAAAATGAAGCTGCATCTGAAATGCTCTTACCTGTTGTTTGAGAGCCTCTAAAGATTCAAATTCCAATTTGGCAAGTTTCATCTGAATATCTCTTGGTTTATCAGGAATTACAAATGCCATTATAAACTTTATTGCTAGTAGCAAGTGCTGTGAAAAAAAAGGAAAAAGAAAAATGTTGTTTCATAGAGTCTGAAGCATGGAGAAAAGAGCACAATATTTCTAACTTGTGGCACGTACAATACAGCTTACTATAACCACATTAGGTCTCAGATACTCCATATTTTTTCTTTTTGCAGTCATTCCTAATTTCAATCTAAACACAGATAGTTTGCCTTATTTTCATAGTAATCCTATTTTCATTGTATACTACAGCATTGTAACTGAATTTCATATTTGTGATTCCAGATAAAATAATAGCTGTAGAAACAAATTATTGGTGTATAGGAATTGAATATATTATATACTGCACCCAGTATAGCTTCAGAGTGAATTTTTCACCTATATATAAACATCTATATACAAATACATATCAGATTAAATTATAACAATATAAATGTGTGCTTGCACACATATGTTATGATACAAATGAAACAAGTTATTGTAAAAGATATGAAAAAAGACAGAATTTCTGCATTAGAGAAGTTACTAAAATGCAAAAACATTCCTGAGAGCATTAGAAGAGAACAAAACTAAGTAAAATATAATCCTTAAAGAAGTGGCACAGTCATGAACAGAAACTTTTCAGGAAATGGAGAAACATTCCACATATAAGATGTCAAATTAGTCATAATTTATTGCAAAACATTATAATCTTATTTAAGAGAAAACAGTCATGAAGTTCTGTTGAACCTTGTCACTAAGCAGTCTTTCAATTTCACTTAAATATGCACTATCTCACAAAAAACAAATGCCAAATTGTCAAGTCAGTAGTTTTGTTTCTTCATTTATGTCAACTACAATCTAAATAAAAAAATCTTCTTCTATCAAGGCCTGAGCTGACAGTATCCTGCATATTTGTAAGCAGGAACCTGCTCGTAGCTGAGAAAACCACAATCAAGATAAGGCAACACTCAAATATATGTGCTTAATTTCAAGCACATGCTTACACTGCCATGATGATACTCATGGAGGTGTTCAAATTTAGATAGCACATCCAAGCTACTTCCCAAATTCCCCTGTTTTTTTAAATAAAAAATTAAGCAGAGCAGTGCTCCTCTCTGAAATACCATTTTGCTGAACTGTATGATCTTGATGGATTTGGGCACATGAATACAACACAACAGATCAAAAATCCCTCCGATTCTGGTATTACACAAGCAAGAAGCTAACAAAAACACTACAGACTTCACAGCAGCTGTGGTGAAACTCCAAACAAGCTAATTAATATATAAAAGTTAAAGTAAAAAGTCAGATTATGTTAAGAAGAGAACAATGACAAAGAGCCATATGTTAAAATATTTCTTAGAATGTATTGCAGAAACATAATAGATATAGGAAACAAATACTACAAGGAGTAATACTTTCTTTAAAGAGGTGAAAGGAAGGCTGAAAATTGATACAATGAAAACACAAAGACTAAAAGGTTAAAGAATTAATTGGCATTGATTGCTGTGTAATGCAATGGTTAATAACACATTATTTTAAAAAATTATGTCAACAGTACTACATCCTCTCACTCATTTAGATTTTCTTTTCCCCTCTAGTTAATACTGTCTGCTACTAAGAAACTTTTCTTCCAAAAAGAAAATTATAGCAAATAATGCTGGTTTATGTTAGAAACACACAGCAATAAAACGTATCAGAGTCAGCTTTGGAGGAATCTCTTAAATGGGAAAAATGTAAAATATTGAAGACAATAATTGAACAAGACAAACAATATTCCTATGCACAATAGAGTCATAAGTAATCATAGGCTGAAGAGGAGTAGCTAATCCACAGACATAATTTTGGTATGTAAATGTAAAAATAATCAGATTGGGAATTCCTCAAAACTAAATAACAGAATTGGGCTAAAATCTCATGCTTAAGACAGAATTAACAAAAACTGAGACACCTGGAGAAGGATATTTATTTGAAAAGTTACAATGAATAGTTAAAAAGAGACTCAGCATCACACAATATCACTTCTAGATGCCTAAAGTCCTTTGCACTGGGTTTCATCTCATATTGCTCAAAAAAAACGAAACTGTTTTTTATATTGTATTAAGGAGCAAAAATCAAAGTTTGCAACTGTAATTATTCAAGCACTGCCTCTTGAGAGTTTTAAAAACATAAGCCAAGCGAGTAACTTTACAGGGACTTCAGAGTAGTTCCAAATTCAAACAGCTTTTAAGAAAATACAACTAATAATTTCAAGGAAATGTAAACAGTATCATGGAGGATAGAGACTGACTAAGTTTTTCAGATTTTTGATACAACTGAGGAAGGAATAGAAGAGACATCTAGGGAAACCAGAACAAAACCCAACAAAAATACTGCAGTTAATTCTGGAAAACATTGTATCTTTCCAACAAATTTAGAAGGGCAACGTGTTATAATTGCTTCACTATGAGTTTTATTGCAGCATTAACTAATTAGCTGCTTGTCAGGAATTAGTTTTCATCCTAGCACAACTCAGCCAACAAACATAAGAATACAGTCTTAAACACAAAAGCAGAATCTCTGACTCAGTCCTCAAGCCAGAGAGGGATCAAAATTTGGAGTACAGATGTCGGAAGTCACTACTTTTGCCTGCCCCACTGTCATGTCTTCCCCAGGCATGCACCAAGGGCCATTGTTTAAAAAAAAAAAAAAATTAAAAAATTACAGGGTTAGGTAGATTTACTCCCCTGAATGGCTTTTTAATGTTCTTTTCCCTCCCATGAAAACAAAGCTTTACCAGTCATGAAGTGCCCAGACTGTGGGGGATGTCCCTGTGTGCAAGACCTGTGACTTCAGAAAACAACATTGGGCTTAACAGACTGCAAACTGAGTACAAGCCCACCTCATAACTCCCATGAACCTGAAAAAAGGCATCAGATAAACAGCCACCCTTGGATAACTTTTCCAGCTGTTCTTATTTGCAAATTTGGAACAGTATTAATAAAATTGTCCAGGCAGAAATTATGAATGTAGGTCATGTGATCCATTAAACCTCTTGAAAATAAATGGATCTATTTTATTAACAGTTTGTATTTGATTTTGAAATTGTAACTTGACAAAGGAAATGTAAGTAGCTATCCAAGAGGAATTGAAGGGAAAATTAGAGAGTCAAGTAGTTAAGTTCATTATATCAGTCGCATTCCCATACTGATTTCTTCAAAGAAAGAAATTTGAGGAAAGAAACTGAGTATAGTATAAATCTCTTAGGAGTATAGTAGAGTAGAGCAGAATATAGCATAGTACTCTTAGGAGTATAGTATAAATCACCAGAAGACAACAAGATTTGCTTTTTTAACATTAACACTAGTATGAATATGTTAAAAAACCAAAATACTAAAGTTTATCCAAATTTTCTGCACTATTGTAAATGTATTTATTCATTATTAAAAATTCCTTCATAGAGCTGGTTTTCAGGGGGTTTTTTTGTTTGTTTGTTTTGTTTTTGTTTTTTTGTTGTTGTTGTTGTTGTTTTGGTTGTTTTTTGTTGTTTTTTTTAATCAGGTTGCAAACCCAACCATTATTTCTAACTGCAACCATTAAAAAGCAGTGCTGTTTCCAAGAACATGCCCTTCATAAGAGGACTATTCCACTGCTAGCAAAACCCGGGGTAACATTCCCACACGCTGTAAGCTCTCCAGTGCCAACAGCAAAGTCCCCTCTTATTTTGCAGTGTGCCAAGTGAGCACACAAGCAGCACTGAATCTCTTCCCCCTGATAAATGCAGTGCCATCAAACTCTTGTGGTCCTGTACCAGCTGCTTGGCGAGCCAGAAGAACTATTCTGTTCTGCAAAGCCACTGACATGAGCAGACGCACCAGCTGTGTTTTGCAGCAGTGAGTCCCCAACCTCACCTCTTCTAAAACAGAAACTGCAAATTAGAGTTAAATTCCTGAAATTATGAACAGCTAATTTGATTTCTATAGTGGTTTTACCACAGCAATTCCTGACAAAATCTACTCAGCTGAAGGAAAAAAAAGAAAGGAAAACCAGAACACAGCAGTAGCTGTGTTGGTGGTTACCTGATAAAATGCATGCCAAACATCAGCTTGAGGAGACTTTAACAAAATTTCGCATCAAAAGCCTATTTTATAATCACAGTAATTTCACAATTATAAGTCGCACCTTTTTCATTGAAGACTCCAGCCTACCCCAGTAGTGCGGCTTATATTCAGGTGTGGCTTATCTATGGACAAATCCCATTGAAATGCCAACCCCGAAGTGAGAGCCAGCTGGGAGGGCGCCTGGGGCTTCGCTGGTCTATGAAAACTGTTGCAACTTGAGCACCTGACACCAAACCCAGCTGGCAGTGATTCTGTTACTAATTTGTTACTTTGTTATACATGGATGCTGCCTTTAAAAAAAAAAAAAAAAGGTGCAGCTTATATTCAGGTGTGGCGTATATATGGACAGATCCCATGGTCTACCCAGCTACCGGCAGGTGCGGCTTATAATCAGGTGCGGCTTATAATCATGAAATTACTGTACTATTTATAGAAACTTTCAATTAAAATCAGAAATCCGAACTAGTCCAGCCTAGAATCAGTCCATGCTCTGAAGCAAGGTCTCTGGTTACTAACTCTGCTGCACAAGTGAGGAGCCTTCACAAAAACCAGCACTTGAGAATGACACCTCACTTGGAACCTCTGTCCTCTGCTGGCCTTTGCCAAAGAGAAGTATCATTGCAGAATTGTGTTGCTGTCAGAGCAGAAGGCAGGAAGATCATCGGCTTCCTTGCTAGGACTCCAGATCACAGTATTCTGACATTAAAATAAGCTCAAACACTAAGAACAGGGAAAAAACCCAAAACAACAAAAAACCAACAAATAAAAAACCAACAAAAAAAAACCCCAAAACAAAACAAAAAACCCACCAAACCAAATGCTGTCTTTTAGTGGCAACAGTTTTTAGTTTTCTGGATCTTGCATCTTTCTCAGAGGAAGAAAAAAAAATAGGCAGGAGGAAAGTGAAAAATAATTCTGTCAAGGGAGCAATACAGTCAAAGAAAAATTTTCATAAAGCTCAGGAAGTTCAATTAAATTAAACTGTCTTTAATAGACATCAATAGATTTATGAGCAAACATTTCTGCAATATACATAAGAAAGCATGACCAAACCTTCCTTCCCTCCTGTAGACTGAACTGGCTTCAATAGAGAGTCTTGCTAATGGGACAGAATTACCACAGTTGAGGGACTTTAAAAAGGGCCTTTCTTCTGCTACTCTGATAAATGCTGCTTTTAGAATCACATATCTCATATTTTTATGGAACTCCTCTTTCAAAACTTCAAATCCTGGGGGATGGGGTGTGGAAATGACAAAAAAGTTATTACATACTGGGTCTATTTCAGAGCTTCTTCACCTCTCCCATTAATCTTCTCTTCCACAAACATCCACAGGAACACACTCACAATCCTAACACCTGCCACAATCTGTAAGCTCTATCTACCCCATTTATTCATTCCCAAAGCAGCACAGCCCACATCTCTTTCATTTCAGCCTCCTGCTGAAACTCCAGGGAAACACTAGGACAGAAGTGCAACCTTTCTGCCTCAGATCCAATGCCTCTTGCCATTCCAGCACAGTGAAATGTGTCTTAGTTCTCAACTGGAGTATGCTCAGCACAGGTGAAATGTTCATGCCCCTACACCTGATGCACTTCTTGCAGACATTACAAAGCACATTAACCAGAGATGTTTCAGAAGCATGTATTTTTACCAAGTTGGGACAGTTTTCTAATAGAAGCATCCTAAAGGACATTCTTTAGATCAGAGTGAAACTTCTGTCAGCCTGCACACTGCTACCTCAGCACAGATACAATGCCTCAACATAACAGTCATCTAATTTTTATCTATTCATAAATAGCCTGCATTTATTTTTTTTTTTTACCTAGAGATCTTCAACTTTCACAACAGGTGGAAGGCATTTATTTTAAATACAAAACCTCAAAACTTCAAAGAACCTGTCCAGCAGGGAGAGATTCAGCCTGTCCCATTAAAACGTGGCTGAGGTAGGTGCAAGTGAGCAGAAGCTTATTACAAAACGTGTTGGGGAGTGTGAGCAGACAGCATTATCCGGTCCATTTATCATCTGTAACAGAACATCCGCTTCCTCCTCTCAGATCCTGAGATACACACACACACAAAGGCTGCCAGGCAAGGAAGCCTGGCAGCTCCATTTCTGCCAGAATGTTTCATGGACTGTCAGAAGGGCAGGAGCACATCACCCATATTCTGTTGACCACGCCAGCACATTTGAAACCTAGACCCACTCAACAGAGTACTTAAACATATGTTCAGTTTTAAGCATATTTATGAATATATTTAGGTTCAGAAAAACATTTAAGCCTGAAAATGCCCAAGTCATTTGCTGAACCTGTATCTTAAAACTGAATGCTGGAATCATAGTGCTTTCTTTTTTCCCTAGAATGCGACATACTAAATTCACGAGGTTGAAAGGAAGAATGCCAGCTTGCATAGCACCTCCTTGCATTTACACTTCAGAAACTGTTTTAGGTAGTGCAGAAATCCTGGTCTGTATTTTTACTACCGACCCACTGTGAAATATCACAAGTGTAAATCTACACTGAAAAAGATACCAATCCAGGTTAATTTTAGCAGCTCTGGCATCTGGAAGCACTGAAACTCACCCCTTTCCAGATAAATCTTTGTCTTATGCCTCCAGATTATTTAATTGGTTACTCTTGGAAGAAGTAAATTTATTCTGAATACTACAACTGCTTCATACCCTATCAAAATGAAAACAAACAAAATAAAAAGACATTTGCAGACCAGCACTCCTGAGTAAGAGACTAACATGTAAGACAACAAAAAAGGGGTTTTTTAAGTAAACAAAAAAGGAGAAAAAGTTCAGATAATCTCTGAAGAAACAAATTCTGTGCTCGTGTTTCCAGGAAGCAAAGGCAGAAGCAATGAGCTAAGCAAAGCGAAAAATAAAATACTGCAAACATCATCTCCTAGTGAGGAAGCTGGTCTCTTCTGCCCTTACATATTTTTGTACTCTCCTTCTGTTTTCAAAAAGATCTCTACAAGATGGGTTGGAAAGCAAGCATAGAAAGTCAGTCCTATTTCTGAAACTTAGCCCTGCTCTTGAATAGCCCTAGAAAATATTTAAACGAGATACAAATTTAAACATAAGTCACTCAAATAAACAAATGTTTATTAAATCAGAGGAAGTAAATTAAAGAAATTAATATTCCCTCGAAAGACATACTAATAAATTTCAAAGCACAAGTAATCTGGTCAGTTACATAACTGTGACCTTTTTTCTGTCTTATGGCACCATTATGCTTTCTAGGAATTAAACATTTTTTTAAAACAAATTTTCTAATTGTTGATAAGTTACTTTTACTAGTGTTTAAACCACAGCTGTTACTTATCCTATTCAGACAGTAATGAACTGAAGCATTATCTGGTTTTATTAGACTTTTTGAAAAGATTGAGAAGCCCAACTGTTCTCTGTAATTTCCTCCAATAATAACAATTAAGACATGAGGCAGCCCAAAATCTATAGAAATTTTGTCACCAACTTACCTGGCACTAAAAAAAGTCACTATTTTATTGCTTCTCACCATTTACATATCTGTTTAAGGCTTTTTATACATTTTTTTTTACAGTGGAGTTTTAAGCCTACCTTCAGATTACTTCTTCAAGAGTGAAGTATGAAAAAAGAGGACCAAGTACTAGTAGAAAGGGTGCTTTACTTACATACCAAAGCAGCATTTCCCCCTCCCCAAGGAAATTGCCATTTTTGTATCTATCTCTACAAATTAAGGATGAAGCATGTTCTAGAACCACCTGCTGAAAAAAAACATTCTGAATAAAGGTCTTCTGGTATCAGTCTTCTACACAGACTCCGAACTGGCTGCACCTTGGGTAAAAAACAGTTGCCCTAATAATCTTGTTGTATAAATACAGCATAATATGACCCAAAATATTTTATGATACAGCACACTTGCAAAACTATCTATAAAACTACAGCACACACAAACGACTGTTTTAGACATGTCATGGGAATTAGATTTTTCTCACATTTGTTCAATCCCGTAGTCAATTCAGAAGAGATGAAAAAAATCACTGTAGGTGTAAATTTGTCTTGGACGTTTTAAGTATCTGCTAATGGTTAATTTGCACTAACCCAATAGTTCTTCAAACTAGCATGATAATACACCAATCTCTATGTTACCATTAAGTAATCCCGAAATGTTTTGGCACAATGCTTGTCTCAATTTATGGCCAGCGTTTAACAGAAACTCAGATGAGAGTTGCCAAAAGCCAAATTAGCTAACGCTGAATGTAATGAACAGCAGAGCTTTGATCATGCTCTGAAATAAATTCTAAGTGAAAAGTGGAAAGAAGGATGCCCATGGAATTAAAATTGACAGTATGATTAATACTAGCCATATGAAGGTGCCTCTTAGCTGATTGCTAATGTTACATATTGGCTTCCATACTGAGAGGTATAGTTCATTGTCAAAATGCCCTAATGTTCCACATCAAAGAAGGGGGGAAAAATTGCCATTTTCTATTAATCTGCAAAACTTATACTTCTTTCAACATTTAAGTCATACATTTTTCTCTGTGAAAAAAGATTCAAGGAAATTATGGCATGAGTCACTGCGCTTATGCATTGCAAGGAATTCTGTTCACCTGGGCTCAGAAATTCCTCCTTGGTTACCTGACTAGATGACCTAGTGATTAGTAAGGAGATATGAAGCAATGTTTTTGCCAGGGTTTTAAAACTACTGGTAGTTCAGTGATAAACCGAACTTGTCACCTACTGCAAACATCACAGATTTTAGGATCTTTTTGTTCCTGCCTTAATCAAACCTCCTTTGTTCTACTCCAAGCCAAAGTGAACAGATATCAAACTTCCAATTGAGCTGTGGACAGATTCAGGAAAGATAGCAAAATGTACACATATGAAAGCAAATCCACTATACTTCAACAAGTCTTACAGAACCCCAAAACTGTGGGGTTGGTTCTGGAGACTGAAAGACAATTAGACTTATCTTTTTTGTTTTCCTAGTTTATGAACTGTTGATAGAAGAGATGATGTTGCATCTACTTTAGAATTCAAACTATTTAAAACATTTAAATTGATGTTCTGTCACCTTGATAGCAAGAAACAAAAACGGTAATTGGTGTTTAATTTTAAGAATGAAGTCTCAGCCAGTCACTCTTCAAGATGATATACACTCTATCTTTTAACTTTAACTGTGAATAACAAGTTCTCCAACTAGATGCATTGTATTTACAGCTATTTGCTTATTTCTCTCACAACTCCAGGGCTTTACATGCAACAGTCTTAGGATGCTTTCAAAGCTGGCTCACAAGAACATTCATCCTAGTGAAAAATCTCTTTGCCTCAAAACACCAAGATAAATAAAGAACCATAACTGAATAAACATGTTTTAAACAAAACATAGTGTTTCACCACACTGCCAATACATCTTCACTGAATGAGTCAAGATTTTAGTGTAATGCATTGCTTTCTTCCTGCTGTACTGCACCCACCCTGTTCTAAGTGGTATGCTTTGCTCTACTTCTGTTTGAAGTTCTAAGAAAATTCTGTAGGACAAGGCACACTTTTTAATCCAGACCACAAGGTGAATCATGCAATGTTAAATAATATACAAAATGTCACAGGCATGACTCATCACAGAATAAACACAAGGTATTGCAATATATCACACTCTAAGCTGCAGATTAATTGTCGTCTCCATTCCTGTGCAACTTTAATCAAAACTAATTAATTAAAAAATAAAATAAAACTAGTTAATCTGAAACAATTGTGGAGGAAAAAAAATCACAACTGATTATTTTTCATATTGGGAACTCGTCACCTGCATTTGTTCCTGTAAAAACTAAGGGGTTTTTTTTGTCAAAACTATGCGAAGTCAAATAATCCTTTGCTTTTCTATAAAGGTCAGGAGGAAAGCTTTTCATTCAGCTGGAGTATTTTAATTAAACATTGCAGCAGGTGTTTGGATATGCTGCCAACTCCTAAAAAGCTTTCATTAAAACTGTATCTTTAAAAAAAAAAAAAAAAAAAAAAAAAAGACCTATACATCCTTCTCAAGCCCTCTTCATCTGTCTTTTCTCTGAATGGGTATTCACAAAATTACATGCCATTTTCTCTGTTTTGGAGCACCATTACCTGCCCTAGCTATAAAAAAAGTTCTTCATCAAAGCTGCTGGAAGCTAGCCATGCAATTCCTACATCATCTTTTATTGCCATGGCAGATCCCTGCAACAGAGAACAGCCCAGAGTTTAGCCTTAGTTGCTGACCTGCTTCAGCTTCTTGGGAACATAATTGGTTTGTTCAAGCTGACAAAAAGAGATTCTTTAACTGTGGGCTAAATTCACTTTTGAGACAAAATCCTGCAGTTAATGCTGAACGCTTTGTGTCATATGCAAGTAATCGAGTTTTGCAGCAGTAACACACCTCCTAACTTTATGCACTCATGTAAAAGCAGCCTAAGAAACACTTCCAGAACTGCTTATGTCTTGCAGGAATGAAAAAACCTTGGAAAGGTGTAGTCTTCACAAGAGAGGAAGAAAAGCCATGCTCTACACAGTGGCAGCACTCAGTGATTCTATCAAGTCCTTCTGTCAGCTGAGAATGTGAGTCAGAATGTGAATCCCAGCATGAAGATGACAAAGCAGTTAATTCCTATACAATGGGATACACATAGCTCCATCAGGGCAGTACTCTTCTACAAAAATATCAGCATAACCCAGTGCTTACAGCTTGGCAAATTCAGTGGATATTTGTGACATCTCAAAAAATTCACATTTGAAACAGAAGAGGTTGTCAATTGAACTCTGATGTATAAGGAGAAAAGAATACCAGCAAATAGGATGATACATCAACAAATACCTTTATTTACCTACTCATTTAAGAGGTTCTTTTTTCTGAGGCCTGGTAGTTTGGCCTCTGGAAACACAGTCAGAACAGAAAACCAACCATCTCAGTGGTGCAAGAGCTTTGACAACAGGTAGGGAGCACAGCTTCTCATCTCCCTACAAATAGCAAGGCTGAGAGAAAAAAAAAAGGGGAAAAAAAGGAGCTTTATTTACAGATTAAATTCGAATTTTAAGAACATTTGGAGCAAGACCAACTTGCAGCAAGGGCTCAGCATCACTTTGTTGCTATGAAACATTATCACATAGGAATAATCAGACATAAAAACCTGCAGCTGACTCGTTCCATGGCAGAAATGATCTCAGCTGAGAAGGACACCTTCAATTTAAAATTAATTAAGTAACAATTTTGAATATGGCTCTGAAATATACCTCAAGAATCTCAAACTGATAACACTCAGACATCAGACAAGATCCCAGACCTTAGTAACTAAATCGGAACAGGTCCTTGTGCAAGACGCACACAAGCAGAGACAGGTGGAAAACTGAGACACTTCACACGTGAGTCTCAACAGAACTGTCTTGAGATTGTGAACCGTCCACGGATTGAAGGAAGAAATCACCTCTACTGTGACTTTAGAAGGCCTGCTACTAATAATTGAAAGAGGTAACATGATACCAAAAAGCACAGTATCTCAGCTTCAAAAGTCATTCTGGGAATGAGAGAGACCTGTGAAGAGGCATTACCTCACCACGGGAGTAACTTCTAGCAGCATTGACTTGGACTTGCTGTGAACCAGGATAATAATGTTACAGAAGTATGTATCCAACTGACTTTGAGTTTTGAACCAGTACTGGCTCTGAACACAGAGACTGATGAAAAGCAGGTACAGTAATTTC
>VRYO01002734.1:42654073-42678891 GCA_009812075.1 Sialia sialis | reverse complement strand
ATTACTGTATTTACTTCCTGAATCTGGGGACCATTTGTCCTTACTGATTTGCCTTATGACCAGACTGAAATGTAATTCTCTTTCCTTTCTGAGTTAAGAAAATACTGGAAATTACTGTATTCTACAGTGTGTTTCCTTCTGTTTGTACACGAAGCAAGTTACTGCTCCTTTTCTGTGCTAAGTGTGGGTAAGGACAGTTCTTCAGGACAACTGAGAGAAGCATACTGAGAAGAGCAAAAGGATGTTAATGTACAGGACTAAGCAAAGCTGTTGTATAAGACTTGCTGCAAACAGAGCATGCCTTGGAATGGACTGTGCCCCAGGCACTCTGACAGCTTCACTGCCCCCAAACAGCAATGTAAGCCAGTTTACCATCTCCACACCCTGCTGGTTCCAAAAGGGACAAGATGACTCCTGGGGTGCAGAGACAGGCGCTTACCTCTAAAAATAGGTAGTCCTGGTAAATTAATGCAATTAATGTCTACTAAAGAAACAATTTATGAAAGTGAAAACATTGAAGGATCACAACATTTCAAATCTTTCATCCAAACAGATTCCCTCAACAGTCACATGAATCTGAACTACAAACAAAACAACAGCACTGTGAACACGCAAAACATGAACAAAATTTTCTTCGTTGAGAGCCCTGCCTGAGCTGTTACTTGAGGGTAGAAATCTCTAAAACCTCCTGGTGTAGATTCCATCTTTTTTCCCCCCTTTTTTATATCCTTGACCAAGTGTTGTTTGTTAATCTAAACACACACATCCTTGTATACAAAAGAAGTTCTCCCCATATTCTCAAAAAGGTTAAAAAATACAATGGGAGAACTTATCCAGGAATGCTTGAGAGATCTGTCAGTAGTTGATATATGGGTTTTTGTGGCATGACAGTTAAGGAATTATCTTCAAACTTAATAAATTGTTACACAAAGCAAAAGGTTAAAGTCATGTCAGATTAACAAACAGGCTCATAAATCAGTTTTGCTATTTATATTTTTCCCAATGTCTCGTCCAGCATTTTTACTCAGAGAAGAAATATAAGTAAGTCTCAAGCACAGGAAAAATTTTTTTTTAGTCAAGCAGTATTCAAAAGTAAGACCTTCCAGCTTGACAAAAAGCATTATGATAATAAAATTGAGTAATTTTTCCTTCAAACTGGGGGAACATAACCATTCTTTGATAATACTGAATGGCTTTGGGTTAGATAAAACTACTTTGCTGTATACATCAATTTAAAATCCATTTTTATGATGAAGCATTTTAGTACCACAGATACCAAGTTCTCTCAAGCCAGAAATAGTCTTTACTAGTCAGCAGACTAATTCACTAGACCTTGTTTACTTTCAATGGTAACAAGCACATTACCCTCAAATCTGGAAAGTATCTACATTGTTTTCAGAATTCACAGGGATGTCAGATGTAAACTAGAAAAATTCCAAACACAGTACTGCTTCTGCCTTTGTTTTACATGATCAACAAAGGGAAAGTTTTTTGTTTGGTTTTTTTTTACAGCATACCTGATCTTTTAAAATCAGTTACTATATTTCAAACACTATATCACTGAACACATGGCACATGGACAGCACCCCATTTTATCCTGGCTCCAATTTTTAGAATTTTGAGTTTTCTATTGTTTTGCAAGGAAGGGATTCTTTTGTTTTAAATAATTTTTGCATCTTTCACATTCCATTTGCTAATTTTTGCTTAACTTCTCTCCCACAGACAAAAAGCATTAGGTAATACAGTTCAAAACAAAAGCATTTGAGGATCATTAATGTCCAGGATGCTTCTGAAGATATAAGCCACTCTTCAGAATCATTACTCTTCCAAGATGAATACTTAGACTGTGAAACCATGTAAATGGCAAGAGCATTTTTGCCAAATTGTGTTGCCTGAAGTGAATATAAAACATGCTTTAGAATTCTAAAATATCATTTCTAAAGGAAAGAATGCCATTGCAGAAAAGGTTTACTTAATTATCCTGTAACACTGAGAGACAACAAGATACAGTTGTATTGATTGGAGAGGTGCTTTGTTACCCTGTCAGAAGTTAAGTCCTTGATCTCATTAAGGACATGCTTGGTTGTTAGTAAGGGTAATTTTTCTGACAATGCTTTGCATTTGAGGGACACAGATTGAATTTATTTTGGTTGGGTTAAAAGTTCACCTCTCCATTTCTTTCCCTTCTTTTTATTCCTTACCATGCCAGCAATCTTATCTTCACATGGCCAATTCAATTCTTTTGTCCTTTAAAGCTTAAATATATACGGCTGACCTTTGTTTTAATTTAAATTCTCCTTCATACTTTTAGAATGTTGTCGAACGTGTTATCTCCAAGAGAACTTGCTGGTGCGCAGTAAAAGTAGTCTTTCTGCCCCATCAGCAGCACGATATGTTTAATAGGATGCTTTGCTGGACTTCTCTTATCAATCTGCAATTCACCAGTTCTCAATATATTTCCTTTAGAAATGTACTCCAATAACTCTTCGTGTGGCCAAAGCTCCTGAGATGCTATGCCCCAGGAGCCCTCAGTTCTGTATTTGGCACTAACAGTGAGGAGATAGCCATTCACACAATTAAAATGCCCCTCCTGTGTAATCCAAGAGACTGATGCACAAGACCTATCGTTTGCATCCAACACAGCAATCCTGGGCCATTCCAAACAGGATATGGCAACAATTGAGTATCTAGGTTTACTGCAAGAATGGTAGAGATTCAATCATTTAAGGAACTGCTATAAATAGAAAACCTAGGGTGATGGCTCACATGCTGTTCACAAATGTTTATGTGTCTTCTCCTTCTAGATACTTGTACAGCAACAGCATTTTAAAAAGAGATTAATTTAAAACCATATGATTTTCTCAATCTATAGTGATGCTTGTAACATTACACATAGAGCTGTTCTTCAGAATGTACTTGTCTCTGTTAAATGCAGAGAAGCAATAGAGACAGATGTTATTTGCTTCAAATATAATATCTGAATACGTTTTCTTGGCATACAACATTTATATACAGTTTTTGAAAGCAAGTTTGGTTAGACTGTGTCACTGGGAAAAAACTGGTATTAAGATCAGGGATCCCTTGCATTTTTCCAGAGGGCAATAAGGAGTTGCAAAGTCCAATTTTGCCAATCAAAACATCCAACTGAATACAAATTATTAAAAAGCACAATGCTAATCAAAGCTTTGGGCTTGTTTCAGTGTTCTTTCTTTTCCTTGCTATGAGACTTATGTTCAATAGCTCACAACTAACATGTTAGAAATGCCAACCAGGTCTGCTATCTAAAATGCATACGCTGTAACTCTCAGTCAATAATAGGTCTAGGAGAGATGACAGAACAGACGTGCACTCCCTCTGCAGTGCATCATATTTCTTCTTTGTATGCACTTAGATGCTTCCCAGTGGACAATCTGCTCTTTAATAACCTGTATGAACTTCTGTTATAATCTTCTCAATAACAGATCTACTTTACACAAAGTAAAGTTGCTTTATGAATTTTGCTTTTATATATTCACCTGCAAAGTAAGGCCTTGTATCTGAAAGTGCTTACCACTGAGCAACGGTCTATCATGGAAACATGGTTTTTAAATTGACTAAAATAATTTTCAAGAATACTAGCTTTGTTTTTATCTTGAATGATTGCCAGCACAGCTTCCAGTCATGAGGGAGTAGACTTGCAATCCCTTGCTCACTTACTCTGTTTAAGCTTAAATAGTGCAAATAGGCTTTGCTGTTCGTAGTCCATCAACAAAGCATCCCCTCAGGGCAGAGGAAAGCCATCTGGGAGCAGCAGCCTGCTCCCTAAGCACACACAGCAGGCAGGGGTAGGCTGTGTGCTGTATGAAGATAGGTGGGAGCATAAAGGCAGCATGGCTGACATAAAATTCCTCATCAGGTTTTGGGCAAGGCCACTTGAATTCAGTCCAGCTTGATACCTACATATTCCTCAGTCCCACACACTCCATGTATACTGATGATTCAGTCTGAGCTCCTGCTCCAAACACCACTTTTGACAAGACAAGCAAGAAGGCACAGATTTATGATTAAAAATGAAAGATTAGCGCTGAATGATGAAGCACAAGCTCATCTTACTGGCTCATTCTTACAACTTTAACACTAATAGCAATTATTCTTTTTTCCTGCAAAACTCATTTAGCTATGAAGCTCACATGACAGAAAATCCCTCACAGCAGAGGCAGAGCCAGACTAAAAGTGGAACAAACATGTCTTCCTCCACAGATTAGAGTAACAAATATTATTAAGCCAGACAATAGCTCTGGAAATGAAAAATGAAAAGCAATCCCTTATCACCACATACCTCAGAGCACGAGTTTGGAGATCATATGCTGAAAACCAGTTTCTGAGAAAGTGTCAGCATGCTCTATTTTTGTTGGCACAACCAGCAGTGCTCTAGTTCTGAAAATCAGGTCAATGCTACTTTTGTACCAAATGCAGAAGCTTGAAATCAGACACCTGTATTTTATAAGTTCTGTCTTACTATACGATATTTATGCTTTGTCCGAGTACTTGAGTCACTGAAACAGACAAGCACTAATAATAATTACCCTGAAATTAAAGACTAGATGCAGAGTTGGAACAAGACTTTTTTGTTGAGCAAAAGTAAATTAAAATCATGTATGAGATTTTTTCTTTCATCTAAGTTTAATTATCTAATAAATCAAGCATAGCCAAAGCTAGCAGGTTCCAGATCCCCAGATGGCATATTGCTCCATTCCAAATGAAGGCAGCAATGACTCTCTGCAGGTGTCTATACATTCCCCTTGCCCAGACAGTAGTCTAGGCAACTGGTCTCAGACAGATACTAGCATTCACGTTGTTAAAGGTTAGGGGAGACTTTCCAATTTGTATTATTTTAAGAGTAAATGCCATAAAAACCTCACCAGCTGAACTCAGAGGGAAATAAGCACAACAGTGCTTGAATAGAAGAAAAACCTCTTTATGCAGAAAAGTTACTTTGAAACATTAAAAACAGTGTAACTTATGAAATATGAGGTACAGTTCCTAGTCTGTCGTGATTACTGAAGCTAACTACTAAAATAGTTATCTTAGGTTGTGAAGTGTGTACTTAATAAGTTCATTTACATGAATGGGTGCAGGCAGTTTTACATTTTACAACACTGATCTCTCCAGGGCTTCCATACAGTGTTAATGGTAATAAGTTCAGTATTTTAAGAAGAATAAGAAAGACTTCAGAAAACCTTTAACCTGTATAAGAATATTAGAGAAAATTCTGTCAACTATTTTTGCATAGGTAAAGGATACCGAGACTACAATACTGGAGAATATTTTAGAAAATGTCTCTTTGTTCAGTCTCAACTATTTTTAAATTACTGTATTATGCTTAGACTGGCTTATCATGAGATGAAGATTTTTCTTAATTTCGACTTCTGCTGAGAAAAAACCCAAACACACAAAGCTACATCTTCACTAACTCATCATCTGAGACATCCCAAACATTTGTATATGCACGTCAAAAGAAAATCAGGAAAGATGCATTGGTATCAAGCTTCTGTAATGAAATTACAATACACTTCATGTACAATAAAATTGCTGAATTAATTTCCTTTCCCAAAACATAAATATCACTTCAGCTTTCTGGGTCTCTCGCATCGTCATCCAGCTGTGCAGCCTCCTTTAGTGCTGAGGAAATAAATAGAATTGTTTAGGTTGGAGAAGACCTCTAAGATCATGAAGTCCAACTGTTAACCAAGAACAGCAAAGTTCATAATTAAATTATGACCCTACATGTCACATCTATAGGTCTTTTAAATACCTCCAAGGATGGTTACTCAACCACCTCCCCAGGCAGCCTGTTCCAATGCTTAACAACACTTTCAGTGAAGAAATTTTTCCTCATATCCAATCTAAACCTCTTCGGGTGCAACTTGAGGCCATTTCCTCTTGTTTTACTGCTTGTTACTGGGGAGAAGACACTGACTCCTTGTTACAGCCTCCTTCTAGGCAGTTGCAGAGAGTAAGAAGGTTCCCTCTGAGTCTCCTTTTCTCCAGGCTAAATAATCCCAGCTCCACAGTCGCTTCTCACACAGTCCTCACTCAGCTCATGCTCCAGACCCTTCACCAGCGTTGTCGCCCTTCCCTGGACTCACTCCAGCACCTCAGAGTTCCTTCTGTCCCAAAACTGAGCACAGGATTTGAGGTACAGCCTCACCAGGGTCGAGTATAGAGGAACAATCCCTATCCTGGTCCTGCTGACCACACCATTGCTGATACAAAACAAGATGCCATTGGCTTTCTTGGCCACCTGGCCACACTTCAGGTTAATGTTCAGCTGCTGTTGAGCACACTGTTAACAGTTTCTTTTCTTGCTGAAAAGTGAATTTTCATCACACCAGTGTGTCTCCTATCAGAAAACATTTAACCTTGGCTTCACTCACCCAGCAGCCCCTCATTTACATGGCTGAAGAGAACTCACTCAAATTACAGAGAAACAAACACACAAAGAAAAGCCCACCTTGCAGGAATAAAATCCAGATAAAAATAAATTTATTCTAATTAAAAATAAAGAAAAAACAAAGGCAATTGGGGTAAAAGAAGCATTCTGAAATTCCTAAGTAAGTGTTTGGAGATAATTTTTTTATCAGACATAGTCCAGGAATTCTAAATCAAAATAGGTAACTTGTAGTATAGCCACACACTTCCAACTACTCTCCCTACTCTCTTCTGCAGATTAGTGCAGCCAAATGTGCTTTTACGTGACACATTAAATTAGGGGTCTCATACCTTTTTAGAAAACTTATGTCAATTTACTGGTAAAGCCCCCTGGCCATCAGCATTTCCATTTTAGTATTTCCCATCAACAAGTCAAATGCAAACATTTTAAGCTTCATTAGTCTTCAGCAATCCCAAATGCCAGTTTCTTGATTACCTACTGGGCTGTTGCATACAACTCCATCTCTTAAGCTGGAAGAGGGATTACAGTATTATAAAATCCCTTAGAACTTGCATCATAAACTGAACTATTGATACCATCTGTTGTAAAAAGAGCGACTTGTTCTCCCTGCTGAAGAAAAGATTGAGGTTAATATGCTTCCCCAGTGCTGTGCAGCGAATTGGAAGAGTAGGGTACACTAAAATTCTGAATTTTATAGTTGCCCATTTCATGACTATTGTGTATTATCTTTTCAACAACCTGGATGCACAGCTACCCCAGCACATCAGACTCATGTCCTAAAAATTCTAGGACTATTGTAGCTCTTGAGGCTGCAAATGACTTTTTAACATTTGTATATTCTTAGCTATAACATCATTACTTCATGCCCAGATAGTTCAGCTGGAGAATCCAGCCTCTGCATGAGATGTTTAAGACAGTTATTTCAAGTGCTTCAGGTCAATAAGCCAATAGTACTGCACTTTTGTAAATGAGGCCAGGATTTCTCATGAGGCTTTACCAGTAACTTCAGAAATATTAAATTATTCCTTTCATCCTCTTTGTCTTACCTAACACCAGAGATCTCATTTAAGAAAAAAGTTCATTGTGTTCTAGGAGACTTCATGCAAATAAAACTCTGAATACAGATTCAGCTGGAAAATAACACTCCTACCTACATTACGATCTTATTGTTTGCCAAATAGAACAATTACAATTTCTAAATAAATTCATTTTCACAGCAAAATTAAAAACAGAAAGCTCATTATACAAAAGCTTTAAGGAGCTGTATTTTATTTTCTCATTTAATTATTTTCTTACCCAAGTATCTTGACTGTGTGTTTAGGCCAAATTTCTCTCCTACCACTGCTCAGTTTCTGATAATGACGATTGATAATGAATGCCGGATTAGAAAGCAAGAGTAAGACCCTTCCTGCAACAAAGTATCATATTTTAGCTCAAACAAAATATCTAAAAATACCAAAGAAATACAGGAGAACAAAATGAAAGTAACAGATGAAAATGTGCCCTACATTCAAGTGCAAGGCAGAGAAGAAATTCCTTTTGAGTAGTTTCAGGCAGGTGCTTAGGTGGCAGATACTATGATGAAAGAGGAAAAGAAGCATCTTGCAGACAAAGGAGAAATAGTCTGGACTCAGGCCCACTTATCCATTTCCACCAGATTTGGAATCACCACACATACTTGTCTTCCATAACAAGAGCTCTTAAGCTAGTTCATATGATATGACAAAGTCATCTATCATTTGCAATGTAAGACTCATGGTGAAGAAAATTTGCAAATAAGAGGAAAAATATCTAAAGATTTCCTTGGTCAGAAGAGTTAAAGGAAAATAGTCTGCAATTCTGCATGAAATTTTGAGAGGGAAAAAAAGCTTTACAGTTTTTAACAAATGAAGAAATAAATTCTATTTAAGTTACTTTAAGACTTCAGTATGCATTTTTGGTATGATGGGGGGAAAAAAAGAGCTCACAAAAATATTTCACTTTTAATTACAGGCACAGGGAAAATAAAAGTAAAGCTTAGTGAAGTAAGCCTCTCATTTTCTCATGTGTGCACTGTCCCCAACAGATACATTACTTAAGATCTACATGCCCTACCATATGAAAATCAGATGTAACCTTACCCATGTCACAGACATATACAAACATCTCTACCAAGACTCCAGAGAAAGCTTCAAGGATAGTAGTATCCAGACGACATTGCTTCTGAAAAAGTACAAAGCCACTTTAAAATCCTGCTCTTTACTGCGTCTGCATATTCAGTTTGTCTCAGAGGAACATGCACACCCCATCAGGTGATGATAAAATCTAGAGCTGTAATGCTGTTTACAGCGACTATACACGAATCAAACCATGGCTTTATCCAAGTGTGACAGAATTCCTATGAGATGGAAGGAGCTCAGTGAACCATCACACTCTTCTAATGAGTAAACACCTTTCTGTCTCTCCTAATCTCTACAATAAACAGCAATCAGTAATTCCAGGCTCTCCTCTTCACTTAGTATGACACCTAATTCTGAAAAGATAAATGTGATTATTTTGACAGAAAAACAGATGATGCAAAACAAATTACTAACATCAGCCTTCCTGTAGAATCAAGCCAGAATGTTCTCATAAACATAAGCTTTTTTCCAGTCTAAACTCACAACTGGTTACATATCAAGTTTATAACATATAAACTTTGAAAAATAATTTGGTTATTATCCACCACACTTACCTAATTTTGAACAAACACTACTGAGGGCTTTTAAAAAGTAAATTATCTGGGTATATACAAATGCAGACTGAAAGTGTAGAGATTGAACACTCCTCCCAGTTTACCAGAATTATAGTAGTGTGCAACATTCTGTCTTATTCACAGCCCTGCTTTATGAAGTATTTTAATATTGTGGTTTCATAAAGTTTTAAAAAAACAAGAGAAAATACTTTACTTTTAAATTCAATGATGCTCACAAGATTTCAGTACTGAATGGTTTGCTCTAAAAGGTCCTTTACTTATTAAACTTCTAAGACAATGCTGATGAAGATGAAGAATATGTCTGTAACAAAATTTATCAGGTTTTAGTAATAATGCATCAATCACATTATCATCATTTTTTTAAAAATCAGTTTTCCCAGATTAAATTTACTGTAAAATTTGATAGAAATAAACTCTCTCTCAATGTACCAGCAGGATACCTCCCATCAACAGGTACTGATTCAGCAGGTTTGCAACCATTATCTGTGCCTTTGAGTTCAAGGAACTGAGGTAGTGAGCGAATTCATATCAGCGACAGTTTCCAGCAAATGGACAATCAGCAAAAAAGATGGGAATCCTGGACTCCAAAAGTTGCCTAATATGGCAAATCAGCATGCATAGATGTGAAGACCAAATGCCTAATTATTTTGCATGCTATTTTTTGTAATTCATTTCTATCTCATTGCTTCTACTACCACATTAATTAAAACCTAGGACAGGGCCTCTTCTGAAGCAATGGCAACAGTTTTTCCTTCTTTGTGTTAGGTAAAATGCCTTACCAACTTTGCCTCCTTTCCTCTCAAGAAGTCACTATCTTTCCTGGTCTGGAAGCTCACAAATAAATCATTGCTTTTCTCAGGCTATTTAAAATGTCAGTATTTCACTTCAGCAGAAACTGAAAGTATAATCTCTACTAGACATGATACGTTTTATCATAATTTATTTTTTCTATATCACAAAAATCACAGGTTCGCAAAGCCAAACAAATTAATATCCTATCAATGGAGGAAAGGAGGATTAAATTTTTTAAAATTTAACAACACATTTTATGTTTTGGGTTTTTTAAAATCTTTAAAGAAGGGAAACTGATGAATCTGAAGTCAAGGGCCAGGGACTCACGTCCAGCACTCAGGAGATCAGATGTTCTGGTTAAGTGGGCACTAGATGGAAATGCTTAATTCATATCCAAACTCCACTGACTGCTCATCAGCCCTCTCAGGTAAAATACTGCCCTGCAGGACACATCGACTTTGCAGTTCATTAACTAAGAAGTTCTGTATTTGGAAGATAGGAAAGAAAGTTTAAAAAAAAAACCCCAAAAAATAGTCTTTTCCCAAGATATCTTTTCTAACTATAAAAATACCTTGATACACATATACTCATCCTTCCACTGTACTGTGCTTGAGATGTAGTCCCAAACTACATTTGAAGGCTTTGTGCCCCACTTGATCTTTGAAATCGGTAATATCAGTATGTATGCAGCAGTCCCGTGATAATTTTTGGTAGCAGAATGAAAACCTTTATCTTTGATGAAATCGAGTTTGAATTCATAGATCTTCATAGAAGTAAAACCATACAAATGAATTATTTGGGCCATAAAAGTTTTACGCTCTCTTTATAAAAGATATTATTTCAAAACAGGTCAAAAGCTCATGTCACAATGTGCTGGAGTAGCATTGGGTGAAAAGAGGGGCTGGGCCTTATTCAGAGAAGATGCAGGAGGAGGAGCTTTTATTCCACTGAAGAATTACATTAGAATCAATATCTTGTGCTTACCAGAAAACCAAAACACTCCTCACAAGAATTTGCACCTACAGTCTCCTTTTATTTCATTTTGCTGTGGTGGAGAGGTAAATATACATACTAGGATTTTCTGAAAATAAATCCTTGACATGCTTTTAACATAAAATAGTCTTAAATGAGATGAAGTGTTATATACTAAGAGTTACAGATGCTTCATGACACAAATCTCACAACATTAAAGAGGGCAAAACAAACCACTAGAGACATGCATGTATGGGATATAGTCTAATGAGTTCTTTTGGAACTTATTTGAGCATACAGGTGTCAGTCACCTGCAACTATTTTAATTTCAGAAGTTCGTATTTCAAAACACTGGTTCAGATTTACCTCTCCTCCCATGAATAGTATTAATGCTATGGGGACCTTTTTTTTCTTTTCAAAGTACTTTAGGCTGGCATCAGAAAGTACTTTAAATTTTAAGAGTGCCTCCTGTGCATCCCTGTCTAGCACATCTAAGAGGAAATATTGTCAATCAAGTCTGACTAGCAGTCATACAGGTCATGAAAGCAGTTGCATAACCAAACAGTGGGGACAGCCTTTGTATTCAAAAGACAATGCAGTGCTGCAGGTTTGAAAACAACAAAGCAAGGGAGGTGTGTTCAAAATCACAGCTGAAGGAGAACAGAAACATCTACATACTTTAATCTTGGAAAAACATTTAGGACGCTGAATATCCCTCTGTACCTTCATAAAGACAAAAGAAGCCTGGTACAACTGGGAATGACTGCCTGTTTTGTTTTGCTGCTCCAGTAGTTATAAATGCCACATCTCGGGCACCGCTGCTGCTGCTTTGTTGCTGTGAAGTGACAGCTGAGAAAAATTATGATGCTAGAGATTTGTGTTATGAATATACAAATAGGTGAGAGACAACTGATTCCTGCAGACAGGAGTCTAGACATTTCATTTAGTATGTGCTTCTCCCTTTTCCCCTTCCTTAAATCCAGCAACCCACCAACACATACAGCCTTACCAAATACAATACAATGTGCTTCTGGAAATCTATTGGTAAATAATGGTGCAGACATTGTTACAGCCTGAACACACTCAACAAGCTTCAGCAGTAGCATTGATCTCACTGTCATAAAAGAGACTAGTCCAAGGTTTCTGAGCCTACTGGGATGCTGAATAGTCACCTCCAGACAGTCCTGCTTTGTGTGCACAGAATAAATTGAACTATTGACAATGCAATATTTGTTATCTTTGTAACAAAAAATCTTAGTGAAAAAATGTAGCAAAAGAGAAAATGCAAGTACCATACAATATATAAAGAGTAACTTTCTTGAGAAGTTGCACATTAGCTCTAAAACACTATATAAGAGCTTCTGAACAATGCTGAAATGTAACAGGCATTTGGAGTTTGGTTATGTTGACACACATACCTGCTACCCTGTCATGCAACAAAAGAAAAGGGTTTAAGCTATTTAGGAGAGAGAAAAAAAGAATCCTTTTTTTCTTCTTCTTTTAAACACAATTCAAAGCCAATCTCCAATTAAACCTGAGTATTACCAATTCACTTATTTAATACATCCCCAAAGGACATGGCTTCATATCGATAAAGAACATATTCTTCTATTGTGTTTGACATTGAACTAAATGAAAAAAATTTAGCATGTAACTGAAATAAAAATATCAGTATCAGAAGTATGTTCATAGCATCAATGCACCATTCTGGAAGCTAGACATTGATAAAAACTAGAATGGTTTGGTCTTTTTGATTCCTTTCTGGGGCTTCAGGGTAAGTTCTCCCTGCCACGCATCCCAGTACAATGGTTTCAATTGCTCTTAAGAAAATAAAAGGATTACAGTGATGGATAAATTTAAGCTTACAATTTCCAGCCATTTCAGTTTTTGTTCTATTTCTACAGACTTTCTAACAATCTACTTCAATACCAATGTTGTCTTCTTTTTAGAATCTTTCCAAGTTAATAAAAAGCACAAAATTACAGAACTAAAAATGCTATAGCTTATACATTGGCACATTAGAGGAGGCTGAACTATTTGAAGTTAAATCAAGGAATTGTCAACAGTACATCACATTCAGTAATGACATCAGGACTTCTTAAGAGTCCTACATCCACTGGGGAGGACAGTTATATTATACTATAATAGTAAACTTGGCATGGTCATCACAATAATAAGTACCCACAGACAACAAATTCCACCCAGTCTCAGAGCCCCCTTGCCTGCAAGCTCATGAATGCCAAAAGGAACAATAAGAAGACTCTTTCTATTATGGTGTTCTCTATTATTAGGCCAGGTCTTGTTTTTGCAACAGAAACCGTTTTTGAATGTATTTATAACCAAAACTAAGTTTCCTGAATGTCTTCATTCCTGAGTAATATGATTGTTTTCATGACACACTGAGCTAACTAGACAAGATCAGAAAGAATGCATTTCCAGATGTACCCCGAGAAGAATTTGATATACAGACAAAGTACAACACAGAAGGTTTATTTACACCATCACCCCCTGGTTTATGCCTCAGTCAAAATTCTTGTCCCCACTAACAACCAACAATTAACTTGAATCAGCATAAAATTGTTTCTTGAGAACTCTATAAAACTTCATTAACAAACAATTTTGATGTAGAATACTTAGGGTATCTGAAAACATGCGACTTGAACTTCCGGAAAGTTTTGATTAAATAGCATCATATAAATTAAAAAGGCTTAAAAATAAGACATACGATAGAGCTCAAGGGTACCATCTTATTATGGTCATACTTCTTCTGCAGCAACACATGAACCATCCCAAAACACACTTGTTGATCAGAATATTCAGATTCTGATGATTTGGAAGAAAAATAAATTTCAGAAAAAGACCCTGTGGCACTTAAGCAACAATAAATTCTGAAGAAACCAAGGTGCTGATGTGGTGGTACCACATCTCTTCACTGACCACATGCAAGCAAGACAAACTTTCAGAACAACCAAGTGAAAGGCTATACCTACAAATGGTTACAAAGGTCAGATGATAGAATAGGGGAATCACTGCTCTCAGAAGCAATAACCCAAAATAAGACATCTGGAGACTGGCTAATAATAATTTGGGTATTGCACTAAATGTGGTAAACAAAGAAATCTGGAGAATATAGAAAACAAAATTACTTTGGCTCTGATTAGACTAGTACTAGAAAAGCAAAAGAAATGTAGGATTTCCCACCTCAAGAGCAATGCTGTAAAAATGGGAAATGCTTGAAGAAAAGATCCCAATGTATTGGAGTTTTTTTCATTGAAGAATCACAGTGACAGCATAAAGAAGTCTTTATTCACCAAGAAGAAAATTAGATGGTAATTTGATTAAAACATACAAGCAAGACATCAAAGGGAACAGAAGGGTCCTAAATTTAGGGAGGCAATGAAGGACAAGAAACTGGAGATAGTCAAATGTGAAATAGGTGACTTTTCTTTTCTTAAGTGGCACAATTTTTGCTTGAAAGAAGGAACTAAGGGTCACCATTTTTGCAACTTACATATATGAAAGCATGATTTTCATAAATTGATTTTGGGGTTTTGGTTGGGTTTTTTTTAAAGAGAAAATACTATTAGCTCAAAATTTTAAGAACTGAAAACACAATGGAATTCATGTCAGTGTTAAAAAGTTGAGAGGTTTTCTGGCTTTAAAACCTGGCTTACTTGGAAACATTCAATACAAATAAAATACTACTACCTGAACATTATTTTTTTCAGTGCATAAAGTGTTCTATACAAAATTCTCATTTTGAAAATTGTGTGTAGTGCTTTCACAAATGCAAATGTCGTTTGGCAATCTTTGTAGCTTTACTATCATAGCAAAGGAACATGAAAGTGCCTCTACAGATCAGTACATTGGTACTAACTAAAGAATTACCAAATATATAAAATCTGTGTTCTCTTTATTTCAAAGTGAAGAGTAAAAAAAAAAAAGGCAATATATAAGAATAATAACATAATAAACTCTTAAAAATCAGACAGCTTATGTTTCAAAAGACATAAATCACCTAATTAACACTGAAATAAACTGTCTTTTCTCTGACATGAGCAGTGAGAAGAGACTGAAAATTATGGCAGCAGAAATGAACCACTGGAATAAGAGCAGAATGAACAATCAGGCCAAGAACTCAAAAGGCTCCACTCATAAATTACTCCAAAATAAGTTTAACATTTCACTTATGTTTTATATCAATTTTTCAGTAAGATACAAGACCTAGAAATTCTGTTATCACAAAAGAAGCCTGATCATGCAGAATTTTATTTGCTCTTTAGAGAAGAAAACCAGCTGACCCTGTGCTGCATCAATTTGTGAAAAGTCAGTTCTTCACAAGAAGAGCATTTTCAGTCAAATCTCTAGAATTTTGTAGGGCCAAACAGATTTCTTTTGAAATAGGTTGCTCCTGAGTAATGGAAGTGGTGAGATTTTTTTTTTTTTTTTTGCCCATTTTTGCTTCTTCTTATCACCTTCTAAAAGGAACCAAGTTTTTCAATGTATTTGAAAAGGAGAACTTCAAAGAAAGGACATCAAATCTGCAGAGAGCACTCACACAGAAGATAAAACACTTCTTATAATGATCTGTGAACTCGAGTACAGGTAGCCCACCTTCACTTCAAGGGCTCAACACAAAGACAAAGCAACAAAGGAAGACTAATTGATCAAACCATTCAAGATTATGTCAATCTCCAGCAGATATCATATAGCCCTTGTAAAATACAGTTACCTTGGAGGGGCTTAGAAAAAAAGCCTAAATTAAAATTCCGCTCGCTCATATAACATTAATAAACAATTTTAAAAATAAATAAATGAAGGATTGCTTATATGGGATTTAAAAAGAAACTAATTAATTTATCGTATAGCTTTATGCTGCAAATAGGTTGCTGTATAATAAATATTTAGTTGTACCCTGAAGCCAAGGGATTCAACACTTCTTAAAATTCTTCTGAGCTTCCGTTAGTAAAATATGGAATAAATCAACTTTTCGTGGAGAAGGAAAATGTGAGTGCATAAGCATCTCTAACATAGATATGCACCTGTGATGTTCTAAAAGACATGAGATTAACACAACATCCTTTCTTTTTTCAGTTTCTAAATTACGAGATATTTTATATTCCCATTCAAGGATTAACTGGAAAGCAGATCAAGCTAGCTACCTAGGAAACATGAGAAGCAATATAATGGAAATTTAACTAGTTCTCTACTTTGGAATGAGAAGAACTCATGAGACACACACAAATGTGTTTTGATATGCAATCAGAACAGAAAAAAACAAAAGTGAAAACGAACTCCCTGCAAGAATTCAGGTGGTATTCCAAGTGGCTACGATTTCTGAAGATGTTTTCTTTTTAATTCTAGTAACCTGAATCTGTTTTCATAGATGAAGGGAAGATTCTGATGGCAATCAAAAACAGGAAATAAAGCATATATGAATGAAAATGGTAATCTGCTGCTACCATGAATAACTTATTTTGTAGATAGATTTTTTAATGAAAGACTTGGAATTTGCATAAAGCCATCAAGGAGCCCACTTAAAACGCCTATGACAAATTGAGATATCTTTTACTTTTCACAGTGAGGGATAACTTTGAATAATTAACTCAGGTCTATGTTGAAAATGGCATTACACAGCTCTAAAAGGATTGCCACATCTACTTTGAAAACAAGAAAGTAACTAGCAACAATCTCCATGGAAGTAAATAATTAACACACTAACAGTTTTAGCCTTTCTCTTCCATTCTTCTTGGTTTAGTGGAAGAAGAAGAATTCAAACAGCACAGAAGTATTTGATACATGAAGTGTCACAGTATCCCTGTGAGGTAAGTAAAGATAAATGCCCAGAGAATTAAACTACTGTGCCTCTCACCCTGGGCACCAGGACTGCTGCATCTTCAGGTTCATGGCACACTGCGCTAGTCCTCTCACTCAGAACTCAAGAATAGGAGTTCTTGGGTAAAAGGAGACACACACTACATGATTCAATACCTGAACTGTTCAATCCAGAGAGACTTCTATTGCACAATTCCAGAGGCTGGCCCATGTAATCATTAGGCACTGTTTAAATAGACCGGCAGTATTCCCTTTCCATATGGATTATAACTCAGTCTTAATTTCTTATACAGCTATAAAAAGTTGTAGACACTCTAATTTTTTTCTTGCAAGTGTTTTCCATTCATTAATTAATTATATCCTTGAACAATTTTAGGCTGTATTATTACCACTTCACAAAATATAACTATTAGCATTGCAGGAAATTAATCTCATGCATGCATAAATTACTTGCTGCAGGTCCCAAATGGTTTACACAGGACTATCTGGATCATAAAGATGCACTAAGTCACAGAACGTAAGACCCTCTGGTATTTTCTGTTGTATTTCCTTTCAAGAAACCAGCAATCTGCAAATGTGGATGTGGAATTGCTATTGTTCAGATAAACAATAACTTTTTATCAATTATTTTCTCTGGGCTAATTGAACTTCTGTCTGCACTGTAGTGCATCTGTGGGCCATATAAAGATCTTGGTCTGGACCTGGGCTTTCTAGAAACCATATGCGCTTTCTTTTCAGCCATGAACTTAGGAGTTTCCTAAGATCTGACTTAAAAAAAGAATGAAGGAATTAAGGAAGTGTAGGAATTGATGCCTTTCAGCTTCCCCTACGACCAAAATAACCTATTATATTCTACTAGCTACCAAAGTCTAGGAGAAAGGGGAATACATGCATGTGCAAGGGTATTTAATTTAGCTATTCAGCTATACTTTCAATGCCACATAGCACTGCAGAGTTGTATTGAAATTGAAATGCATATATCTCAGCGGTCTAATCTGTATTTGTGAAATCAAACCAAGCCCTTTTTTTCTGTTGAAGGACCCTGTCTTCATGTAGGGTAATCCATGTATCTTTCCACACTCCTTATTCCTTCATTAAAATTTCCCACAAAACCGTAGCTAAATCTTCCTATGGATAACTTCCTTAAATTCATAGGTAACAATAAATAAATAGGAACACAATCAGAAGCCTGACGTAGATGATTCGGTATACAACCTTGATTTACATATTTTCCTCTTCCAAACTTCTTACCTATTATCTACCTTTAAACATCTTGTTTCATGATAGCACAACCTGTTTTTTTACATTGAAATAGGTATGAACTCACTATAAGCAGCACAACGTAAAAATGCTGAAGATACGTAATTCTTATGCTGGGTATTCAATGAATATCATAAGCCCTAGGTACAGCAACACATGAACAGGGACATCCATACATGGTTACTCAGTACACTCATTTTAATTCCCAGAAATTGATAAATTTAGAATGAGAAAAGCTATTTAAAAGTTAATTTTTCAGCTGCTAAGGATAATCATTCAGATTTTAAAATGGCATTTGTGTGTGCATGGGACAGAGATACTCGGATCTTTGTAAAGACTGACAGGCACGAGGCTGATCTATTTTTCAAAGTAGAGCACAATCCATTAAAAAAATCCATTAATCCATTAGTCACTTTTTCCTATCAAAATAAGACCCATTTGTAAATTACCAATTAGTAAAGGAATAACATTAAAGTGGGTAAACACACTTTATTCTATTGACTCTTTATTACAATCAACTAGATTTCTACTAAGTTCTCACACAGCCTTACAGTATAATCAGAAATTTAAACTGTCCTCCTTCTATCTTTAGCCAGGAGAGGCGAGAGAGTTTTAAAAACAAAAAGAAGATAATCTTCTTAAACAGGATGAAGCAATCATACTTAACTGTAAAATAACCATGCAGCTGTTAAGAAGGTGCAAGTTAGTTCTTATGCCAAATTATTTTGTATTTTAATAAGTACTGTAGTATATTTAGATAAGAACACTGAATCATTTGACCTAGAGTTATAGATACACATCTCACAATATTTTTTTCATTAATTAATGCATAGGCAGCAGTGAAGACAAAACCCAGGTGAAGTCCGCCAAAGCATCATTCCAATACACAAAATGAGGTTTAAACTGCATTTGTCATTACTGAGACTCAAGTTTTACTGCCGTTTTGGTAAAGAAGTTAAACTAAAAAAATTTTCATCTGACAGTTCAGCAGTTTCCTACCAGTTAAAATTGGCCAAATACATAATAAAGGTAGTAAAGTTCCAGACTGACAGTGCAGGCTGTGTTACATAAGAAGCATATAAACACTTCCACAACTTAAAATAATCACATATTTTTAGTATCATTCAACTTCCTCTCTGGCTAGTTCCTTTTTTCAAAACAAAACCCCAAATACGGAAATGAAATGTTATTGTTCTATTTAAAAAAGAAAGAAACTATGAACTAACAAATTTGCAGGTTATCATTTCTGAAAACTGTTACTATTTGACAAGTAACCTGCAGAGTGAAGGATTTTAAGAGACTGGTCCCTCTGTTGTTCACAAAATAGACTCCAAACATTTAATTATGTCCTCTGTTCCTCCAAATATCACGTAAGAGTCTTGCCTGACTTCCTGCCCATGTTTACTTCAGCAACAAGTGCCATGAATGCATCATTCAGCTCTTAATGTTTAGCTTCCAAAGGAAAAAGGCACTACAGCTTTGAAGGAAAAAAAAATTTTAAAAGCAAAATAAAATAACAGAAATTCATCCAATAAAGTTCTGGAGCAAAAAATCATCTGAAAAAGTCATGCATATATAAAGTTGAGCTTTTAAGAAGTACATACAAGTAGTCTGAATAATGTCACACTTGTAAATATATCAGGTGGAAAGTCTGTACAATAGCATATTTGCCAAAAAAATTAATCAATGCACTCTAAAGCAGCAGGTGATGCTGCACTGTAAGACCGTGTTTCTTTTCACTATTTGCTATGAACAGCATAAGCTACCATGCCAAAAGCTCATTCTCCTTTATTTTTCACTAGACACTTAGCCACATAACTACCAGATCCCTTGTTGTAGCACTCCTATACAGAGTAGAGCAAGTGTAAACCAGAAGAATCAAATGCTAAGAAAACAGTATATAAAATCTGTCTCTAGGGATTTAATGAGGGCAAGGGACTTTGGCCTTTCTGGACACTCAGAAGGAGCAGAAAGTCATGAAGCATTTATTCCAACAGCCTGGGAAAACACTGTTTAATCTGAAGGACAGAGTTTTGTCTCTTTGAATAAACTCAGGTAAGGTCTGAGAGCTAACCGACATAATTACTGTATAGAGGAATAGCCACCAAAAAAAAAGGCAGCAGTCACTTGGACAACTAGGGAGGAAGGAAAGTAATATAGGGTTTGAATTCCAACTCCACCATGAAAGGAAGAACAAAACATAGAACTTAACAAAAATCATGAAACAACATTAGAGGGAGTAATTCTTGTAAGCAGAGTTTTGGTAATAACAGAAGCATGAAATTACAGTAATTTCACAAATATAAGGCGCACTGGATTATAAGGCACACTTTTTTTTTCCTAGCAAGGATCTGTGCGCAACAAAGTAACGAATTAGGAACAGAATAGCCCGATCGTGGGGATGACTGGCAGCTGCTCAATTTGCAAACAGTTTTCACAGACCGGCAAAGCCTTTAAATGCAGCCCCAGGCATCCTCCCCGTGCGGCAGGCCCCAGCATTCCCGCCCGCCCCTGGCACCGGCTGCCGTGGCTCTTGCAGTGCACGGTTCGGCTTGCACTTCAGGGTTGGGAAATTTCCAAACTTTGTCCGTATATAAGGCGCACCAGATTATAAGGCACATTTCTGGGTTTCAAACCAAAATTTTAGTCACAAGAATGCGTCTTACAGTTGTGAAATTACTGTAATTTTAGGCTGTCAGCAATGTGGGCAGCAATTTTCCAGTTAGAATTTTTCAGTTTATATATGAAAGCACCATTAATTTCTATATACCATTTTTACCTACCCTGAAATAAAATGTACTTTCGGCAGCTAAATAAGAGGTTAAAGATTTCTTTTTGGAATTAATGTCTGTGTATTTATATGAGCACAGGTTTTAGCAGTATCAGTCGACTTCCCAGGCTTTGCAGAAGCTCATCATGTTTCCGGCTAAAGAATATTTTATAGCACACTTTTCAGCTCAGGCTGCATGCCCAAAAAGCCATGTGTGTTTTCCAACCTTACTCTGCACTGTGAACTACAAGGACTGCAGGATCAGGTACAGAAAAATGACCAAGCAGTCTAAAAGGAAGTTCATTGTTTCTAACACTGTTTACATGTGGATTTTTCCTCTCAAACCAAGACTCCACATTAACTCACAAGTTTATGCTGCTACAAATAGCAAGAGAAAATCACAGGAACATCATTTATTACAGAGTAATACCAGAAGAGAAGTAACTCCACTGTAATATTTATCATCCCCTTTCATATCCTTTCAGACATAAGCTACCAAACATGGCCACAGTAAGCATCTGTGCATCCTGTTTAGGTTACGTTTTCTCAATCACTATCTACTATTTTGGAAGTTTCTCCTTCCCTAAGATCATTGTCAAACTACATTGTTAAAATATATATTGTTAGGTAGACATCTGACACTATTTAGTACAATTCAATGCTTTCAAACATTTAGTTTGAAACACAAACACCAGTCACCTCTTTTTAAATAAAACCTTCAAGATATACAAGGGAATATGCAATCATAAACTATTGTTTCTATTACCAAATATTCCTGCAGAAAGACAAGTGGGAGAGATCACCAGAGGTTTTACAAACAGTAATTTGTAATTGTTCAAATCACTATGTGCATCATATAAAAAAAATTTAGCATCCATTCCTTTATGCACATAAACATACTAAAAGAAGCAGTCAATGCATAGACCTATCCACATAATAGATATGCAATACAAAACACTTTTCGAGCAACTATTCTAAGCACTTTGTGCAACTTCTGTGATAACCTATTCTTGAGTCAGTTGCTTTGACTTCAACATGGCGGACAACAACTGCCAAGCTTGCCACTGACAAGATACAGCAACAGAGCCACGCCAACAGAGTTCGAAAGTCCAGACACCAGAGACTGAGAAAATGGCTTGAAAGTGTGTTTTTTGAGATCTCAGGAGGAACCTCACACATTATGAGGAATTTAGAGCTAAATATAAGAAAACACAAACCCCACAACATTTCAGGAAGATTTCCTACCCAATGCTTCTGCACAGCATCCTACTATCTCCAAGCAACCCCAGCCTTTCCCCAGAGAGCATAAATTCCCTTCTGTCCTCACATGCATCTCACTGTGCACATTATGCTTCTTCCCTTGTCATCAGGCACTCTGCACTAGTGCTTAGGCTCTCTCAAACTCACAGTGCTCAATTTTTGTTCAATGCAACTGTCTGCTCCTGCAGCTTCTTGTCCTTCCCTCCAAGTTTGTTCCTCTTTTGACTGTTTCTGCTCACTCATACAGGTGCAATCTTTTTGTTCTGTCTGCACTCTCCATGAAAAAAACCCCCTGGCTCTGCCTAGGACAATACACACTGAAGAAGTGAGTGCTGACATCAGCATCAGACTGCAGATCATCCAAAAAAAAAAAACTGGTGGATGTATCTTTGCCCTCACCTTCTGCATCTCCTCAGACGAGCCCTTCTTCCCTCCCTCTGCCCCTTTGATAGAGGTTTCAAAATCAAAAAATATGAAAGCTGCTTTTAGAAGGTTATGAAAATAAATGCTATTGTGTCACTGAGAATAGAGAATAGAAATATCCAACATCCTGTCTCTGGATGGAGGTGCCAAAGAAAAGATGTGGATAATGATAACTTCCCACGGCATACCTCTAAGCAAACTACTTCTTCAGCACCACTCGTTCCAGAGGTTGTCTCTGTATCTTAGGCCTAGTCTTTCCATTCATTAAACATTTAGGAAAACGTAATTGAAAACACATCAATTACTCCTTGCAGGCTGATCACTGTGCATCACTGCTAGAAGGAAACTGACCAAATAAACTGTTTACATCAAAATGGCTTTTTAACCCTAAAATTTGCTCTGCACATGAAGTTCATCCCTGACTGTTATACTCATCTTAACAGTATCCTAAAAACCCCAAAAACAGTAACAAATATTAGCAACTATGTTAAAAGAACTCTGACAGCACTGATTCAACCTAGAGCTCTCATTTCATCATTAGGTTCCTTTAAAAATAGATGGACTTGCACAATCATGATTTTGTTCTGAAAGTATCTTCTAGATGATAAGATGAGCAAACCATGCTTTAATAATAAATACATTAAATCTGAACTGCAGAGGAAGCTAAATTAACCCCACTGGGGTTCCCATCTCTGTTTTGCCAGTTTTGTTTTTGTTTGCTAGGACGTGATATAAATATTGAAACATTTGGCTCAAAGTACTCTTGGGTATACACAGGAGACTTGCAGAGCCAGTTCAGTGTCAAGCAGAGGAAAAGGAGAGCAAATGACATCCTGTCTGCATGTAATTTTTTTTTCCAAAGTTTGCTTCCCACAGTTGGGATTTAAAATAGTATCTTAGCTGCATTATAAAAGCAGAGTGTTGTAAGTTTACAACAACTTTATTGTTTACCACAAGATGAGTATGTAACAGATAATTAGAAGAAATAAATTAATTGCCCTGTATCAAATTCTAAACCCCTCATTACACGTTTTCCCATATACTTTAACTCAAAAGGAGAAAACACGTCTGCAAAAGGAAAATGAAACAGAACACTGGTCTTTGTCAGACCATTTATTTGGGCTTAGGCAATTTCCCCAAATGCTAACATAATACCACAATGTGTGCAGGATCAATACATACTTCAACACAAGTTTAAAACATTTTTCTTCACTTAAAATGCATTAGTGGTTCAAAGAAGCAGCAGCTTAGTTTTACTGTACTGCAAGCCAGTGTGCCTGTGTAATAGTGAAACAGGTCTTTTTCTGTGTATATTTAAAGAGATGTCAGTATTAAGTGAAAAACTGTGTAAGTTCTCAGACGACTCTTATTTCAAGTCATTACAGACTCATTCTTCTCCATCAAGAAAAATCATTATTTTGCTTATTCTGGCATCACACCTATGTTATCACTGATCATAAAGAGCTACTTGTTAAAGCTATTTTAAGTCAACTTTCATTGAGTTTATTTCCCACAGCCCTTACATCCTGTCACTGGGGAAACATCTGTGGGCAGGAATGCAAATTATCAATTATATCTAAGGAGGCAAAAAAAAAAAAAGTGTAATAATCTGCCTTTGTTTTTCAAAAATTCTATAAATAAAATATTTCTGAAAACTGATTTCACAGTTCTGCTAGACTGAAACAGTTTGGGGTTATTGTTTCATGCCATTATTTCTTCCTTTTAGTATGTTCCATAAAACCTTCCAAAAGTTATCAGAATTGAAATACATTTAACAACTGAATGCTGATCTGCACTAAAATCCCCATCTCCCAAACAATACTAAGGAACTCCTAAAGCCTGTCAAGTTCCTGAATACTTTTAAAATGCTAACACAGACAGAATTTAAAGCTCTATGATAAACAAGCAGAAACTGCTTCGAGTTCTGAGTACCTTGGTAAATTAGCAGAGAGAAAGGGACACTTCCAAAACAGTGGAATGCATATTATAAATGTTTAGAGCTTGCCTAATCCAGAAGTGAGACCCACATGAGATAACGTATACATTCATATTACTAGGATTACTTCAGTATAATTCCTAGACCATATTTTTATCTCTAGTACAAGAACAGATCACATTGCTTGGAAGGTCTGCTAGAATTTTAGTTCATGTAGCATAATGGTACAATTAATGAACAAAATAATGTGCCATTTTAACTTCCTTTAGGATGAAATTCAAACACACACACACCCAAAAAAACAAAAAAAACAAAAAAAACCAAACCAACAAACACCCAACAAAACAAAACAAAACCCCAAAATACAGTAGTTTCACGAATATAAGCCGCACCTTTTTCACTG
>VRYO01002734.1:42633017-42653073 GCA_009812075.1 Sialia sialis | reverse complement strand
AAAAAAAAACAAACCCAAAAACAACCCAACAAAAAATCCTTAACGAAAACAACCAACCAACCAAAAAAACCCAACAACATACACAAACCCCCATATCTCAAACAAAATAACTCCCTCACAAAGCAACAAAAAATCTCCTGAACAGGTCATCTAAACTAAAAATGAGACAGTTATCTCAAGTTTTGAGGTAGTGGCAGTTCTCTAGTAAATCTTTTTCTCTCTCTCATTTTAAATATTTTTCTCAAAGGTACAGATGCATGTAGCATTTTGATTTATTCAAGCTATTTAAAAAGAAGCATTGTAACAAACTTAATCCTACAAGCTGCTTTCACAGCTTTTTACACACCTTGTATTTCCAAGTTATTTTGGAGAAAGAACTATGAGGTAACTATTTGCAAGAAAAAGTAACTCCCTACTGACCAACGATTACAAACCATCCTGTGCAGTGCAACACCATAAGCAAAGATAATAATGTTGTATTCCTGGATGTACAAACTGTGTAACATAAACCCAAGTCACTATCTTGTTGATAAATATTCTAGCTATCTGATTTGGAGCACAGTTATAAGTATATACAGTTAATTAGAATTATCCAAAAGGCATTCCAAGAAGAAGTCAGAGATATTAATGCAAGAGAAACAATTAAAGAACACTTGGTACAACAAGTTAACATAAACAAAAATACATTTAATAAAACAAGACTCTTTTTTTTTCATATTAGAACACACTAGAGATTAGTATATGAAATAACAGACAAAAGCTTCAAAAGCTTGTTAACTTCTTTTGAATTATGCTCTTTAGTACCCTCAAAAAGAACATGCGTCTATGACAATGTATTAACTTTTTCTTTCAACTCTATTGTTGAGAAGATGTTCTGTATTTGTGGAGGCAAACACCACTCAAAACAAGCACAGCAATGGACTTGTATTGTTCACTTGGAAAATTTTAAACACCAAAAAAAAAAAATCTATTGAGTAAGCATTCATGAAATCTAAAAAAAAAATAAAGATATATATTTAAAAATACTTCCTGTTTATATTTTAGGGAGATAACTCACACAAAGACTATGAAATTATCTTTCCCATTATAAACTCCATTTTCATAATTAACTCTGTCCCATAAAGTGGCTCTCTAATCCCACTTGCTATATTTTCACTTTGATAACAGGCTGTAAACATACTACCTTCTCCTTTTAATTAACCTGGCTAATTAACCATCAGCTTGGAAATATATACATCTGCCTTACAGATTTTTTTTGCAGTTTATTTAAACTAACATGAGTATGCTACTTTGGAATAATATCATAGTTATGCAACCAAATTAGGAGTTTTAGCATACTGCTTACAGTTTTAAATGGGAAACATTATCAGTTTGGGAAAAACAGGTTGAAAAACCATTCTTATACAGAACTGTACAAACTGTTTTTCCTCTTTCTGTTCACCATAAACACGACCTATCTGTGTAAGACCTTTCACAGATTTCTACTGATCAATATCATCCTGATACCAAAAGCGTAACTGCAGAATGGTTTAGTGACTGTGTATTTATTTGACCCAATATTTCAAGTATTTGCATTGAACACATGGGAGTTTCAAAGTTATGATCAAACTGCATGTAATAAATATATTGTCAAAGTGCCACATATGAAGATCTGATGCAAAGTTACAAAATAACAGTATATATGAAAAGGCATCGTAATAAATTATTTCCATGTGACAGCAGGCTTCAACTCTGAGGATTAATCTAGAGGATACAACAAATTCACTGTCCTGCTTACGTCCAGCTACTCCCAGTCATTAGTATCATGAAAATTACCTGGACCATGCACTGCTTATGCCTCACTTGATTGAAACGATACATTTTCTATACATTCAAGTGTTCTAGCTTTCTCCAACTTTTTCTTACAGCAATTTTCTAAGAATATATGGAAATACTTTTCAGCTAGTTAGTCCAAGACAACCTTGACAGAATTTGACAGCCACAGACCCCTCTTTGATCCATTTCAATTTAGATATGCAAGTATACATGACTACAATGACTCCTTTTGACTGATAAGGATATAGGAATACTCTCACAACAGATTAGCAGGGATGTTGCCTCTGACAGAGGAGTGGAAAAATGTGAGAGGAAACATGCAGTGAGATCCAGAAAACAGAAATCTGCCTACAGACTTATTGCTGGGGGAAGTGAGCCAGAGCTACAAGTCAGTAATGTCGATCACACTGGACAGGGGTTCTGTTCTATGGAAGAAGACAGCTTTTAGCTGAAGAAAACTGACCGCATCCCAAATAAGACATTTATACTTGTTCCAGTATCTAAGTTAGATAAATAAGGAATTTCAATTCCTCATTCTCCTTCCACCAATACATGGACTATTGCTTAGCTCTGGTAAAAACAACCCCATCCCTCAACTTCTGTTTCCTAATTTGCAAATACTGAAATTTAATTTTGGTTTAAACCAATTTTAAGAATACATTATGATCTATCAATCGATTATTTTTGTGCAAAAAATAGATGCCCTTACAGGGAACATTCTGCTCTGCATGCACACAAGGATGTGTATCGCAATTAATTATCAAACTTTGTGATTATCCTATCACAAATGCTTAATTTTTTTTTCCTCTTTCAGATACAGTCTAGTAGATTTGAGGTATTTACAGCTAATATTCTAAAATAAACCAGTTTCGTCAAGCAACAGGGCAATTCACCAGGAAATAAAAACATCATGCAGGGACCAGGCAAAACAGTGCCTTCATTTACAATATGTGACTCCTTCAAGCAGGAAAACCAATTATCAGGTAAAAATAGATCTGCACACAGCCAGGATGGCTTCAAGCTCACTGGGGGCTTGAATGTGCATTGACCAAAAAAAAACTCCAAAAAGCACACACACACAGAGCTGCAGAAAAGTTTATATAAAGTTAGGAGAGCACACATTTGGAAATGGCTGCCAATGCTCTTTGGTAGGCAGCAGGAGGCAATAACACTAGGATGAAAAAGCACAAATGCAAAAAAAAAACCCAAAACCTTTAAACAAAGAAATATCCCCCTCATATCTCAGATGCAAGTGAAGATTTCAAAGAATGCCCAGCATACACAGCATGCAATGGTAAAAAGACCTCTCCTGTGCAAAACAAAGGCAGTGTTCTGCTACACATCTTCACAGACAGAGCTGAAACCTAGATTCAAATATGCACCAACACAGAGAGACAAAACCTGAAACCACATTCAAAGATTTCCAGAAGGCAGAGGATGAAGGCTTAGGCTATTAAGGGAGCACCTCAGAACAGGAGGTAGGACAGAATTTTAATTTGGGAACATACACTTACTTGGCTAATAGAAAGAAAACTGTCAGTGTGTTAAGTTTTAACACTCAAGGTCTTGCAAAACTTTGTACTCATTAAGAGACACAAAACACTAGCACTAAATCAGCTCTGAATAACTCTTAGAAAAAAATTCTGTCATTCACATTTACAATACTGAGTTTATTCAATTGTTTTGTTACTAATGTTTATTACACTATAAGTAGTAAAAAATCTACCTACAGCACGGAATTAATTTAGTTGTGTAAATTATAGTATATATTTCTGGAGATATTTAGCAAGTTAATATCTTTTTTCATAACCTCCATTTGTATTTGTCTCCTGCTCTGAAATACAACCGCAGGCATTAAGATAACCTCTCCATGTGTTTATTTAGTTACAGCAGCTTTTCTTCAACCCTGCACACCCTATTCCAACGTGCAATCATGTAATCCTCATTGAAGTGTTGATTTTGGTCCTGCTTTTTAGTTTTTCTGAAGATATGGATAGTGCTTCACTTCCACTGTCAATTGTCATTTACTTATGTTTTCTTACCCTAAGATGGACTTCAACGATACTAAATTTCAATAGTTTTGTTGGGCATGAAAACTTCACTTATTGCTGTGATTAAAAAAAAAAAAAAAAAATTAAAAATTCAATTGCTTCCTTTTCATAAATTCCAGTTTTCTAAAACAAGGTTCAGACATAACACCTGGCCCTGCACCTTGTATTGACACATTTGCTTCTCCTCTTCCCTCTAATTATCTACTGAGCCTCTTCCAAACCAGATTAGACACTCTTCATGCATAGCTACTGATACTGAATCCATGAATAGGTAACACACATTCAATATATACTGGTCTTCAAATTATAAGAACATTCCTTTTAAGACATTTTAAACATGTCTCAGACAAACTTGTACTTTACAAAGTCACTGAAATTATCTCCTACAATGAAAATACTGTCACTCTTCTTATCCAGAAAGCTAGTGCCAACAAAAATATGGATGGAAGATTACTGGTCTTTATGCCTTGTACTAATATTCAGACTGTTTTTCCTCAACCAAACTTTCTATTTACAGTCAAAAAAAATTTAAAAGTCAGTATTTGTAATCACAGTAATTTAAGAATTTTAAGGATTCTTGCTCTTGGAATATATTACAAACAAACATAATTCTCCTTGAGCTAAGTCTAAGAAAAGTGGCATCAACAACAATAAATCACATCCAAATGAGCCAGCCTTGCATCTATCGGCTCCAGAGATGATTCTGCAGCTGGCCCAGCAACAAGCAGAAGAGCAAGCCAAAAGACCAGAAAAGAAGCCCAAAAGCAGGTCAAGGCTTGCGAGCCAGAACTTGGCATCTGGGTCTTACAGCTGTCAGGGATACTTATGAGAGAAGTCACTGTTGTCTACAGATTTTGAAAACAGTTGGCGAACAGGAAGAGGAAACAGAAAAAACAAATCTATCTACAACCATTACGAGCCAAGCTAGAGCGGAAACGCAATACATGCCACCACTTGTTCTGTCACAGCACGCTGATGCCAAACCACTACACCAATGAGAAAAGCATTATCTGCACAGAAATATAGCTTTGTAGTGATGTGGAACATTAGACTTCCAAAGAGATTTATTTCTGGAAAAAGAAACATCAGTGAGCAAGATGGACATAAAAACTAGATAATTACTCCTTTTTGTATATGTTTCAAAATAAAAAAATTTTCCTTATTTCTTTTTAAGGGGGGTAACCTGTCAAATTTTCCTTTAAACTCTCCATTGTTTAACTACTTCCAGCAACAGCAAGGGCTCCAATACATTGTCAACTTTTCTGTTGCCAAGTTGTATGTACTTTTTATAAAAGAACAAAACAAAACAAAAAATCCACCCAGAAACAAAAAAACCCCACAATTTATCTAGGGATTTCTGAGAAAATATGAAGCTACACTTTCTTTATTAGGGATTCCATACTGTCTAATGACAGACAAAACTTGGAATGACAACTGCACATTTCAAGAATCATTAAATAGAATTTGCAGTATCTAAACAAAAGAAGAGACTCAGACCAAGAACTCCAGTTTTGCAAAAATTAATTTAAGTGCATATGCAGGCAAAAATCCAAAGCTAGTGGCAGTTTTTGGGAAAGCTGTCTCCACAGATTCTGTACTGACAAGCCAAGCAACTGCCAAGCAATGTTTCAAAACAAAAGAGAGACTCTTGGAAAGTGCCAGAAGAGATGTTGCATTCTGCCATTACAACTCACGCTTTATGAAAAGGAAAGAGAGGACACTTGTACTGGGATTCTCATTGGCACTGTGAATCAGGCACATTCCGTACTAAGCACATTCCCAAGGAAATACACATGCTAGCATGGACTGCAAAAATGAAGAAATGTTCAGCTGGGATGACAATCAAAAGAAAAGGAGAAACAAAGACAACGCAACTGATGTCCAAAAAATGCATAGCTCTTTCAAAGAGGTGCTTTAAGCAGAAGTCAAATGAACAGCAAAACTCTTAAAACACATAATTTGGCAGGATATTTGAATTTACTTTCTCCAATCTATTATTGCTTCCAGTCAGCCTCTATGTTTACTTGTAGACTGACATACCATCTCTTATTTCATTTTCTGAGTTTAGAAGAACTATCTAGTTCATTATATGCCTGACTTCGTAGTCTGATATCCATTCCCTGAACGTCACAATTCCATCTGTTTTTCTTGGACTGTATGAAGCATCAGAAAAGCTGTCTCAAGGCACCCTTCTCCAGCACACTCTTCACTGTTATACAAATAAGCCCTCTAGTGGTAAAATTACTGTGAGACCCACCATATTCCAAGTTTCTGGGCACCTCCTCTACGGGATAAAAACCTTACTCTCATAATACCTCCTAACTTAAGGTGAACCACTAAGTAGCCTACAACCTTTTTTGAAAGCTATTCATTGAAGATGACAAACTTCATCTTGAGCATGAGTAGTGGCTTTGTTGCTGAATCCAGAGATAAAAACATAATTATCAACACAGAATAGAACTGCCAAAGGTACAGAACGAATTTAGCATAAAGTCACAGAACTCTCCAGATTTTATGAATGTTTAAGAAGTATGCCAATACAGAGACAATGAGCTCCACCACACACTAGCACTTAATTAAGTCCTTTCATTACCAAAATCATGTGTTCTTTTCACTCTAAGATATTGCATTTCCTTTCCCCTCCCTAAGAATATTTATTGTCTAGTTCTAAATACTAGTCAGTGATCTGGTAACAGAAATCACCACCAGAACTATGTTTGTGGCAGTGATTTGCATTATAACTGGCCAAACATTGCCAATGCATCAGATACTTTATCTGAAGCAACTCAGCTTCACATACTGCCAGACTTAACACTGTCAAAAATTCCTAAATATCATGCTAACATTTCATAACAGAAGACTAACATGCTATCTAGTTTAAAAATAAAACAGTTATATTTTATATTAGCAAGCATAAGCAAAATCCTCCTATCCACATACTTCTCTTACTTTAACACAGCAATGCAACAAATTTTTATTACATGAAAAGGGGTTCAAAGGGACAATTCTGCACTGGCACATATTTCCACATATTCAGCTGTTCTAATGAACCAGAATTATCTTTTTGGCCAGATCAGAGCTTTCACTTTGTTTTTAATGACTCAATAGCTCAGTGACAGTATCATGGTGTGTTTGCCACCTCACTGCAGGGATAATGAAGGAGACTCTGTTGAGAGAGGTCACTAATCATCTTCCACAAAACACTGCCTGCTTAAGAAAACACCTCAGACCCCCTTTCTGTTCTGAGCAGAGGTGAGCTTAGGGAATCATGGTGCATCATCAATTCACAGAACAGACCCCTATCTTTTCTCTCTTGACAAGCCTGCAGCCTATCAGGTCAAATTTAAAGGGAAGACTTCTTTGGAAGTGCAAATGCCAACAAAACTCTATCAACACAACAACAGATTAATTTTGTGGCCTACCTTTAAGCCCTTCTTGTGTGATTTCTGCCTATCATGCATATGCCCTTATGTAAGAGTAAATGGTGATAATTCAGAGAACAGTGGCAGAGGACGAATCATGTTCTGTATTACTATATATTTCTGAAATTCCTTGCAAAACCATTCACAAACGAAACTATAGTGCAAAAATGCATAAACTTGAAATGCAGGTTCGAAAGCAACAATAAAAGTAAATGTAACTACTCTGACAAGATTGATAGTAGTTTTATCACTTTCAAAACACTCTACATCAAATAATTGAATAGGAAAGCACCCAAATGATTGGAAGAAAAAGCCCTCCAATAGTAACCATTGGCAATCTCAGGCTGGAATGTCTATTCTGTAGGGGCCTACAACAATCTGCCATGGATCAGATTCCAGTTCTGGAATCTGGAAGAGTTTCACTGACAATTTCAGTGATTGAAAAGGAAAATTTGCTTAAGAACTGCATATATGATACCAAGCAAGGAGAAATCCAAGTGCTCTGATGAGCATGATTAGAATTCAGCAATCCTGACAAACTGAAAAGACAGTCCTACTAAACAGAAAAACTGAAGAAACAGTCCCGATGAACAAGGCAACGTAGCTACACATTAAAAGATGTGCAGCACTAATTCAGAAAAAAATTAATATTCAGTACAAGGCTACTGCAGAAAAGACAAAAAAACATTTAACATGGTAAAAAGGGCATCACATACAACACAGGATATACTTGAACCTTTTTTATACACAGAAATATGTGCACTTGTAGCTTGTTCCAGGTATCATCATTTTAACAACTCTGGTGAGAACAAAATGAAGTATTTTGAAATAACTCACCTGTGAGGAAAAGTTTAAAGACATTAAGTTCATGTGGTTCAAAAAACAACAGTTGGAAAGTGATCATTAAAGAAACAGTGACTAAATAATTTTCTACACTAAGAGTATCAACCAGCCTAACTTGTAATTGGGAGACTTTAGTTAAAAGTTCATCAATCACAAGAAGAGAAAGCTCATAAATGGGTTACTGTGCAAGGTTCAAAGCCCTCATGCCAGCAATCTCAGACATTGTGGGTCTGGTCAAGATTGCATGATCTTGGTTTGGAGCAGCTGAAGAAAAGTTAGATAAACTGAACTTAAGGCAGGGTCTACAAAACACTTTGAATCTTCATCCCCCAATCAGCCAGACTGGCAGAGCTGTTACCTGGTACTGCTGCTCCTCCATCTTCAAACAGCCACCCTCGATTTCTCCTGATGTGAAAAAATGGGTAAACAGGAGCAGAAGGAGAATGATGCACACCTGAGCCCTGTCCTGCCAAACTAAGACGGCAGTAGGCCTAAGGAATCCAACATGAATTTATCTCTAAGTCTTAACTCATTGCCAAAATACTGAAGTTACCATTGTGTGTTACACAATGCATACACATTCATAAGGACACTTTTGTACCAGGAGAATCCATCAGTATAATTGTACAAGGGCAATGTCTTGAGGCAATGCAATAAGAGAAAGAACAAGATATGAGGCATCTTTTGTTTGAAACAGAGTCAACAAAGTTTTAAGTCTTCCCCCAAACTTCTAAAAGAATCCACAATACAGGTTTTTTTGTTGCTGTTTTTTGGGTTTTTTTTAACATATTAGCCACAATTATGCTGTGGGATAAAAATAAGCATCTGTCTCTTTCTATGGCCTCCAAGACTATATCCTATCACTCACCAGATCTCTGCAGCTCAGATGTCTTTAGAGGGAAGCTGAGCAAAGGAAGATGCAGAGACCATTATTAATGCAATGTGACATTGCAAAGGAAACTGGATTCCCTCTTCCTTTTTGTTCAGTTTCTGGTAGAAAGATAACTCTTACATTCAGCTTCCTTAGCTAAAATTTGAGAAATATATCATACAGCTGCATATACTCCTACACTTCAGCTTCAGAAGACATTTTACAACATATAGCTTTTGATCCCTTGCTGCAGAAATTATTTTGTATTTAAACTGTGTAACTATAGATACTATAGAGTTTAATATACATAGAGGACGGGAAGGAAGAGCAAATTGCCAGCACTGTTATTCACCCCACCTTCAGGAACAATTAGGAAAGGAGAGGAGGGGACATGAAAAACAGGCTTAAAACTTAGTACATTTGGAACTTCTCATTTTAAAGATTTATACCAGAATAAAATTATTAAAATGCTGTAACAGAACATCCATATTAAGAGGTACACTCCTAATATTTCTTCTTCAGCATTACTGCTAACTTCTCTGGCTAACTGAGGTCTTAGTGTAACCACCACAGCACCTGAGGTTGCTTGGAAAGCCTGATGAACTCGCAAGACTCACAAAAATAGAACAACAACATTATACAAGCCTCTACCCATACTCAGCAAATTCAGAACTCAAAATTCCAGCAAACACTGCAATCTCACTACAACTGAGGAAATTACCAGTATTTTTTGTGCTACATGTAGCTGCCAGGATAAGCATCAATACAATTAGAAACCAATATAATTAGAGACAGATCCACTCATTCCTACTCACATAGCCAGAGTCAATTTTATTTGGCCTTGACAGGACCTTCCAAGTTACAGAAGACCAGTTCATGAAGCTACTAGCATAATGGTACCAGTATCCCTTTTCCACCTGCTGTCTGCTTGGGGAGGAATATGGCTAGATCCCATTCTCACTACCAGCTATGCTCTTGACTCTTAAAGAACAGGGTGCAGTCAGAATTTAGAAGTCATCACAGTCCACTCTAATTACAGGGAATGAAACAGAAACAGGAGCACTGACAGGAATTGTCTACAATCTATTTTGCGGACTCCTTATTCACATGTAGTGAGTTCATCCTCAAATCATGCTTATATATGCATTTTATATTTTTAAAAATCATGTCATGTACTTTCTACAGAATTATTTTGTTAAACTGACACCAAGACCACTGGACAGCTGTCACACTTATACCCATCATATTTCTCCTGCTTGGTCCTGCGATTCCTAAAATTACACAGGAAGTGAAGCAAGACTGCCAAATGGAACCAATGTTAGTGTGGACTGATACTTCCAACATACTATATAGTATGTTTTCAACATAGTATAATTCAAGATGCATTAAGAATTTTTTCTGTTACAAACCACTATTTGTATATCACCTTTTTCTTAAACAAAGCCTTTTAGAAGCTAGAAGAACAAAGGCAGTATTTGAATTAACTTTCTTTGCTAAGCCATAGGAGTAAAAATCTCAACATTTCCTGTAATAAACTGCTTATTTCCACTTCACTGGAATCTAAACCAAGTGTGTCTCAGATTTTTCAGTAGTTATGAACTTCTGAAAAAAAATACATAATATGCTGAGATGCAGATTAACTGCAGTATTCCAAACTATATTGCAAGTTTAATAAAAGATAGCCTAATATTTGACATAGGTTTATCTATAATCCCTACCCCAGGCACATACACACACACTTTTCATCATACAACAAATCCTCTGACTAAAACTAACCTTGATCAAACATATTATGGTTTATGAATTCTCAGCAGCATCTATCTGTATCCCCTTTGTGTAATTCATTGCAGAGATTTAGCCGATTATAGGCAAGCATGAGGAATCTCCCTTGACTTCAAAAGAACTGTTGGAGGCATGAAGAAAGCAGGACACACCTCACAGCTTGCACACAGCCACAATAAATGAAAAATCCTTTTGAAAATTACCTATCATTCCACCAATTTCTTCTGATCAGAAGAGTGAAAAACTGGATTGACACTTTCTTCCACTGTAAGATAAAAATCCAGTGCACAAATGAAGTCATTAAGCCCCAGTTCTTCTGACATTTACTTTCCAGCATAACTCATGACCATCTTCAATGTGCGTTTAATAAAATGTTTTCAGAAAAAGTATTAAAAATCCCCATCAAACTCTATCCTACAGCCTTTCAATCCACTACTCATTTTCTTGCACAATTTGAGTTCCAACATCAGTTTTCATTTAAGTGTTCCAGGTGGCATTTAAAAAACTAAACAAAGCAAATGGAAAAAAAAAAACCAAAAACTTTCATACATCCAGATTTTAAATAGCACATAATGCTTCAGAGCTTTTTTAAAAAAGGCTTGGGAAGGTAAAAACAATAGCAACAAATTTCACTCATTTTTAAATGAAAGACTATAGAACTCATGCTGCAAGCTCACAATAAATGACTACTTCAGTAATTTCACAATTATAAGCCACATCTTTTTCATTGAAGAATCCAGCCTATCCCAGTAGTGTGGCTAATCATCAGGTGCGGCTTATCTATGGACAAATCCCAGTGAAATGCCAACTGGGAAGTGAGAGCTGGCCAGGAGGGCGCCTGGGGCTGCATTTAAAGGCTTCGCTGGTCTATGAAAACTGTTGCAACTTGAGCACCTGACACCAAACCCTGGGCTGGCCGATTCTGTTATAATTTGTTACTTTGTTGCACATGGATCCTTGGTTTAAAAAAAAAAAAAATGTGGCTTATATTCAGGTGCAGTTTATATATGGACAGATCCCGTGGTCTACCCGGCTAGCCCGACGTGTGGCTTATAATCAGGTGCGGCTTATAATTGTGAAATTACTGTAATTATTTTTACAACACTGAGCAGGTATGTAAAAAAGTCAACAACAACATGAGTACTGAAGTTGATTCAGAAGGTTTAATACTTCAAATCAGAATGCTGGAAATTATTGCAAAGAATTTTAGTTAAAAAGAAAAAGGTAAATTCTTCTGCAATTTTCTAACTAGAAAACGTGAGCAATAATAGTACATCATTAAGACTCTTTCTGTAAAGAGGTGTTTAATCTACAATACAGAGGTTCCAACATGTTTGATAGGCTTTCTCCTGCTATTTACAGTCAGTTTTACTGATTTCCTATTCTCCAACTCCTTTCCAACTGCAGCTGCAAACGTCACATTTTCTACCCTATCTGCTCAGAGCCACTCATTTTCACTCTTAGTAATTGGAGGATACAAATGACAAAGTCTATTTATTGCCCAATGTTGCACACAGTTTAAAAACTAAGCAAAACATACCACATTAGACAAAGAAATAATAAAAAACTTTTCCTGGAGACAGGAAAAACATTGGATTCCCTAAAAAAGAAACACTCCTAGTAAGAATAATACAAAGTAACATTGCTGCAAACTGCAGCAGAGATAAATGCATATACAATGGAGCCCTATAGCTCTATCTATTCACAGATTCCTAGGAAAAGCCATTATTCAGGCTTGTGCTGGCAGTTACAGGTAGCGCATTTGCAGAGAATTATTTAAATAATTTAATAGAATAAACTAATACATTATTTACAAAACAAAACAATTCAGCTTCATGAAATGCTAAACCAGTCTTGAAATGGTTGTTGAAGCAAGAAGGCTTTGAATGCTCATACTCTGTCTTGTCATTAAACAATTACTAATCCTAATCAAGTGGAAAGTAAACAATTAATATTAATAGGTATTATCTTAGCTTTTGTCTGGACGTTCAAGTTCCAACTGCCAGCAAGGAAGGGTATTCAGCATATTCAGGCTTGAGCTGGAAATATTTACATATTAAAAGGAAACTTCTTTGTGGGAAATATTAAACTAAGTGGGTTTTAAAGAGATCTGAAAGTGTGATTCTTATAGATTTATTTAAAGTGTCTTTTAATTGTCCACAAAGATCTGCTCTCCATTCATCCTCCCTTTTAAAGCTTTGTCATTCTGGCATCCTTGTACAATCCCAGACAAAACAGGAAAAAATTTCCTTACTCTGTCTTCTCCTGTTGTTCTTCCAGGCTGACACTTCTGAAGCATTTATTAGCATAGTTAAGAAATGTGCTCTACTCCTAAAGTATCTCCCCCATCCAACTTTCCTAATAAGAATACAGCAGTATCTACCAGATAACTGCAATTCATGAGGAATGGCACCATCTCAGATTCATCCATTTCTGATTCCTACTGAAGGAATACGACCCTTCTGGAAAGTTCAGATCTTTTAGCTAAGTAGCACCTGATACCTTTGTGGCTCCCTATTTCAACCATCACCAATAGAGTACAGTAATTTCACGACTATAACATGCACTCTTTTGACTAAAATTTTGATCAAAACCCGGAAGTGCACCTTATAATCCAGTGCGCCTTATATATGGACAAAGTTCAGAAATTTGCCAACCCAGAAGGGCAAGCTGCAGCAGCTGCAATAGCTGGCAGCCACGAGCTGAGCTGCATATCGCGAGAGCCACTGAAGCTGGTGCCAGGGGTGGGTGGGAGTGCCGGGGCCCACGGCATGGGGAGGGCGCCAGGGGCTGCGTTTAAAGGCTAAGCCAATCCATGAAAAATGTTTGCAAATTGAGCACCTGCCACTAAACACCACAATCACGCAATTCCATTACTAATTCATTACTTTGTTGCGCGCGGATCCTCACTGCAAAAAAAGAGTGCGCCTTATAGATGAGAAATTACTGTATTCCCTTTTTGCCGCCATTGTTTCTACTAAGACACCTCCAAGGTTTTCTTAGAGTGAGAAGGGTTCCTGTGCTCTTAACCTTCACTGTTACATCACAACCACACTGGCAGAATCCAACTTAAGAATCAAAACTGCTTCTTAGAAAAGACAATGGAGAAAAAAAGCATGGTGAAAATTTATGAAAATCCAGGGTAGAACCAATACATATGGGAATTACAAGAGTGTATCAACATTAGTTGCTTAAGTAGCATTTTACTGGAGTATAATTGAAACTCTTTCGAAAAAGTAGGTACACCATTATATAAAAGCATTGCACACTTTCCCAGACAGCTCTCATCTCCCAGCTCCCAGATCATTTTCAGTTATTAGACAGGTTACACTGCAAATCACCAGATTCTGGGAATTAATATTGAAAGAGCTTAAATACACAGTTGGCTGTAATAATTTACTCTTCTCTTGCCCTCTGCTGCAGAAAGGCTCCTGGTCTATAAAGACCCCTGATCTAATGAAGCTCAGCTATCCTTTGCACAGTGTCTTCTTTAAAGATAAAAATCACATTCTGAATTGTGTCAGCAAGGAATGAACATTACTGTCAAAATGCTCCAGTTGGGGCAGACACAGTAGTAAAATACATCAACACATTCCAACTATCAGGGTTGAAAAACCTGATGCAGTACCTTGGTTTCTTGCTGCCCTACACATTACTATATGTGCCAATATATTTAACACATTTCAGTGTTTGTACACAGTTTGAAGAGCACAATTCATTCATCTGTGTGATTATTTTTCAATTTTGAACATAGTAAACTGAGAACCTGAAAATGGAAGGGTTTGAGTAAGTAAGGAACAGAAAATAAGAAGGAATAAATGACAATAGGAAAATGAGAAAACACCGTTTTAAGCCAAGACTAAAAAATCCAGTGAACTATTTAAGCATAGATGTTAGCATGCATTTTCATTTCTACACTAGCAGAAAGCTGTAGAGCACAACTTACTTAGATCTTTGAATTTTTTAGTGTTTGTTTTTATTCTGACATACTTTTGGCATTAAACTTTATTATTCAAAGTGACCCAGAAATCAACCCTAAGTCACAATGAATATCTCAAAAGAATCAGTAGATGGCAATAAAAAGATCTGTGATAAATTTTGATTTTGCAAATAAATATAACCTGTAGTAATGTACAACAAGCAAAACTGGTATTTTTTTAACCTCATTGATATGGTAGCAGGAGGCTTCTTGAAGCAGCTAACGTTTATAAAATTTTATACAGACAAATCCATGAATCTTTCCCCACATCTGAAAGTGAGAAAAAAACCCCATGTTTCTGTTCCTGCAAATCAGAAGAATAACTTATCAAAAATATTTCTTCATTTTGTATTAAAACTAAACCCACAATTTCAATAATTTTTTGCAAAGTAATATGAATATAAAATGCACTGATATTTAAATTGATTTTTACTCTTAAAATGTTGCCAAACAGTAAAATAAAGAACTATATATAGTCTATATGTAAGTCTTAATAGCATTATAAGTTTGCATTAAGTCTTGCACCATGGCTATTCAGCAACTACTGGAAATTTTTTTCAGGGTTTCAGCTTGAAGTTAAAGTATCAAGCTATTTTTATGTCTCACAGTTTAAATTCTAGGAAGAAACCAAACTGCAGTGAATTACCTGTCTAGCAGAGAAGAAAAAAAACCCAACAAATTACTTTGCATTTAATTAGAAATAAAAATATACATATTAGATTTTTAAAGGAGGGCTTTGAGATACTATTTCTCATGCATATATATATATTAAGTAAATGTTCACATCTGAAGTAGAGGTATTCCAGAACAGAATAATATATTAATTGAAATCACTAGTGCTTCATGTGAATATTAACCTGTAATATTCAGCATCAGTAACACTGCAGAATTATTTTATGTATGTATACAACAATGAACCAAATAATTACACAATTTGCATAAAGTGTATTTTTCCATTTTCCTATGTTTTCTCATTTTCACCATGTGCAAGCATAGACTGACAAAGTTATCTGTTTCACTGAAATAAAATACTTGATGAATTGAATTGCCAAGTATTTTTTAAAAAATGAACCATAAAGTTGTAAGGTCTGAACCTTACCACGAAACAGTTTTGAAAAACATATTTATATTTAACCCTCTAATTATTATTTGCTCATTACAAGTAAATAATTAAATATTTTTTTCATATACATTTAACTATTAGGAAGAAATTGAAACCACACATCAAATATTTACCATTAAGTACTCTACCTTACAGTTATATCTGAAAATTGACAAACTACTCAGGTTATAAATGTAGTATATATATGTATGTATGTATGTCAGAATGGAAGAACTCAGTATCACAAAACAGAATTAACACATAGAAAGAGAGATACCTCAACACTGTTGCCAAAAAATTTCAGCAGTTAAGAAAGTTAAGAGTTGCCTAACACTCCCAGAAACTATTTTCTCTGATTAAAGAGCAAAAACACTGAAGACAAAGAAAGAATACACACAGAAATTAGCAGAAAGACAGAAGGAGATAAGCATGAACTAAACACACTTTTTTTTTTAAAGTGGCACTGACAACTTGGAAAGCAGAGAAGGAAAATTTGGAGGAGCCATGTACAGGGTTGAAAATCCTGACATATGAATACAGGTTGAAGAATCTCAGTTCATTACACTTAGATAAGAGAATGTTTGGGAGGGTGAGTAAGATCTAATCACATTCTTCCAGTGCCTAATAGGTAGTTTTCAAAAAGATGGAGGCACCCTCTTCACAAAGATGCACAGTAGAAGAACAAGTCATGAGCTACCAAGCTGCACCACAGAATTTTTTTTCTTCCCATAAGAAAAAAACTCTATTATTTTCCACAAGAACAATTAAACAGTGGACCAGGCTGCCCGGATAAGTGGTTGACTTTCCCTCACTGGTAATCTTCAATTCTTAGTTTATCTTGATAAGGACATAATCCAGGAGAACTTAATCTAGGGCTCTGCTTTCAGCAGAAAGTTTGGGCAAATAATCTCCAGGGGTCTCTTCCACCTACACTGCTCTTTAATTCCATATATGAAACTCTGCAGCTCCTATATCCTACATTATGATCTGGCAGTAACACACAAATAATTTAGCAAAAACACCATTTTATGTACAGCTGTTATGCTTCAATCTTTGCACTTCTGTAACTTCATCAGTATCAAAGGATTTATATCAGCAATGGAGAGACGGGGACATCCAAGTTTGGATCAGAAGCCAATTCTATGGAGTATACAAGGCTTTTATATAGGGTTTTACTTGTATGCCACCAATATAGGGTACTATTTTTGGTATTTCCCATTGGTTACACATTCTTCATGACATCATGCCACCTGGTAACCTTATCACAAAGTTTCACAACATGTTTCTTGGTCACCTCTTGCCCAGAGAGCATTTATCTGTGTCTGTCTCTCTCAGGCTTTCTGACCTATCAGGCCTAAGATACCAGGCCCCTTTATCAGTTTCATTGTACTCTCTGTTTTATTCCCTACAGATTTACACATGTGTGTATGCTGATGCAGCCTATTTTTCTTCATTTTTTTCCCAGTTCCTTTTCCACTAAAGTTGGCCCTTTCATAAATGTATATTCAGCATATCTTCTAAATCCCAGACTCATGAGTCCTACATGAAGAAAGCTATTTGCTCCATAAATGCAGCACACTATACCATGCAGGACCATGCCTCACTTCCACCTGGCCAGAATGGAATCACGTACATTACTGCCAGGAAATAATTCAGCTAGAACTTTTTTGTAAAAAACAAATTACCCAGCTTTATCGGGAGAAAACAGATTGCACTGAATCTATTGCAAAACATTTAAGAAATTTTAAAGGAAAAAAAAAAAGGGCAATACAATAATTTTGACATAACAATCCACCTAAAATTGCTTTTGCTCAGAAGTGGATTCAAAAGATCTTCAACTGCACTCAGGATGCAATGTTTACTAATTTTCAAATTTGTGGAGAATGCAAAGTACGATGATGCCTAGAACTAGATGATAAATATACCTGTCATCTATGAGAATTCAAACTGTTTGTCTGTAGTAGTTTTCCCAGTTTCTCTGACACTCCATTTCAAAAACAACTGTCAAGCTTACTATTGAGCTGACTGAGTCTTGGGACTATTACATCAAGATTGTTAAGTAGAAGCTCAAAGAGCTTTTAATCTATACAAGGAGGCCTTTGATGAAAAATGATGCTTAATAAAATGGAATTCTAAAGAAAAATTGTATACCAGGCAACTCTCAATCATTTTGATTTTCCAACAGCTTTATTGACATGCTACGATTCCTGCTTTTCAGCCTTTTATAAATGGACCATCAGCTCCTTCTCACTCAGAAAGATCAAAGTTTAAGAAAGAATTACTTGTGTTATTCCACTCAGTACTTCTTAAAGAACTGACTTTTCTATAATGCTGATGAAGATCTATGTCTTTATGAAGACACCCTGAAATTAAATCAACACAGACCAACTATTTAAGCCATGTTTACTATACATATACCACTTGTGTCCCTATGCAAAGGTCCTAACTTTTGTCTATAGCAGAGCTGATTACATTCTTTCCAAAAAAATCACTTTTCATGTCAGATTTTATATTGCCATTATCAAGAAGGACCTTCATTAGTATTTCCAACCTAATTCCCAAATCCCTCATGTGACGTAGAGCACTCCTGCAAAAAAAGTTTTCTATTAGTTTACTGCCCTTCAGGGCTGGATACACAAGTTGCTTTCAGAGGCTAGGACACATTCATGAGGAGCTGTACTTCACAGCTACTGCTTCAAAACACCACTACTGATGTACAGTTACAAGCAAAAATTACTGCTTAAAAGTTGTACATAGAGCTGATTTCTTGAACTCAACTCTTAGAGTAGTCCTGATACTGATTTAATTAGCATTCCTGACATTTATCAGAGTCCAAATGAAAAAGAAACAGTCATCAGAAACAAAACTGTTTGTCAACAATTTTTGCAAGAAAAAGTTTAAAAAGCACTGCAGGATTAAGGTTACACTTGTTTTAACCTACTTCCCTAACTATGCACCAAGTTTCTTCAGAGTTACTTCCTTTTTATTGTGGTTCAAATCAGCGTAGGCAGTCAGAAGAGATTTGGAACAGTTTCACACAAGCTTTGCACCTGAATTCACACCAAAACTGTGTGCCTAGGGTGAAGTCTGAATAACTAAACAAACAATGTGATACAACTATTTTAAAGTTATGTTAATAAGGATTTATTGTTTCCTGCTTCAAGGGCATTCAGCTACTTCTTTTTGTTTGAAAACTGCACTGGTTGCACTCAGTTAGCATCCACCCATAAGTAAAAGAGGGGAGTTTTATCATTCTGCTCATGGTTCAAATCATGTTGCCATGGAAGCAGATGTTGAATTGATGAAAATAGGTCAACTGTTCAAAAAAATCACTGGTTTAATTCTTTAAAAATATTATTATCTTTTATTATTTTAATGCTTGCCATTATTTTTAAATTGGTAATATTTTTTTTCTGTGGTATTCTAATTAGCACTTACTTCACTCACACAATACATACTCCCACCAAAAATGTAGACAGAATCTACAGAATCTAGAGTTAAGAGTTGTTAACAGGGAAAAAATATTTTGCATAAATCAGAAGGGGCTGGGTACAGAATGCTTACAAGAATATCACACACAGTTCTTCGTTACTTCAGTAGTGGGTGGTGTTAAATGTTGCCATATAAACTGTTTCCATTTGAAGAGTATTAGTAGTATTATTGAAAAGCACTAGCAATTAAAAAAAAAAAAAATCAGGACATTGCTAATACCTATGCTTGTCTTTGACAGCATCAGTGCTTTTTTGTTTAGTTTTGCATCCAATAGACATATAAATATTCAACTGGAGTCTCAGTTACCAAAACTGACTAAAAAACTTAAAGACAGCTAAGATTTAAGGAGGTTACCCCATCAAGAGAATATGTGAAAATACACATAGCCAAGTCAAAGAAATTTCTCTCAACATTTCCAAACTGCCTGCCAAGATGCTGTCAAAATAGTGTAAGCACACAGTAAAATGCTCATCTTCACCTGCAACAAAGATCAGAAAATAAAATAACTCACCTGTATCATATTTTTCTGAATCTCTGTTAGGTTATCTAAAACACTTTTCTATCAGAACCCCGACACATCTGAATTTTTTCTACCTTGACATTGATGTACTTTAGATGCATCAGGTTTGTCCCAGAAGTTTAATGTAACATACAGTAATTTCACGAATATAAGCCGCACCTTTTTCATTGAAGAATCCA
>VRYO01002734.1:42603680-42632017 GCA_009812075.1 Sialia sialis | reverse complement strand
GTTTATAATCGTGAAACTACTGTATTCTGTTTCTGAATATCTCTTTCCAACTGAAATGTAGAGTTTAATCATTAATAAACAGAGTAAAGGTGCATGGGAATACTGCCAATACATGAGATTTGTGGTACTTTCATAGTTCAGAGATCCTTCTGTAGATTAAGTGATACTTAAAGTAGAAAGGCTCAGTGGTGCAGAAGTCCTACAAATTTAATCCAGCACAAATCTACCATAGAACTACTGCATGTCTCCCACACACTGCTGCTTCTGCTCCCTAGTGAACTGGGTCAGACAGCTTTTCCCACATCAATTCCCTGATCTGTTTTATCATGCATCAGATCAAAGCAAGTCCCAGTGTAACAGATAAGATGGGAGTAAATACACAGGAAGCAAAAGCAAACACATCTCCGTTTCCTGAAGGTGACATAAATCTGTACTGCTGCTGTGCATAGGCCCACAGCATCCAGTAATCCTCCTCTTTGAACCTTCTGCAATCAGTGTTTAAACCTGAAATATGTACAACAATCTCTGATAGAAAAAATTCTGTAACTAAGAACATGTTTAACTGTCAACCCAATTAAAACCATTTTCAACAGAAATAAAACTCATGTTTACTGTGTTCATTTTCATATTGTCTTTTTTCAATTAAATTTCTGTATAAAATGTGTTTCACTTAGGAGAACTCTTTTGACTCTAGAAAGTTCAAAACTTATGTTATAAATCTTTCTGCAGTATTGTGTGACCTGAGCTATTCTCCATCTCTTTAGAAAACTAAAACAAACAAAAAATCCCCCTAGCCCCACACCTGTGAAGTTGTCAAATACTTTAAAATGTACTGAAAGAGTGTCCTTACGGAAACTGCAGAAGTCTTACATTCCACATTGAGTAGTTTTGAACTGTTTATAACCAATCAACAACATTCGAAAAAAAAAAAAAAAATCACATGGCTTGTTATGCTCCAGAAATATACACCAAGTCTCACATGTTGGTTTTGTAGCTCTCTGTTTTCTCAGTCAATAAATAGCTGGCAATAACAGAAAAACAACCACCAAAAAAATCAGACTAGCATATTTAAAATCATCAACCATACTGGATACTTCTGATTAGAACTTTTTTAAATAGACCTTTTCTGACGTAGTGCACTATGGCTTACTGCTTTATTGTTTGGTTGTTTGGAGATTTTTTAATTAAGCAGAATAATTAGAAAATACTTGACTTTTCTCCAACAAAATAATTACCTTTCATTTCCTCTGGCTCATCCAGCATTGGCCTCCAACAGCCCTTTTGTATTATGTTATTTATAGACTATATTTTTATAGGTGGTCTTCACCAAAGTTGCTTCTCTGTATAAGACAACATTTTTCCCTCTCCTTCCCTTGTACTAATTTACCTTTTCCCTCTAAACTTTCTTCCCTTTGTTTTCTGAATTTCCCTTTCCATAGCATTTATAGATAATTTGAGATGCAATGTTAAGGAGTTCCAAAAGCTACCTAATTGTTATGCTGCAATTCCTGTTCCCTAAAGGGGTACATATAAACAGAATTTAAGTTCAGAGAAAAATGCTGGTATTCTCCTTTGGTCTACCAAGAAACAGAGGTCTGCCTAGAGATCAAATAGCCAGCTTCACATTTAAACAGATAAAAGGATAACACAGTAAGCAGAGGCAAAAACAGACCCATCTCTAAGCCGTCAGAAATCCATACTGCTTACATTTACTGATCCAGCTTTCATGAAATCACCTCTCCCGATATGTTGCCCAGTAACGAGCTATAGCATTATATTTGATTTGCTAAATTAGTTTTATATTAAAACACCTCACTGAGGTTAATGTAAAAGTCCACACATGCATAATAGAAAAGTTCATCAGGCTGCCTGAAGACACAAACTTCAGCAAACAAGTAGACATGATTCATATGCACAGCTAATTCTGCAAAGCTTAAGGCTTGGAAAATAAAACTCAAAGTAAGCTCATAATTCATTGCATAACACCCAATACCTGTAAAACAAACAAAAAAGAAATATATGCTCCTGATGCATCTCTGTAATGTGATGCATTTTTGTAACTACACATATACAATCCAGACCTTTCGCCATGAGAAAAGTAATGCAGTTTCTAAAAGCTAAAATAGAATAATGGTAAAAATCAAGGCAATGCAATACAAGAAAGCCTTGAAGGAAAGATTTATAAGGGCAAAGTCCTGCAATATCTGCTCTGAAAAATACCCAGTCCTTCCTCCAAGGAATGACACTGATGTGCTTACTACATGGAATTACAAGAAGATAAACCCAAATGCTGTTACAATCACAAATATTTACAGACATGACACATAGTTGTTTCATATAAGCCCTACAGAATACGTCCATAAAGATTATGTAGGAAGTCTTTTCAGATATCCTGGGGTCACAATCCAAGCAGAGGAATAAACAGTTCACAAAAATGTGATTATTTTGCTTCTTGAAATAGCACTACTAAATACTTGAAGTACATGAAGCAACAAATGCACGGCATCTTGGGAATGCTTGGGAAAGTATGGCAACAGCATCCACAGTAAATGAAAATACAGAAGAGAAAGAAATCAAAGACTTTGAAACACTCCTTTGATAGGGAAATCTTAATTTCCTCCTAAAATAAGATGTGCTATCATTTTCACTGATGTTTGCTACAACATGCACTGTTTGAAGGCAGACTTACCTCTACCAATGCCACGGTCAGAACAAGGTCCATTTTTGAGTCTGGGAAAAGGGCATCCACTTCTGGAGACATTCCAATCAGTATACAATTAGTAACAACTGATATCACACTCATAGTTTCAAAAGCCAACTGAAATAAAACACAAATATATTTACAGTTATAACTATTACCTCTAACTTATTAGTCCCCAGATCACTCTGTGAGACCTCTCTCTTCATTAAAGCCTCAGAAGATCCACTGGTTTAACTTATTTTCCACCATCTTTTGAATTCCATGGCAGTTTGGCAAGCAGTCCAGACCTCACCAGTCTAACAAGACCACAACAAGGTTGTAACCCAAACACATGAAAGAGTAATCACTCCTCTACAGTTGTACTCCTAAACAATTTTATTTCAGAACAAAGGAACAATTCCAAAATTCCAAGAGGAAGTAGTAGTCCTAACACTGTTTTTGGAGGTTCTGTCTGAATGTTAAGATGAAAACGTAAGAATGGTTCAGAATGCCTTTTTTAAATCACAATCACTTGAGATTTGTTGAAAGATTTACATTTAAACACATGCAACAGCACAAGTCTAAGAAGCTCTTGCCTACAGAGCTCCCACAAAATGTCTGAAAATATTAATGCAGCTTAACAATCACATTTGCACTATAATGGTTACTTATTCCAACGTCCTGTCTGGAATGAGAAAGACTGACACAGAATTGTAGCAACTGTCACAATGAATTAGCAGAAATAACTTTCTCCTTGACAAGAAGCTAGTGACTCAGCTCACCTGATAAAATAATTCCAGTATTCCTTAAACAGAAATCTTTCAGCAAATACAGTAATTTCACAATTATAAGCTGCACCTCCTGGTAGCCGGGTAGACCACGGGATCTGTCCATATATAAGCTGCACCTGAATATAAGCCGCACTTTTTTTTTTTTTTTTAAAGCGAGGATCCATGTGTAACAAAGTAACAAATTAGTAACAGACACAAATTGGTGTCAGGTGCTCAAGTTGCAAACAGTTTTCATAGACCAGGCAGCCCCAGGCGCCCTCCTGGCCGGCTCTCACTTCCGGGTTGCCATTTCGCTGGGATTTGTCCATAGATAAGCCGCACCTGAATATAAGCTGCACTACTGGGGTAGGCTGGAGTCTTCAATGAAAACAGTGCAGCTTATAATCGTGAAATTACTGTACTCTTATTTCCCATATGAAATGGATGACTTGAAAATTTAGTTATTATTTTTAATTCACTAAAGAAAATTAATTTCTGCTATTAATTAATGACACCGTAAAACAAAATTACTGTACTGTAGTAATGTTATAATTTTTCAGCCTAGTCCCTTGACTGCAACAAACTATTCTAGCAAAAACAAATGCTATTAATACACCTGCAGCTATACTTGTTACTTATGACCACAGTCTGATTATTCTGGTGGTTACACAATCACTCAATGCAGCTATTCCATTAAGATGTTGGCAGCATAGGTCTGGACTGAGAAAGTATATCCCATGTTAAAATGCAACCAGATTATAATTCACACATTTTTATTACATATTATTAAAAGACTTCACCTCTAAGTCCACTTCACCAGTATCTATTTATGTGTCTAATGAACATTGCTCAGAATCCTTGGTTTGCATGTTTTTACTGTATGTTTTACTTGAGGTTACAGGATTTCATTTCTCATCTCTCACTTGCTTCATTTGATAACATTTACAACCCCTCCAAATTGAATAATCCATTGGGCTCATTGTGCCCTTAATCTCCCTTACATAACATTAGAAAACCTGTGAAATAAAACTAGAATATGCATCATCCCCTAGAAAGGTCCCCCAACCTTTATCACACACCCTTGCCAAGCACTGTTATTATGGAATGCTAAAGTTTCTGGGTGCAACTTGGTCACTCCAGAAAACTCTGGTCAGGATCAGTTCACTGATGCAGCACGCTCAACAGGCCCCAAAATAGCTAGCGGCAGCATGATTGCATGGGCAAACAACTGAGGACAGAAAATGCTTAACCCAGTACTATTACCATGAACTTGTTTAGATAGACTACAGTGTTCAGGCTGTGCAGAAATTTCCAGCTCCTGCTCACAGATTCAGGTTATTTTCAAATTAGTCAGCTTCAGTACCAGTAATCACAGGTGCATAGGTCACAAGCCTGGCTTAGGAATCCAACTACTTGCCTATTCTTTCATTTCTTCAGAAACACCTGCTGAGCTCCACTCTTCTGAGATTGCATCAGAAGTTACCATAAAAAACACTGGCTATAAAGAATCATGGGCAGTATCTGGAAGCTTTGCTTTGTTGAAGTTGCAACATGAGTACAGTACACTCACAAGAACTAAAGAAAAGATCTGCTTTCTTTTCCAAGGCAGCTGAAAGGCATGTGGTCAAAAACCCCACCAAAAAATATCACTGATATATACACAGTTGGGCAGATGATATTTCTAAGCATTGAAGAGAACAAAGTACCTACTGAACTTTAAAGTGACTCAATGGACAAACACAAAGCTTTCATATTGTTGCTGAAACCTCTTTTAAAAAAATGAATAATAAAAAAAAAAAAGACAAAAAAATTACCTGCCAAACACCAATACTTGCGGTGGGTTCTGCAAATGGACGCTTGTAAACTCTGCACATCTTTAAGGCATCAGAGTATATCTCTGTGATGTTGTTTAACACTGCAAAAACAGCTGCCAGTGGATAAACACATGAGAAAAGACTCACATAGCCAAACTGTAGGAACAGTTCCAGGTAATCATCAAAAGTACCCTGAAAAACAGAGGAAATGTAAGAACAACTTTAACCTACAAAAAAATTATGAAGAAACACAGAAATAAGACTACAACTGTAAATGCTTCCTGATCCAAATCAGTTGTTTGGAAATGACTGCTGATAGCAGACAAGAATAATTTTTTTTAAATCTAATTAATTTGGAATTATTCAGTCACTAAAAACTTCTTATAGAGGCCCAGGTTTTTCCTTTTGCCTAACACATTTTCTGCAAGTCACACCTCCCATCCTTATTCCACAAAATAACTACACAAATACATCGAATGCTCAGGTTCCTGAGCATCTCAGTTAAACAGAAACAGAAGTTACACTGAAGAACAAAACCATGCATTTAGACCATTCTCATGAGAGCACTGCAGCAGTGAAAGTCCTAGCATTTCTGACTGTCCATGAAAGACCCAACCAGAATGGTAGGCTGGTAGATAGGGAACTCTTTTCTGGTATTTCTGCTTCTGTTTATTTCAAAATGCGTAGGACAGAGTTAGTGGACCATTGGAATATTGAAATCTACAAGGCAGCACTGACATTGGAAAGGAATAATTAGTGCAAACAAAAACCCCTATTTAAAAAATCCCAATATCTGATCTTTAAATCAAGATTGAAGGTACTTAAATGCTGATTAAGTATTCACATGCAGGTGATTGATATTTATTTATATATTAGTTTTGTAGTATTAATAATAGTTTGCTATGATTGCAGCAATTTTGTTAAAAATGAACCACACCAACCACTTTTAAAGGAAAAGTGTTCATAAACAAAGGATGGTGAAATACCACAAAGAAGTTGAAGTGGGATCTAGGTATCTTGTATTTACACAGACACATGTATTGTACTCTCTCTCAAAACTGAAAACATGAAGACTTGACGGTAACTGAAATTATTGCAAGAATCACATGAAAGTGGTTTTGGCTCCATGCATCAGACACACAGTTATCTACTCTTTTTTGCCCATCATAGCTGTTAAACTGACTGCCCTCTCTAATACCTAGTGCTTTTTTCTCCTAGGAAACAGAGAGAGAAGCAGTAGAAGTCTGCAAACTCACAAATAAACATGGGGTACTCATTAATTGCACTTCTCACTTGAGCTCATTTTGAAGCTCCACGGTATAGTTTGGTCTCACAAACCAATCTGCAGGCCAGACCATGAACAGCTACCTAATTTCTAAAGCCATTAAGATTTTTTCCTCAGAAACATTTTGTACAAACTCTAAATTTTACTAAGGTGTTCTTTAGGGACATTTGCAGGAACACTCACTGGAATGGCAGCCATACATCTGCTACTGCCATAATTTTCTCAAACAATCACTGCAGGTAGAGAGCGAGCTTTCCTCTGTGCTCCTCCTTCTGGTAACTGTACAGTATTCCCACTGATTCCTCATGCTTCTCATTTCCTTGTCCAATAGCTACTGGCTTTTAGAACAGCAGAGTATGAAGTAAATAAGTATTTCTTTTTCTCCTACTCAATTTATGAAACTGTGTAGGAAAACAGGAGTCTGAGATGACGTTGAAGAAATTTCTAACTGTGTCATTAGCAGTCATGAGACCAGCTACAGCATCAAGGAAACAAAAACAAGGAACAAATTAAGGGGGAAAATTAACTAGAGCAGTAAAGCAGAAATTAGAAAAATAGTAATAAAAAAATTATTGCAGGATGTTTTTACATCTTAAACAGGGTTAAGGGCTGGATATTTGAAAAGTAAGCGAGAATGAGGACAAAAAAACAGAGTTAAATGCTGAAGAGTATGTGAAAGAAGGAATCAAAACAAAAGAACCTAAAACACAGAATTCTGTCAAGACTCCTCAGTTACTAAACAGTCAAATGCTTCCCCCTTGTGACAGTTTTAATTTTAGAAATATTCTTGCCTGCTGACAGCTCACTGCTTGCAAACAAATCAGTGGTCTAATATTGTTTATTCACAAGCACAGAAAAACAATAATCTTTAGACTGAATATAAAATTAGGGCTTTGAGTACACAGTATCTAGAACTGAAACTGAGGCTAGCAGTGGACACAGCCAAGGCAAAGTCCTAACTCTCTCCAATTGACTTCTTAGGTCCCTGTGGAAAAAGCACTTAGGGCACAACAGAACAACAGGTGCAGATTCATTTGATCCAGCTCTGCACAAGAAGCACTGGGCAATGTGACTCAAGAGACACCACACTGGCTTCGTATGTGACAGCTGAGAATCAGGAGTCAGCTCAGGTCTAAGAGTCAGAGCTTATTTGCTCAGGTCTGATGCTGACACACAACTCCGGGAGCTGGGCTGGCCAATGTGCAGGTGTAGTACTGGACTGTGTTGATTTACCAGTTCAGACACTAACACAGAGACTTCTGCTGCGTTCTGCACTGCAACACAGGCTGTCTAATTCTACCGACCTCCAACCTTCACACAGGAACACAGTTGTACAGTTTTTAATTTGTAAAGGTGATAGTTCTTTCTCCGTTTCCTATTTCATAGCACTTCATAAGGGAAGAGAGGGATCTGATATGGTGTTACCAAATTTCAAACTGCTAATGTCAACCTGTTACATGAAAGGTACGCTATCTATATGTACTTCGTATTCTGTAAAAGCAAAAATCCTACAGTATTAAGACTCTCATGCTTGCAGCATCTCATAAAATTGTCAGCCTGTGTGTGAGGCCTTAACCTACAATGATGTCCAGTGTGTAAATTCCTTTAAAATTTTAAGTAATTAATTGCATCAAATCTGCTTAATACAATTAAAGATTATACTGGGTAGGAGGTGGTCAAAAACAGAACCAGGAAGCCAGTGAATACCAAAGGTGTGGTTTCAAGAGGCAGGAGCACCCAGCAGAAGCACTGTTTTGAAGAGTCAACTTCTTATTCTGTTCTCCCTTTCTGGCCCCATCCAGATGTAAGTGCTCTCTCTCAGGGTCTAGTTTAACTGACCATTTAAATTAGTACCACTGCAAAATCAAAGCAAAACAGAAGTAATTTCCTTCTTCCCTGTACCAGCCTACTCATCCTGATAGTCTTTGGGTGTATTACAGGGCATATTAAGGGCATATTAGACAAATAATTCTTTCCAGTGAAATGGGGTTAGGTAGCTCCAGATAGAGCTGTTCATTCCTTTCCCTTCATTCTGGTGTTACTAGGATCCTGCACTGTATCCACTTCCTGATCCAGAATAACACACAGCTGTATAAACAACTACCAGCAAAGCTGATGAAGATGGAAATAAGCTGCCACACCAGAAAGCCAAAAACATTCTTGTTTACCTTGGCTGATGCCTCTGTCAACTACAGTCTAGAAAAGTTTTAACTCTTTTACAGCAATAGAACGTACCAAATAGGTTCCCATTTCTTTCTCCATGTTGACCTGTTCAGCTAGTGACAGGTCCATACCCGTTTTCTTGGAACACATGCGTTTCTTCATCCTCCTGTTGTATCTCTTCTGGAGCCAATAAGGAAGCAAGGATTCTGCAAACTGGTTGAGGATCTGTGAAGTTATCAGCAAAGTGGCCAAGCTCTAAAGACAAAACAAAGAAATTTTTAAAAATACAGCTGTGATGAACTATGATCATTTGCAGTTCTGTGAGCTCGAGTAACACTCTAACTGTACTACGAAAAAAAGGTCAGCCTAACAAACCTAGCAACAGCACATGAAAAGTGTAGATTATATAGTTCCCACCCTTTGCTGTGCACTGAAAAGGACTAATTAGGAGTTAGTAATCCAAGTATTCTGTGTATCTGGCTGTATCTTGAAAACAGTACACCACATACAATGAAGGGTAAGGCATATTTAATATATGCCAATGACAATCACAGAGTTAAAGACTGAATTTTTTTCTGTTTTTCATTTCTTCACTTTACCTGAAAGGAAAGGAAATGTCACAAATGTTACATCTGGTAGAGGTATGTCAAGTGTTTTGCTATAGATCACTTCAGAGTAACAAAGGTCTTGAGCTGAAGTTCTTCTTGTACTGCTCATCATGTTTAGAGCAAAAATATTTTCCTTATACCCAATTTTCATGCATTTGAGTGTGAAAGTTGATTTAAAAAAACAACTACAAATTATTTTTGCTTTTATTTATTCTCAGTATTCACTGTAGTTGAACTTAATCACGACCTTATCCTCAAGAGTCTCTCATTAAGAACACTACAGAGAAGAACATCTTCTAACATAAAAGGAAATAAAGAGGAAATGAAAATTTCCCAGTCTCTTCTGTGTGAGAGAATAATCAAATTTATTTGAAAACAGTTCCTCATTTACACAGAGAGAAAGAATTACTCTACTCTTATGATTCTGCAACAATGTTAGGGGAACTGAAACATGGAAGCTGGATTTCTAAGAAAATATAGGTGATATACATTAATTGCCAAGTTTATGTTTTAGAATAATCATTGAAGTCTTTTTCAATCAATCCTTTGTTTTCTTAGATTCATTAGCATTCTTTAGATGTTCTTTGAACTCACCTGCCTCAAAAGCTTCATATCAAACAACACAAAGGCAATGTAGAAGAGAGATGCAAAACAATTTAAGAAGTTGAACTGCAAATAAAAATACATGCTTTTAGTACTCAAGGAAAAGTTCAGATGCAGAACATCATCTAACTTAAGAGCTGCCTTGACTAAACAGCTTCCATGAAGATGCAAACTACCCATCAACTTTTTCTTTACCATTTTTAATCCTTAGGTCAGAAAAAAACACATTTTCAATATTGGTCTTTCTCAGTTTTTCATTTAACAAGCTTAAAGCTTTCCTAAAGTAAAGTGTACAAAGAGAATTACAACTGAATTATGAAATGCGGACATTAAAAACACATCACCTACTTAATTTTCATTTTCTGGCAATTTGCCCAGAAAACATTAGAAAAGAGATAGATTGATCTTCATTTAGAGTTGGGACTTTAAGAAATACTTTGTCAAATATACGTGTTGGGCGATATGTCTCTCAATCTCTAAAAATGTTCCTTTATAGATGTTAGTTCCAGTTCATGTTTAATCACTTCAAGAGGTTTTATGGCCAGGAGAAATATTCCCTACTTCTACAATGAGACATAATTCCAGTGATTTACTCAAACTCTGAAGTTTCCTACTTGCTGTAAGTGATGCAGCTCCTGGTTTGAAGCTCTTGGCCAATACAGATTATATTGGGAGTGCAGAGAGCTATTCACAGACTGAGAATGAAAACTGGGGGAAACTTACACTTGACATTTTATAATTTTTTTAAATAATTTTGCATAAATACCCTATGGGGAAAAAGAAATGGTTCTAAGTTTTATGAGAAAGGAGGAGACAAAGCTATAACGTGATATCTACAAGAGTTTTAGCTCTAGAGTTTACCAGTAACAGATGGGTAACACAGAGATTTAACAAAAACAACAAAAAAAAAAAACCAAAAAACAAAACAAAACACACAAAATAAACCCCAAATAAACACACACACAAACATGTTGAAGGAAATAAACAATGAACTCTAAGGAAATAAAAAAGGAAGAAAATTAAATGACCTTTTCAAAAAGGAAACAAGATTAGATAAATGAAATAAATCCCCATATGCTGTGAACTACACAGGAGTAGACTGATGGACAGGTATTTTCAGATTCCTCTGACTGATTGTCTGAATGTTAATATAGGTGGAAGTTAATATAGGAACTTTTCAAAATATGTTTTACCATAAAATTGTGCAAAAATTGAATGGACTAGCTCCCAGCTGAAGACAGGACGACAGCAAATTGACAGAAACATATATACAGCATTCTAATGAAAGAACAAATAAAAAGCCAACTCTCCAAAATAAAAGAGGCATCTAAAATAGTTTAGCAGCAACCATAACAGAAGTCTTGTTTACGCTGATATTTGTGCTACTATTTGGCCTTGAGCAAAATTGCAGGTCACTGAGGTAATGCCAGGAAAGCACTAATAAAACACAGCACAAGCTGTCTTTTAAAATAATTTTAAAAGCTGCTTATATGACATACTTACCACTAAAACCTTCAAAATTAAATGATTCTGATATGAAGATTCCAGCCTGTGATTTTCTAAAATATCAACAAAATTATTAATTAATAAACAGCAGAAGTTCGTATCATGTACTACACATTGCTATCCAAAGAGTGAACAGACACTTTTACTCCCCATGAAAATTACTTATTTAATAGTTTATATTATTCCAACACTTCATGATAGAGAGAATTTATAGTGTACCAATACCTCACTTAATTTATGAAGTTAATCTGATGGACAGTATTATTATACATATTTTTGACTACAACTCCAGTACTTTTCCTACTGCAGAAGTTTCTTCTTTTATATATTTCTTATTCTGAAGAGCTATTTTATAGAAGAAAAAACATCCACCACTCTTAGGACTTAAAAGAAGTGTCTAGTTATTGATTGCTCTTTGGCTGAAAATTAATGCAAGACTAATAGAAATATATAATGAAAAGTAACAATACCAAATTTGATTCAAAACCAGTAAATGCTCACAGATACATTCTCATCTCTCTCCAGGGAATTTAGAAAAGACCCTACACTCTAAAGCAAGACGAAAGCATGTGAAGTTCAACTGATGCATTACTCCTTCTAAATTGAAATTTTCAATTGATTCAAGAAAAACTGCCAGAACCTGATGTTTCAGGAAGGCTGATTTACTAGAGGGGAGAAAAGGGAAGTGGATGGGAGACTTTCAATTTCTTTCTGCTATTTTGTTAGATTGTCCTTAAAAGCCCTGGATAAGCAGTAACTGGGAAGGCAGCACACTATCATGTGTTGTGTCAACAAGGCTGAAAGGAGACACCATCACCTATGGACCTTGTTTAGGACAAAACAGCAGAGTTCTACTCTGACAGGAGCATCAAGTCAGGCCTGACATGTGAAAATGCACCCAAGTGACTGCAATTTTTACTTTTAGCTTTTGCTACACAATCAGCTTTCATTATAAATGGGTGCAAGAGGGGTGCTAAAAATACCCCAGAATGTTTCCCAACCCAGCTTTGTCACTTTAGCTGTTGAAGCCAGGTATCTGAAAATATGCCAGGTGGGAGAGAAGAGAGGACAGCCAGATGAGCTTTACAGTCTATCCAGAGCATGGCAGCAGAAACAAACTGGGTTCCACAGAAAAGGCACAAGCTGTCAGTGTAGCAGGTCACATAAATACAGCTTCTGCTGAATATGAAACATCAGCTTAAACCCAAAAATGTCTGGCTAAAAAAACCCTTGAGTTGCCTGTTAAAAACATTTTAGTCCATCAGATCAACACACAACTGGGTATTTCACAGAAATGCCTTTTCTTGCAGTATAGTAAAAATGATGAATCAAAACAGCCAAGTGAGCCCTCAATATGAATTTAAAAATCATTATTTAAATTAAAAGCTTGACCAGTCATAAACAAAAAAATTCCTGCTTTTACTATCATGGATGTCAGGTTGAATTTGCTCAGCAAATCATTTTGGCAAGCACAACCAACCCCCACTTCAACACCTCCTTTTACTCTGTCTTCTGCATCAATATCCCTTTTGCTTTATCTTTCTTCTCTTAATTTTCTGTGTCTCCAGCTTTAGTAATCTGGATTCTGTCCTGCAAATCAATGCCATATGGAGCTACACAAAGCAGTTAATTCTCCATTAGCTTAATCTATTAACTTTGTCTGAAAGTGACTTCACATGTCTGTAGAAGTGCTAAAATTCAAAACAAACACCAGCATTTCACTGTCCTTATGTTGGGTTACAAAACATAAGGCCCAATCTGTTAAATAAATCACACACGCAGGGCAGAAAATAATAATCCATTGTAACATTCCTCCTCTTCCGAGAGTGCCCAAAGAAATACATTTTAATTGGGATGTGGAATCTCAGTCTTTTTTATGTATATAGCATACATAAACACTCTCATGTGACATTTAGAATGAGCTTAGATTTGGTTCCATTATCTCAGTGCCTCTGCCCTCTGCACTGAAGTACAGTAGATTAAAGCATAGTAAGCAAACCCAGGTTGTGAGTGCAACCTGCCAGGACAATCTTTCTTGCCATCCATGCACCTCTGAGCTCTTATCTTCATGCTCTCTCCCCACCCCTTTTGTCAGCACTATGGCTGAGACAGCCAGACAAAGAGCTAAATCAAGGAGGGGGAACTTCAGCACCAGAGGCAGAGAGGTTGAGGAGCAAGGCAGGATCACCCCCTTCTGATGGCATGTCAGACTCAGACCAAATTAAACCAAATATGAAACTGCAATCTCAGAACACACAAAATACAAGAAGTTAAAATGGCCACCTCTTTTACCCCACAGCAAGAACCTACTTCAGGAAATCTCTTTAGCATTTTGTTGAACAAGAGCTCACCATACTGTATCCTACAAAAAAGCCAATTCTAAGTATGTGGGATTCTAACTTGAAAGAATAAGAATGAACAACTTTCTTACCCCACGATGTTAAGAATTCAGCAGCATACCGATAGATACGGTTCATAATTTCAATCACAACAGCATAGATGATACTGGGCACGTATAGCATCAAGTTGCTGAAGTTAGACTCATTCTCTTTGTGATAATCCAGAGCCCACTGCTCCAAGTCAAAGTAAATCATCATCACATACAGTGAGAAGTAGAGGCAAAGGCACACAAATGGTAAGGACACCAGGTAAATCCGTAACTGTCTCTTAATGCTTGAGTACACCGGCTCCTCCCTCCCTGTGACAGGATTGATCCCCAGCACACCATGGAAGCCTGGTCTTGGCTCTTCAAACTGTCGTTTCATCAGCAGCGTGCCCCAGCGGTAGGTCAGGATGGCGCACATCCGCTTCCAAACCTCCAGTATCACAGTGGACCACAGCAGATTGAATGTGGCAAACATCACGTATTTGTCGTAGTCTTCCCACGCAAACACATAATAAGGAATTCCAATGACAGCCATTGGAATCAAAGCAAATGTGAAGTATTCTAAGAAGCCAAAGTAGAGAGCAATGGTTTCGCCAAAATAGCAGCGTATGTCATCTACGAAAAGAAATTAATAGAGTAAGACTACACTTAATAGATGCCAGTACAGTATCAAACTTGAACTTACATGAACTTACAACTTTCCATTGGCCAGAATTTTTTCTTCTAAATAACACAATGAATATCATTGCTCTTTCTTTCTTTCTGTGCCATTATTACAAAAAGTCAGATGATTATCTGAATTTTTTTTTAATGTTACATATATACCCACATAAACATACCATTCAAATGGCAAGGAAGTCAAATGGATATCCAGAGAAAGCAGGGGGTGGGGGGAAAGAATGAAAAAAACCCAACCAAAGAGAAAACACTATCCATTCTTGAAAACAGAATTGATCAATGAATGGTATGGAAGAGGTATGTAATAAAAACCAAACTTTAATAGTAAGTGATGCCCAATTTATGAAAATTCCCACTGGCATATGTACTCCCAGGAAACAAATTTGTTTCAGCTTGCTCAGAGACAAAAATGGCTAGTTGTGCTTTGACAACCCTCAAGGAACTGAAGGAATAGATGGACAGGTGTATCAAAATCCTAAACATACCAGATAGAGTAGTCACATTGAGATACTCTCTTCATCAGACAACTGATACACTTGCTGTACTCACTAAATTTGTCTGCTCTGGTGCTACAGAGACTTAAGAAGTGCACTAGTAATGGGTATATTTCATGACAGATGTATTACCTCCAAGACATATCACTTACAGTAGTTTCACGATTATAAACCGCACCTGAATATAAGCCGCACTTCCGGGTAGCTGGGAAGACCATGGGATTTGTCCATATATAAGCCGCACCCGAATATAAGCCGCGCTTTTTTTTTTTTTTTTTTTTTTTTTAAAACTCACATGGCAGAGGGGGTGGGGTGCTCCGGCCCGGCCCCACACAGCCCGGCTTCCCAGCGGCAGGGGCCGGCCCACCCTTGCGCAGCCCCTGTTCCCAGCCATCCCCCGTTCCCACCGGCTCCCGATGGCACAGGGGCCGGGCCGCCCTTGCGCAGCCCCCGTTCCCAGCCCTCCCCCGTTCCCACCGGCTCCCGATGGCACAGGGGCCGGGCCGCACACTTGCAGCCCCCGTTCCAGGCAGTCTCATGCTCCCGGCGGCTCCCACTTGCCACTCTGCTTGGCCAGCTCTCACTTCCGGGTTGGCGTTTCGCTGGGATTTGTCCATAGATAAGCCGCACCTGAATATAAGCCGCACCACTGGGGTGGGCTGGATTCTTTAATGAAAAAGGTGCGGCTTATATTCGTGACATTACTGTATATTACTAATTTTTAAAAAACAGTAGTATTGTTCACATAATCTAGAAGTGATTTGATAGAGAAATACCTATCAAACAGATTAGAATGTTGAAATCTGTTTTCTTTGCCTGCTTGGATGACCAGATTGCTTGTATGCCACTGTTTTATATTTATAAGCTTAAAGAAACAGCCATAGAAGCATGACCTCTGAATTGACACTGTAAATACACCACCTCAGTGCATTACCTCTGTAATACACTCCCACAAAAAACCTCACATGCAATACCAGAATATTCTTATGGTTTATAAAACACTACAGCAGAAGTTCACAATTGTCAACCAGATAAAAGTCTCTGAAAACAAGAAGGAAAGGTAAATAGACAGAAGGATCAGCACTCCAACATCCCTGTCAATCAAAAATTCATTAACGAATACATTCAAGTGTAGGTCATTAGCATCCCTTCACACCCGAACATGAAAGACATCCCTAAATTAGTACATACTTAACAGGCTCCTGGGATTTACTTCAAAATTTTGTATGGATTCAGTGTCAGTCCAAAAAAAAAATACTTTCTCACATAAACAAAAGACCAGCACACAATAAGGCTCTTAACACAATATTCTGGAGGCAGGCATTATCGAGCCAGATCTTCAGCTTCCTGCAGCTCAGGAAAGAACCTCATGCAATTGCAAGACCCAGAGATTTATAATCAGGCAAGCTCCCAAACACCTATTTTCTTATTTTTAATAAAGTCTACAGGTTTAGAGTTTAGAACTTAACTTTCTACATTGCCAGACTAAAAATAATATTCATTTTAAGATTATTCAGTGTCTAAAATATACTCAAGTGATGCTGGCGCGCAACAATACATAGTCTGCATTCAGACAATGAATTTAAAACAAACAGTTGTAAATATACTTTTGACACACCTACAACACAAAAAAGCTTTGGGAATTCCAGACACGAGGGAGCTTGTCAAGTCAGTTTGAAAAAACATTCTTGGCTTGGGCCATTCCTGCTTTACTGATGAATGGGGAGAATTCATGTTGTTACATGGAAACTCACAGACACTGAATCTGCAGGCTCTGGAACCACCAATTTCGCAAGTCTAGAATCATTTCAGCAGGTCACACAGTAAACACTAAAAGAGGAAAAACTTGTCCAAAGGGCAAAGAGCAGAGGTCTAATTTCATGACTCCACTGCATCACCACAATGTAAAGGTTGTTCACATACCTAGAGGTTGATAACCAACTTTCACTCGGCCATACCAGTTGTGACTAAGCTTCTTCAACTCTTCTCTATCATGCAGAGGGAAAATTTGAACAAGAATACCACTGGTCAACAATCGTCTCACTAGAAGAGAAAGAAAAAACAGATATCTAGCACTCCTTCAAAGGAGAGTGAAGTTGACATAAGTAAACAGATTATGTTGTATACTCAGCAAGCCTGAAGTTCCTTTGAAATAGATCTAGCACTCAAATCCCAAAAAAATTGTCTCATGGCAATTAAAAAATTATAGACAGCAGTTGTATCTATTCCTGCAAATACTGTGCTGTCCACAGGAAGACAAAGAGCAACCCTTTTACATACAATAACTATTCTACAGCTTTGCAATATAACCAAACGCAGCTTCAATAGCAAATATGCTGCAGGTCAGGACTGAAATGCCACATTTAGCTTTGTGGAGATAGCCACAAAAACATCGTTGTATTATTTACAGAGAAGATACAAAAATATCTTTTAATTATCAGTTTATGGTAATTCATAAACTACATCTTCATTGCAAACAAACTACATACTCCAAAATTTGTATTTAGCTTTGCTATGGAAAGCAATAGTACATGTGTGGACAAATTAACAAACTGCTCTGAAGTTACAGCCATAGAAAAAAGGAAATAAATTAAAAAACAGGAGGCACAGGACATGTGACAGTATTTTACTATTTCCCATCATCATCTGCATGATGTAACTAGAAAAGTATCTTGGCTATATAAAATAATTACCAGTGTAAATTACATCTGCATTTACTTATATTTTTTGAACCACTAATATGCAGAGATCTCCTTCTCTGATGACTAACACTAATGACTAAAGATACTGTTAATAAAAGGACACACATTAATTAAGATACATTCTCCTAACAATCTGTAGCATCTCTGACAACAAACTACTTTCAGGTATCATAAAAATAGCACCAGCTCTCATTGCTTCTTTCTCCCATGAAAAGGAAAGGCTCTTGAAGCAAACAGGAAGATCAGTGAAACCAAATAAATTAAATAAAACTTCCTTCCTATTATGAAATTTATAACTCTGCAGCAGTAGTACTCATGCCAGTATTTTTGCACAGAGAAAATCCAAGTATATGATCATTTAACTTAAATTATAAATACTTGTGGAGCAGGAAAAAAAAAGGATAACATCAACATGTGCAAAAACTACCCAGAAGAGAACATAACGCCAGAGCCTCAGCCTCACAGAACAACTCAGGACCGAAGGCCCTCGGGAAGTAATCTGGTCCACCCCCCTCCACTTAAGGTAGGTGTGGCTTGAATTGGGCTGCTCAGGGCCTTGTCTAGTGAGGATTCAGAAGTCCCCCAGCAGAATTACCAAAAATCTCTTTAAATCCCTGATCAAATGTTTGATTACTCTGTTGAGAAAAATACTTTCTTGATACCTATTCAGAATTTCTCTTGTTGTATTGTGCATCCATTGCCTTTTATGCTGTTACTGAAGCAGTGAAAAAACAGTGTTGGTTAAATGTAGTGGGACTTGAAAAGCTGAAGGATTTCTCTTCATTACAGGAAAATTAACTTTTTTTTTTTTTTCACCATGAACACTATCCTACATCAACGTAGTGAGTTAGAGAACAAACTACATTACTTACCAATTGATTTTCCTGGGTACAGCTTTGCCTGAGGATACCCAGGGATCATTTTCTCATTTTTGGCTCTCAAATTTTCAAGTTCATGTTTGATGATGTACTGACATTCTGCCATTGTAAGGAAATTATGATTGTCATCTAAATAAAAAGGGAGATTGTATGAAACGGTGCAGCACAGGAATACAACCCTGGAGGCAAGCAACTACTACAAAAAATTACCAGAGTCAGGGAAAAAAAAAATAATTACAGCAACAAACCTGTGTCAACCCGATCAATTTATCATCATGGAAATAAGAGTCAGATTTCCTTGAGATAAAAGCAATTTTTCCCCCTTATGAATAAGAAACTATAGGGATTGCCCTAAATACACTAAGCAAGAAGCTAAAATATCAACAAGACTCTAATACAAAGAATAATAGTATAGCATTAGTTTAACTGGGCAACCAGAAATGCTATCAAGACAGCATAGACGGCAGGGCTTCTTTTCTAGGTGACAATTTCTCTGGTTGAATGTGGACAAAATTAAAATTACATTTCTGTTCTTAAAAAGAAAAAATACCAGGAGATTCAGCCAAAAAAATATATACAGCAGTTGGAAATCCAGGTAATCCTAGAGATTCTGTTAACAATGGAATTTGTGTCAGATTTGCATGAATAATGTAAAGGCAGGAAAGAAACGGAAGTGGCACTTTTGCAACTAACAGCTCATTGGAAGGTTTCCTAATTTCAGGAAAGCAAGGTCACAAAACTAAAGACACTACAACAGTTACTGCACAGCAGTGGGGTTGAGCAAAACTGCTACTGAACAACGAAACTTAAAACTTGTTTTAGATAGACCCAAGAACCTTTATATTGAAAATGTGGTGAAAGGCATCACTTAGAAGTGCACATTAGAAGTATTAGCAAGACTAAGCTGGAACTCTAATATTTACCTAAAGAGCAAAAAATTAGTTCGGCCACTGTAGGGGCATTAAATACTTTACAGACAGGACATGTAAAAGGAAATGTTCCTGTGTTGGCACCCCCACAAAATAAAAGAGGAAAAGGAATGATTCCACTAGTCATGCCCAAATCCCACTGAATGCATCCGTAGTGTTAATTTTTGTTTGTTTGATGCGTACATGCAACAGAGAAAAATGTTTCTATTTTTTCCAGCTAATTTAAAGATAATAAGCCTCAAAACTGGCTCACGGAAATTAAATTTCTACATTAACTCGTAACACGGATTGTTAATCATAAAATCACATTTATCAACTCTTTTTCTTGCATTATTTTCCAAGAAAATCTTTCATACAAGTAGGAGACTATTTGGAGCATAGTAAGGCATGAAGGAAAAGGCAAGCAAACAATTGAAGCCATGTGAAAGAAACCAAAATTCATTATATGACCTGAATTTCTATAGTTAAAAACAAGTGGTTTTTTCATGGCTTAGTCTTCCACTTGCTGTTCACAGCTACCATTGCAAGGAATAAGAAAGACTGTAAAAGATTTAGCTGCATAATTGCTTATAATCTTTAGTCACCACTTTGCAATGACAAAAATTCCTACAATTGCTTACCTGCAAAATGTTTGAAAGTTTTTCTACTGCTGTATGTAAAAGTTCTCATTGAGTTATCACTGCATTCCTTCACCAAACCCACAGTTTCTGCTCCCAGCAACAGCCTTAAGTGGGTAGCTCCGACTAGATAAATATTTTCAACTCCATTTTCCATAATCAGTGGTTTAATCAGTAGTTGTGCACCTTTAAATAAAGAGGGGTCAAATAAGCAAGAAAATACATTAAAATTACATCTAAAACCCATAGCATTTTAGCATCCAATATATCGGCCCTAGCTAACAGGAGTGCTGAAAATCTCTCTTTTTAAGGGCACAAAGAGTTAAGGTTTCAACAGCACTTGACATAGGGTGTTCAGCATCTTGTAGGGTCACCCCCTGATTTAGCCCTGTTTCTGTTCAAGCACTCTCAACAATGAAATGGAACAATGGGGACTGGTTGGATTTACACTCCTAAGGTTCACACCATAAAAGCAAGAAGTGTTTCTGCAAACAATCCCACCAGTTTTAAGGAGACTAGATTTTTGAAGCAGAAACATCCCTAATTTATCTAACAGAGGCCTGAAAGCAAGTTTGTAGTCACAAATTCATCAGTCGCAGAAATATTACCGAACATAAGCTACAATCTACAACAGCCACAAATAATGATTTTTTTTTAAGGTATTTTAAAAGTCCAAAGAATTACAAATCAATTAGCCTAACATCAATTCCCAGAAGCATACCAAAATGAGTAAAGAAATACTGTCTTTGTAAGTCCCTACAGGCTAACGAAAAATATAAATAAATCCAACATGAAGTTGTCAAGATTAAATTGCCTTTTGCTAACTTAATTTTGTTCTACAACATGGTATGAAGGCTTATGGACAGGATGTGAAGTGCCTTGATTTAGGCAAGGCTTACCATGTTTCTGTAAGCAACGGGAGAAACATGTCTAGACAACTGCTATAAAAACTGACATCAAAACTACATTGAAACATAGGTTATCAGAGCTTCAGTGCAAAAAATGGAAGAATTCTAGAGTTGAATTGGCATTTGACCTTATGCCAAAATTTTCATTAATAACAGGGTTAAGTGGGTTTAAAAAATGAAAAATGAAATGAGATTGGCAAACAATCATTATACTACATATTCCCTGAAAACTGATTTTCTGTATGTCTTTATATTATAGTGACAGCCAATTTGATTTCAAAGTGCTACAGAAGATCATCATACTGTACTCACCTCCATTTGCCTTTTTGTCCACAATTCGTTTAGTGAACCATTCTATGGTTTCTTCTTTGGTGCCTTTTGCAAGCTCAATTACTACAAGGGGCCTGAAGTTAGACTCAGCAGCATCCAAGAAAGACCAGCTTTCCACCATCTCTTTCGTTTTTTCCGCCATCTCTTGAGAGCTTGCTAAGCACAAAACCCAAATAAAACACAAATGCTAAAAAATATCTGGTACAAATCTAAAAAACATAAAACTTTACTGTAGTGAGGTACACATGTCTGTGCTTATTAAAGGCATTGGTGTGCACTTTTCTGCACTTACTACTACCGGGCTGAGCAACCTCTGCAGTTATCAGGATACTACTGTTCTCCCATGGCATTTAAGTCCTACTCTCTAGGTAGGAAAACTGCTCTTGCGAGGAAAGCAAATAAATAAAAACAAATCAATAAGGTTAAACTATTCTCAAAAACAACAGCCTACAGCTTCTGCCAAGGTATTTGTCAGCAAATGAAAACATTAACAGAAACTTAGTAAAACAGGTATCTAAAAATCAATAAGCTTCTCATGGTATGAGTATGCAAATACATTATAAGGAAGAACTTTCTCAGTTAATCTTGTGAAGCTTTAACCATACCAAGGAAACTTACACCATCTTGGCTAGGTGAGTAAGACACGTATCATACTGATAGGCAAATTAAACTCAAAGCACTTAAATTACTTTTTTGAACCTATAAACCAAATGTTCTGTGACAAAGTCCAGCTCTAAAGCACTGAGGTGTAAATAATCCAAATGAACTAAGCAGGCCTTTATAGACTCAAAGACCCATTTAGGCTGGAGAATGCCTTCAACATTGAGTCCAACCATTAATGCAGAACTTCCAAGTCCATCACTAAACAATGTCCCCAAGAGTCTCATCTACAGAGCTTCTAAATACCTTCAGGGATGGTGACTCAAGCTTGGACAGCCTGTTTCAAAGCCTGGCAACTCTTTCCATGATGAAATTTTTCACAGAATTTTAATGGCAGATCTTGAAGCCATTTTCTCTTTGCTACTGGGCAGACTCCCAACTTGCAACAACCTCTTTTGAGGTAATTGTAGAGTGTGATTAGGTCTCCCCTAAGCCTTCTTTTCTTCAGGCTGAACAATCCCAGGCACCTCTCTTTTATCTTGTTAACAAATCTCATATAAAGTATTCTACAGAGATCATTGTATCATGCTTCATTAAAGCAATTTAGAAATGCTCATATAAAAGAATAAGTCTGGTAACTAACCCACTCCATTAAAAAAAAGTAAAGAAACCTCAACAAAAAAACCTATGACAGATTTAATTTACTTAATTTATAAGTAAGGGGAAGGTTTGCTGATTTTGGTTTGCGAGTTTTGTTGACTGAAGAAGGGAATTTACCCACTGCCTTTATCCAGTTTCCCCACTTCTGTTAAAATACTTTCTTTCTAAGGAAAAGGATGCAGTTCAGATTTTACGGCCATTGTACTTCTGTGATTCAAGGATAACTCAGTCTCCAGTATTTCATGTAAATTATCCTACAAAATACAGTGATACTGTAAACATATGCATATCATAATAAACAAGTCTATTCAGCTTGTCGATTTCAAATTGCAGGAAAAAAATGGGGGTTTTGGTTAGTTTCACTTCCTTTTCACACATACAATTCTGCAACATACATTTACAGCTGTGAACCCTATTATTCATGTCTTGAAAAAAAAATGCACTGCATTAATAACGTTTTTTTTTTTTTAATTTCAGATGTGTATCTGCACAAACAGAAGGAACCAGACAGAGAAAACCATAATCAGGGATGAGGCACTATAACTGAGCTTGTCATTGACTAACTACACTGTCTTGACAAGTCACCGCACCTTAATGCATCACTATCCATAATCAGAGGTTTGCAGGGGTTTGCTAAAATTATGCCTGGCACATTGCGTATGTTGCCATTTCTAAAGAATTCAAAGAATGAAAAGCACTAGATAATTATTAAGTATTACCTACTGGTTAAGAATACTGCTTTGCAGAACAGTTATCTCTTGAAAACAGACTTTTTAATAAACAGTGTGCTACTCAGTGAACTTGGCTCGTACCATTTATTCAGAATCATTGTTCTTGGCATGGTGACTGTGTAAGAATCACAGAATCATCATAGAATCAAACAATGCTTTGGTCTGCAGGTACTTTAAAGGCCAACCAGTTCCAATTCCCCTGCCAGATTGCTCAGAGCCACACCCAACCTGGCATTGAACACTGCCAGGGATGTTCACAGGGATCCACAGCTTCTCTGGGCAACCTGTTCCAGTGCCTCACCATCCCCACAGCAAAGAATTTCTTCCTAATATCTAATCCAAAACTACTCTGTTTCAGTTCGTTATTTTCCGGCATTTAGCAAGTCTGTTATTTTCAGGCTTATTACTACTGAAAGCTACAACACAGCTGAAGCTCTTCCAAATCGTGCCTGTGCGATTTCCAAATGTATTTTCCTAACAGGCTGACCAATGCCTAGCACAGACTCTATGCGATGTAATTTGGCCACTTCTTTCATCCTATAGTCTGTGACAGACCCAGAAACACGGGGAATAACCCAAAAAAAGCCCTAAAACTCCCGAGCTCCCGCTGTCACGGACTGGTGAGGTGACGGTCACAATTAATTAGGTTGGAAAAGAGCTCTGGGACCATTGACTCCAGCCCATGACCAAGGACCACCGTGTCAGCTCAGGCAGAGGGAGCTGCAGCCCTTTTGCAGGCGTGCACAGCGGGTCAGAGCCAGGCTCACCGCCCAGCCTCCACCCCAAGCCGGCCCCGGGAGCCGCCACGTCCGGGCCGTGCCCGCTCTGAGCGGCCCATCCCGGCTCCATCCCGCTGCCAGGCTGCGCCTCGCTCTCCTTTTTTAGGAACCCAAATACGGGGGAGGAGGGCAGCATGGCCGGCCCAGCCGCCAGCACGGCCGGTGACTCACTCCCTGTCCCCGGCCCGGCCTCGCTCGCCGGGGCCGCCGCCCTGCGCCGCTCGGCCCGCAGCCCGCCGTAAGCACAGACCGCTCCGAGCGCTACCGGGGCGGCAGGGGAAGCGCTGCGGCTGTCACGGCCGCTCAGCCTCGGCACTGGCTCCGCGCCGCGGCGGGGTGGGCGGGCAGGGCGGAGGCTCCTCCCCTGGCGGCGGCGCAGGCAGCGAGAGCCCCTTGCCGCTGAGCTCCGGCCGCCCACTCCCCACTCACCGCCGGTGCCGGCTCCACATCCGCAGGGCAGGGCGGGGCGCAGGCGGGCAGCGGCCGCAGGCACCGGGCGCTGCCAGGACGGGCCGGGCCTGCCCAGCGTGACACCGCCCGGCGCTGCCGCCGGCCACGCCTCTCGCCGTGCCTCGGCTTGGCCCGTATCGGCCCGAGCGCCCCTTCTGCGGCCTTTCAAAATGCTCCAGTGTGAGCTTCAGCAACGCTCAGATGAATCGCCAGCTGTCACTTCATCCTCTCGTTTATTTCCACCTTTTGCCGCCTATGCTGCCTCCTGTCACAGAATCACAGAATCAATTAGGTCGGAACAGACCATCGAGTGCCACCTATGACAGAGCAACACTGTGTCAACCAGACCGTGGCACTGAGTGCCACATCCAGTCCATCCTTAAACACCTCCAGGGACGGGACCCCACCACCTCCTTGGGCAATCCATTCCAATATTTATTCACCCTTTATGTGAACAAATTCCTCCCGATGTCCAACCTAAATCTCCCCTGGCGCAGCTTGAGACTATGCACTGTTGTCCTGTGCTGTTTTCCTGGGACAAGAAACCAACCTTCACCCAGCTGCACCCTCCTTTCAGGTGGTTGTAGAGAGTGATAAGATCACCCCTGAGCCTCCTCTTCTCCAGGCTAAACACCCCCAGCTCCCTCGGTCCCTCCTCATAGGAGTCGTGCTCCAGACCCTTCACCAGCTCTGCTGCCCTTCCCTGGACTCGCTCCAGCACCTCAGTGTCCTTCCTGAACTGAGAGCCCAGAACTGGACACAGCACTCAAGGTGTGGCCTCACATGTGTAAAGTACAGGGGAACAACCAGTTCCCCAGTCCTACTAGCCACAGGACCTGATGGATGTCAGGATGCCACTGGCCTTCCTTGCCACCTGGGCACATTGCTGGTTCATGTCCTTCTCTGGATGTGGCTCAAATCTCCTCCTGGAGCTTGAGTTCTAAAAATCCTGCACTTCAGCTGGGTAGTTACTTTTCCAGACATTGTTATGTACAACAAAAGAGAACATTTTTGTGTTTTGATGCCAAGATTTTTGTAGAGAATATAGTTCCAAGCGTCCATTTGTAGCTAGGAAGCAAGAAGTGTGACTGGAAAACAGCAGTGGCAGGCAAAGGATATGGCCAGCAAAGCATGCTTCCCTGCAGGGCTTGGGGAAGACTTTTCAACATATTTTGAAATAAATGTAGATATTTGTATGTAAATTTTGAGATAAAATTTTGATTTGTGTTTGGTAGCAAGTACAAAATACTAGCTTTCGGTGATGATTTTTTCTAGTATGTATAGCAGTGAGGGTCTAGAACACCATGGAGAATGGGGATATGTGAATACTTGAAATTTAGGTACTAGAGACTGCAGTGGAGAATAGAAGGTGGACACCATCTGTATCAGATAGTTTGGGCAGAATGTCAGACTTCTTAAACTGTGTTTCAGTCATGTCCAGCTTGGAGTGGCCTCACAATGTAGTTATTCATCTCTGAGCATCACCTGCTGTGAAAACTCTCACTTCCTGAAGAAGTAGCATGGCAGTAACAGAGAGGACAATTTAACAATAAGGGGGGTTTAGACCTTATTCTTGTGTTTTGCATGTTGGATGTCTCTAGTTGTGATGCATCTTACGAGTGTCTTCATGGGCTTTGGGCTCCTGGCCTTCTTGGCCTGACATCTTCAGCCTTCTAGTAGTTTACAAACAATTGTTTTAAAACTATCACTGACACCTCCTACATTTATGAGTTTTCAGTGGGGACTTGACATTATCCAATTACTTTAGGCCATGCAAATAGTCATTCAAAATCAATCTCTTTTGCTATCAAATCAATTCTTCTATTGGACAGCGTCATCTTATGGCAATATTACTTGATGAGACTGTCACATTTCCTTAATGTCGTGTATCCACTAGGTGTCACATTCTCGCTATGCAATGAATTCTTTACTGTTAGACTCTCTAGAAAGTCTTTCTATCTAGAAAGTTCACATTTTGCTAGCCATGCATAAGTGTTGGCACATAAAGCTGTATTCCCAGAAGAAAAATAGGTTTCATAAGTAGATAGTGGATGTGTCTACAAAGTAATCTACACACACATACATTGCTGGTGCAGTGGAAACAGTTTCACCACGATGGCAAAAAGTAAATTACTTGGAGCCAATCACAGTGTTGTAGAGGCTAGAAATTTGCTCTTAAGAGGATTAGCTAATTTAAAGATGAATCAGGTGTGCCCATCCTAAATTTCAAACTGCATTAGCACTAAAGCTAAATATAAATCCCAAACTTGTATCTGTTAGTGACTGTAGTCCAGCCTTGTGATTCTCGTAGCTGATAATAGCATTTTTATGGTCTGTCTCTGTCAGGTACCATGCAGTCTGCAGACAAAGTAGAATGGATGAGCTGTGGTAAGGCAGGAAGAAAAAGGGCGAGAAAGACAAAAGAAGAATCCATGAAAATTTCAAGACCAAAGGATTTATTTTTATTCTGTGGTTAACTCTCCTCCCTGGACTAATGACTACCACAATACTTCACTAAATTAAGAACCCATTAACTTCCTGTGAAGTGAAACTTGCTTTTTCATTTGGTTGAAACTTTGACCATATTTTGGGTATGGTTCAGTGGCTGGCTGAGCCTATCCAGCATCTCACTGTCACTGAAAGGGTGAGATCTTACTCCCAGTCCACCATTATAATTTCCTTCTCCCCATACGCATCTTGTCAGATCTAAGGCAATTAAATCTGACACTCTACACACCACACTTAAGCCAGCTCTGGCAGATCCATCTCTGAGTCCGTTCAATTTACCAGCTCCATAGAAAACCCCTCACTTTTGGTTTGTTTTGCTTTGTTCTCTTTCAGTGATAATATTTTCAGTGAAAAATAAACTCAGATAAAGGTTAAAGAGCTGGCACAAAGAAAGCACCTTTCCATACAGCAATTCTCATTAATTCAAATGCATGTAGATGTATGTACAGTATGACAACCATACTTTACATAGTCACATACTGAGATTAATATTGACTCTTATCTGAAGTTATATATAATAGCAATCATTCTCATAAGATTTACCTTTACCTAGGTTTTGAGCCATGCTGAAACACTGTGTTATCATAAAAGTAAGGAGCAACTGACAACAAAATATCCTTTCAATTCACAAGCTAATGACGTATTAGTTTGAGTGGAAAATGGATGATGAGATACCTAAAATTAAAGGCTAACATTAAATTACCTTATTATGTTATTAATAGCAATTACACTAAAATTTTAGTAATTAAATTTCAATCAATGTGTTTGTCAGAATAAGATACAGTGACATTTTACCAATTTTCAGTGACATTTTTTGTCAGATTGTACAAGATCTTTCCAAAAGCGTAATAAATATTATTAAATTGCATTCCTGCGAGTGGAGGGTAAGTTATTTTTTGAGTCACGCTTGGCACAATTTTTACATTCTGACAGGAATTCTCACATAAGTGTGTTCAGGCAGTATAAGTACTGTTTGTGTCTAAGTGTGAAAGCTTTGATTCATAAGCACTGAGCAACAAAGCTGATTGATTGTAATCTATAAGGTACGAGGAAGACACATCTCTTCATTTAACATTGTGCCCATCTGATTAAAAACATTTACAGTAATTTCACGAATATAAGCCGCACCTTTTTCATTGAAGAATCCAGCCTACCCCAGTGGTGCGGCTTATATTCAGGTGCGGCTTATATATGGACAAATCTCGTGGTCTTCCTGGCTACCCGGAAGTGCAGCTTATATTCATGTGCGGCTTATAAT